>JAYKKM010000193.1:1265000-1692500 GCA_035772405.1 Chrysogorgia sp. JL179-B06 | reverse complement strand
AGCAAGTGACAAAACTTACAAAAAACTCAGTATTTCGTCACTAAATTATTGGCAGTTTACCACCTTTTCACTTTAATTTGCTATATATCCAAGACACTGTCTACGCAGCACTCTACTTTTTTACTCTTCTCAAAAAGGTTGAAGTTTCGTACCGACTATAAAAACATTTCAAACTTTTTGGGATTGTGAAAGATTTTATTGGAGATTTCGCCTAAAGGCTTTCTTTCATGAACAAATCAGTCCTAACAACTCTAAAATTCCAAACAACTCCAACACCTCCATTGATATATTTAAACTCTTAAACAAGAAACCATCCACTTGGAATCCACAACGTTGACAATTTTGCACTTTTCTACTTTGGATACATTAATTAACAAATGTAGATTAGACGTCAAAAGCTTAAACCGGAACAAAAATCCTATTATAATTAAATCTCATTACATTATAGCGAAGGAGAAAAAATGTTATTAGATACAGGTACGCTTTTTGTATAGACTTTTAAACGAGGACCTAACGCCTGAGCATCAACAAATCGTTAGTAAAACTGTCAATGCCATTATATAACAATATAGAGAGTTACCAGATACAGCTAATACATGACAAACCACGCACCTCACATATTTACCTTTACCAAAAATCCACAAACCCAATAATCCATGCCGACCAATAGTTTCAGCGCGAAGCTGTCCTACGTCTATTATCTCAGCTTATCCACATACTATCATGGAACCACTAGTTGAACAACTTGCTAGTTACATAAACTGAACACCAATTACGCCTTATCTATTTTGAATTATTTCGAGTTTTCGTCCTCCAGTGACAATCTAATTTTCACAGCTGACATTATATCTCTTTATACTTTGACATTATATCTCTTTATACTGTCATACCTAATTCTGATGGTCTATATATAGTAGCTCTAAACCATTTCTTAGATCTCCGTACTTTCTTAGAACTCCGCCCCCTCCAATAAAACAGAAGCATACATGCAAGTCAAAACGTACAACTTATCGTGTTCTGTGCACGGAAAAATGGATTTACTCAAATTTACAATATGCGCAAATATGGAGCAAATTTATTGAAATATTACATTTACCATAGGAGTAAACTTGGTAAATGCCGCATTTACTCACTTTTGAGCAAACATGAAGCAAATGCGGCATTTACCATGTTTACTCCCATAGTAAATATAACATTTGAATAAATTTGCTCCATATTTGCGCAGTTGTAAATTTGAGTAAATCCATTTTTTCATGCAGAAGTTGGTGGAAGTTTTTAAATAAAATCAATAAAATAACTGCTGCTCCACAGTCCACAAAACTACGAGGTCTCGTCGTGCAGACCGTTAAATGTACGGTACAAAAGTCTTGAAGGAATTTCGACTGTGTGGACTGCAGAAGTACTATTGAGGAAAACTGGGAACCAGTTTTACCGACTGGGCCACCATGGCCCAGCTGATCTCCATCTCGCTGGCAACCGCCATTAGTATTTTTATTAATTAAAGTGGAAATTATGAAGCGAAAGTATCGAAGCTTGACAGAGCTTTTTGGTATCTTTCATTAAGATTAGAAAAGAATGTAGTACATCTTTGTTATTTTTTGTATATATAATATCATAGTAATCCTACACATTTTTGTTGATATTTTTAACTGACATTTACAATTTGTGAAACATAAGGTGCAAACATAATTGTGCAGTTGTGAAGTTGTCTCATCAATAACTTGTCTCAAAATGCAGGAAATGGCGTTTCCGAGACTTACAAATTCCAAAAATTTCAGTGAGAGCATTCCTCCGGACGCTCCTAGATTTTTTTCGTCCCCCCCATATCCAGACTGCTCCGCCGCCCCTAGTGCCACATCCATTTCGCGCTCTGATCTAGAAAAAATTCTCAACTTTATCAACGATTTCCACCCGACTTTAGAATTTACTAGAATTTACAAAATTCCATTTCTCGCCGACATAATTACTTTTACATACAAAACAACACAATCAGCAGACTCACACAGTTACCTTTTATACAACTGATCATCTCATCCTACACACTGAAAAAAACTCCATTCCTTACTCCCAATTGCTTCAGACAAAATCTTATCACTTCTGCCCTAAAATCCGTAGCGTAATATATTTAACGAAACGCCGTAGTATGGTTTGAATGGTTTGGTCTGTGAAGATTAACAATTTGCATAATATAATTTTTGTGTTGCAATCAACACTGATATTCAGAAAACAAAGGTTTGGCGGCCATGTTCGAGGACACTAATAAAAGAAGCTAACGAGATTCTTTTGTTAAAGTTCCTCCAACATGGCCGCCATGACGTCATGTGTGCAAGTCAAGAATGTGGAATCAAGTATTTTATTCATTCATTTCTTCTACAGACCGATTTTAGTGAAATTTTCATCCAAATTTAATGGAAATGAAAATTAGTAGAAATACAAATCTGTCCAATTGTTTTTGAGATATCCTGCTGCAAACAAACAGACAAACAGACAAACAAACCGAGGTGAAAAGAAAGTTACAGTACTTATAGTACGTATTACATATCAGGAACAGCTGATACGTATAGTTACCAGGGACGAGAAATACTCACCCTCAACCCCAAATAACCCTACTTGTTTCGTTAAGATTATTTCATGGCTTCAAATACCAGCCAAAACGAATTTCATAAACTGTATTAGCTTAGGCTGATTTTTAGGTCGCCTTCAAGTTAATGTAAATCGATATTCATGGCGTTGGAAAGATTATTCCGCAAAACGTCTCAGCAACCGGGACAGCTCGCCTCCATGTAATCAGGGCCTAACTTAGCCCTATCAACTCCCCAACTAGTTGTCCAAAGTTATAGAATAATGTATAGGACATAACCCTTGTGGAATGCGCAGAACATGTAAAAGTCAGGGCAATATATTTGCTCGTGGACAATGTATTTGCTCTTGCTTATACGATGATCTTATATGTACTATAAGTACATATAAGGTGTTATATCACCATTCGCTAGGTTTGCTTTGTTCTCTACAGGTCTTTATTTCTGATAACACGCATGCATGAGAATCCAACTGTCGTAAAATTGGGGTGGGGGTGTTTGAATATTTCCAGGGGAGTGCGGGACTGATAAATTCATTAAAATTATTCATGAGTTGATAAGTACATATAAGGTCATTAATATAAGTACATATGATGGTGAAGTGAAAACAGGCGGAGGTAATAGACCTCGAGCGTAATTCCGTTCCCGATTTGACTTCATCGGCGTTACTTGCACTTAATTTCCATGACCGTTTGAAAATATTCATGTTTAACGCACAATATCTCTGGAACTATTTATCGGCATGTTGAATGAGAGTTGTATATATTTCAAACCCTATCCGCACAGTTGATTTTTTAAGGAGAAAAACATTTTTCTAAACAAATATACAGAGTGTATAAAAAAACGAAAGCGGCATAAAAGTTGTATAAAAATAGTATTCTTTTAAAACAACCTATCGTGGTAGCCTGAAAGCGCTAGACACCTGTGAGCCACAGGAAGAGAAAAAGGTTTTAAATACTTGAACCATGCTTACATTAAAGTTATCTTAATTGTCCGAACTGTATAAAACCATGTTTTTTACGCATCCGTGGCTCAGAGGTGTCTAGGACTTTCAAACTACCACAATAGTTTGTTTTAATGCCAGTTTCGTTTTTATTTATACATGAAATATTTGCAAGCAAATAGGATTTTTATGTCTTCCATCTGTCGAATTTACATTTTATTAAAGTGTCAATGTGAATAATGTAATAGCTAATGTAGAGACTCTGTGACCATCGATGTCATATTACCATAACCGGAAGGGTGGTCTGCCGCGGCACGTGGGATTTCAGCTACCCCAAGTGGGGCATTCGCGGGTGTCATATGATAACTCACTCGCATGTCCAGCCTCAGTTGCCACTGTCCTTCAAGAGGTGAAGTTGAATACAGGACCATAGCCAATTTATCCCATCTGGAGTGTGCTAATTTCCTTCATTGATTCCCAGTAAACAGAGCTCAGTTAATGCAGTGCGCATAATCCATCTGAGACACGGTGGAATACATTAGCACTGTATGTCGCACATGAAACTACTACACAAAATAACCTTCGCGCTTCAAGTCTTTTTTTTATCTTTCAGATGCCGAAGAAACTACTGTCAAATATCGAACTCAATTCCGACATGAAAACATCAAAGCGAAAAGACTTACCGGAAAAGGAGACGCTTTGTCAAGGTAAAATTTTATTATAAGTAATACCATGACATCAGGGATATTAGTGATTAAATGTCCCTGAAAGATTAAACATTAGACATTTTCCCTGTTTCTAGAGAAAATTAGAATTTTTTCCTGTTTTGACGGCATTTAGGGATTAAATCACCCAGTAAAATCATCCAGTTTAAAGTAGCTCTCCTAATGTTTAAAGTTTCGAGAGGCATGGCACCTGACTATATAACTTGAGATTAAGGGCTCGGGCCGTTACGCATTACGTTCTTCAAATCAGAAGCTTTTTATGGTTCCTCGGTCACGCTATAAAACCTTCGGTGATCGTGCACTCTCACTAGCAAGACCTAAGACCTGGAACAGTCTACCGCTTTCTGTTCGGAATAGCGATACTGTTGACTCTTTTAAAACTAGACTTAAAACTTTTTTATTCATTTCAGCATATAAGTAATAGTTTTCTTCTTATATTATATAAGTACATTAACGATATACAATATAGTAATCTATATAAATACAATGTAAAAATACATAATTTTAGCCTTCATCATTTACTATTTAATTAGAGTTTTTAATTAATATTGTAAAGCGCTTTAGAATATGTTATAACTTAAGCGCTATATAAATTATGTTATTATTATTATTATTATTATTATAACAAAAGGTTTAAAAATGGTATTATTATAAGTGAAAACATTCACGATTCATATATTCTACAAATATAATTGATAGGGTTATCTTGCATAAAGGTATATTGATTCACAATATTTGGCATTTGTAAATATTGATTCAATATGTGCAAATGCCAAATATATTGATTCAATATTAGCAAACGAAAAATATACAAATATTAACCAGACAAGAATCACAAGATTACATATGCAGTATTATACAAGGTAAGATTACAAGACAAAATTACATTTGAAATGACGATGCCATTTCCTCTATTTTCTCTTTAATTTGCTGTACATATTAAAAACACTCAGCGTGTTTTAAGATTTTTTTTTTCAGATCGTATGTAATAAATGGAATGTTTTATTCTATATATATAGATAAGTATAATTTCGATAACTATTAAAATACGCGTACTGCAAAGGTCCATTTTCTAGGAAATATTATTATAAAAAAACATTTTAAACCGGGTGCGAGGTCTCTGTGGGAAAATATTTGCCTTCGGTTTTCGTAGAAAGACCAAGCAAAAGAGGAGCAAGGTCTGTGTGAAAAAACCGAAGGAAAATATACTTTCGCGTACAGGCCAAGCAAACAAGGTTAACTTATTTATTATAAGGCTTTTGGTTTTCTTTTCTGTTTTTCACTCGTGGATATGCCAAGCATACGAATGAGTTATTGCATTGGGCGATTGTATCCATCGCTCGATCGCTGTGGTGTTAGCAATCAGAAACCAATTTGTACAGTATTGGTGGTTAAATGTTTGAGGTCTATCGAGAGTAACAAACTAAATACTCTAGAGAATAACAGTGAACGAAGCAGAATGTTTCACCGAACTGGCGACGCTCTACAACATCTTGGCTGAACGGATGTAATAAGACACTTTTATATCAGTGAAAGTTTACGCCCGTCACGCTTGTCATTCTTCCCGACATTCTGATGTAACTTATTACATTTCTGTCAAATTATTCGTTCCTGAAATAAGAATTCAACCAAACAAACTAAAAACGCTGACGAATTCACGTCCAGAGACACCAACTTGTCCCGTAAACAGGCAAACAAGTTGCAAAGTAAATCAAGTTACTTTCTAAAACTTTCCTGGTGCTCCAAACTTGGATTGCTTTCGGTACGCGGGCCTTCTTTTAGCGAGAGCTATATAAGACGTCTTCCCTACTTGCCGCCATATTATTATTATTATTATTATTATATGAATACCAATTAAGGCTGGTTTCCGATCAGGAAAATTTTCCTCAGGACAGGAACGGAGAAGAAAGTTTCCTTTGTATTAAAGTCATTAGTGACGTTCCTGTCCTGAGGAACATTTTCCTGAGTGGAAACCAGCCTTAACAGTATTATTATTATTATTTTGTATCCGCGCACGCGCATATATATATATATATATATATATGAAGAGAAAACATCGAGCATCATGCCGGTTAATATGTGAATATAAAGACAAGGTAAACTTCTGCAGGCAAAGTGTTAAAAAGTTATGTTTCCTAATGTTTCGCCGGTGAAGGCTTCTTCAGTGGATATATATATATATATATATATATATATATATATAAATTGTAGATAAATCAAAGACAAGAAATCACTTTGCTGTTACTCAGACTTTAATCTGTTAATTAATCGCGTAAGCGTGAAACTCGGAGTAACAGCAAAGTGATGTCTTGTCTTTGATTTATCTACAATTTATTACGCTCTGCAAATTAATGCATTGAGCACTCTACCGACAGTATAAACTCAATTCACCAGATTTATATATATATATATATATATATACATATACTTAATATATCATTCTCTACTAGTACTTTTCCTGATGGTTGGAAATTTGCCGAAGTCATACCTCTGCCGAAAGAAGGGAATCAAGAAATAGCAAGCAACAACAGACCAATTTCTTTACTGTCTATAAATTCGAAAATATGTGAAAAGGCTGTTTTTAACCAATTTTCTGAATATTTACATAATAACATGCGACTTACTTGCCATCAAAGTGGAAACAAGAAGAATCACTCAACTGAATCTTTGAACATATTTGTAACAGATCATATATTGGAAGCAATAGATGAGAGAAAAATTATTGTTCTTGTACTTCTTGACCTAAGTAAAGCATTTGACGTAATGCTACGTAAACTTCAAAATAATGGTGTATCTATACCAGCCTTGGCGTGGTTCAACAGTTATCTTACGAACCGAACCCAAGCAGTTAGAATTGGCATAACAACATCCAACGTTCTTCCAATTAAAACAGGCGTTCCACAGGGATCAGTATTGGGACCTTTGTTGTTTAGCTTGTTTGTAAACGATCTACCTACTATCCCATTGTGTAGTAATTTGGAATGTTACGTTGACGATTCAAAACTTTAAATGTCATTTCAACTTGATGAGATAAATCGTGCAGTCGAAGTGATCAACGAAGACCTTACAACTATTAGAAAATATCTGTGTAACAATAATTTACTTGCCAATCCAGACAAGACTAAAATTATCTTCTTTGGTTCTCCACAGCTTTTACACAAGATTCCGAGTACCATTCATTTCGAATTTATGGGTAAAGAAGTATACCCTTCAGAAACTGTAAATGATCTTGGGGTTACTTTAGATGGAGTATTATCATTTGATGAACACGTGTCACAATCGGTATCTAAATGTATGAACAAATTGTATCAAATAAACCGAGTAAAACATCTCTTCGATAGACCTATCCTGGTAAAGATAATCCAAAGCTTAGTATTTGGTAAACTATTTTACTGCTCGAATGTATGGTCAAACGACCAGCCAAGCGAACAAGAAAAAATTACAAGCAGTACAGAACTTCGCAGCTAGGATTGTCACTGGCTTGAGAAAATACGACCATATTACTCCATCGCTGAAAGAGTTAAAATGGTTACCTATTGACCAAATGTTGTTTATACGTGATGCTATTATGGCATATAAATGCGTCAACAATATTGGACCTCGCTATTTATGTGACAAATTTGTAACAAGATCCGAAATATGTAATCGAGTAACCAGACAAGGAGATAACCTTCAAACTCCAAAATATAGAACAGCGACGGGTCAACGGTCCTTTTTATATCGTGCAACTACAATTTGGAATTCCTTAAGTACAGATCTAAAAACATTATCATCAGTATTTAGTTTTAAACGAGCTTTGAAAAAAGAACTTCTTTTTAACTTCTTAAATGAATAGATTATTTTATTATAAATTTTTATATCCTGTTATATGGTTATTCTTTGTATATTATTGTTAAACTTTTTATAATCAATGTATTAAAATATATATAGATTAATATGTAAATTAGTGCTGAAAAGCCCCTTTGGGGAGCAACTAATAAATATGTGTGTATGAAAAAAAAAAAACATAAAAAAAAAATATATATATATATATAGTAAAAATTCAAAGACTCAACAGTTGTGACTAGACATTTTATTACTAGTTAGTTTCGTGCCACACACAAATGGTGTAGTACTTATGGAAGCCGAGGAGGCTCACTCATCAGAAGTTAAATGGCCGTTAGACATTTCATTTGTTCAAATCGCAAAAGCAAAGTGCCGTTTTGCAAAAACAAAATGCTGTTTAGCGAAAGCACAATGCTGTTTAGCGAAAGCAAAATGCTGTTTAGCGAAAGCACATTGCTGTTTAGCGAAAGCAAAATGCTGTTTAGCGAAAGCAAAATGCTGTTTAGCGAAAAGAGAATACCGTACAGGAATCGCAAAAGCAAAATGTTATTTAGCAAAAGCAAAATGCCGTTTAGGAGGCGTAAAAGCTAAATGCTGTTTCGCAAAAGTAAAATACCGTTTAGGAATCGTAAAAGCAGAATGCCGTTTAGCAAAAGTGAAATGCTGTTTAGCAAAACGCTATTTAGCAAAAGTAAAATGCCGTTTGGGAATCGTAAAAGCTAAATGCGGTTTCGCAAAAGTAAATTTCAACTAATTCTCTGTTCACCTTTCGACTTCGACTTTCCCGTTCCTGAACGCACTTTTACTTTTCCCGTTCCTGAACGCACTTTTACTTTTCCCGTTCCTGAACGCACTTTTACTTTTCCCGTTCCGAACTTGAGTTAGCCGAGGAGGCTCAACTCTCGTTTCCAGATCTCTGCGCGCAAGGGAGAATAAACATGGCGGACGCTTTGGATAATGATGCTTTTGCCATTCTTCCTCATGATGTTAGTCCAGGTAATTATGTTCAATTACTCTACAAATAGACAGCAATACTTGAGAGAGAACGTTGTTTAGTACATTTTATTGTTTTATTTTGTACATTTTTTGTTTTATTGTAGCGATGTTCACAAGGATAGTGGGCTATTTGGCAACTCTCACATAGGCATGACAAATGGATTGTACTAACTTTCTTGCAGTCAGCTGCCTGAATTACAAAGGAAGCAAAATGAGTACTAATATTAAACATTACATTACACTTGTAGCAACCATACAAGCCTTAATCACAGATTGAAAACCGAACAGGCCGATTGAGAACCGAAGCAAAATCATTAAAGCACAGAAGAAACAGTAACTACTATACTCATTAAGGCATGATGTAACATTATATCTCAATTGCACGAGAAGTAATGCCCTTACTGTCACCTTTGACAGAGTGTCTTAAAAAAACTTTCGGTATAGTGATGCTTGATTATGGAATGAATTACCAAACAAATTAAGATTGTTTCAAACTTTAACGACAATTAAGAATGATCTTCTATCACACCTGTCGTAGCAAAATGTATTATATTTTTATCATAATTTTATTCTAGCTAACTAATTTACAGTTATACTACCGACAATCTAATTAAAAAAATAATTATGTATATAAATTAATTCTTACTATATTATTATAACTTGTTTTTAACTCTATCATAATCCTCAACTTTCATGTAAAGGTTTGAAATAAAACTTGAAATAAACCTTGAAATAAAGGTTTGATCTACTGTACATGTGATGCACATACAGTACCTTTAACAGAGTTCACAAAGTCATAGTAAAATTTCAAAATATAACATGGGTCATTGTTGGTGACATCAACTTTGCACCAAAGGATCTTCCTGGAAAAACCATCAATACACCCATGAATGGCAAAACCATAAGCCTTGATCTTATCATGACCATCCACATGCCATAACCAGCTGCTTCCCTGTAAATAAAACAAACCTTTGCTTTGGATACATTAGTTGCAAGACAGCATGTTAATGTACTTTTATTGCTGGTTAAAATCAAATTCAGGTATGCCTAAAAATTACCACTGAGACATAATCACGCCTCTTCAAAGCATTATGTCTTCTTCGCACCATGGCTTCTGGATTGACATACAACATGGCTTGATATACATCATCTCTAACAAGAGAGTAATTATTTTACATCATGCCAAGTTTTAAATCATAGTAAATTTCATAAACCTACACGGACCTAAATTGATGTTATCATATAACCAACCTTTTGGCAAGCAAATCATGGCGCAGTCTGAGACGCTGATGCATGTGGCGGTATCCAATAAGTTTGCCAGTTCCCTCATTTTCTCTCTACATGATCAATACTGATTAGCATATTTAAAATAATTACATAATTATCCTAATACAAACTACAGGATTTGTTATGCTATAATACAGGCAATCATCAAGGATGAACAATTGCAATTGGTAGGGTGGTTAATTGCAATTAATAATACTGTAATTAATATTACTCATTACTGTATGACATTTTTCAAAAAATCATACCAGTACAGCAACTACTAATTAACAAACAACAGCTCCACTAAAAATATATAAAACGGTACCTGCACAGCATTAATGACGTCTTGTGGAGATACTGCTTCACTATGCCGTCTAATGTTCATCTTTTTCAGACGCCTTTTCAATGTTGCTGGACTACAGTATATAAAAATATATATCAAATATATGGTATTTTTTATTTTATATCACATTTGTATGGATTTACACACTAAAACAGTGTAGTTTTTTATATGAGTGTACAACCAAATTCTTCTGACAAGTAAAGCAGTATCATCTGGTTGGTCTTTAACTTTTTTACAAAATCCACTATCCTTGTGAACATCGCTACAATAAAACAATAAAATGTACAAAATAAAACAATAAAATGTACAAAACAACGTTCTCTCTCAAGTATTGCTGTCTATTTGTAGAGTAATTGAACATAATTACCTGGGCTAACATCATGAGGAAGCACTGCAACAGCATCATTATCCAAAGCGTCCGCCATGTTTATTCTCCCTTGCGCGCAGAGATCTGGGAACGAGAGTTGAGCCTCCTCGGCTAACTCAAGTTCGGAACGGGAAAAGTAAAAGTGCGTTCAGGAACGGGAAAAGTAAAAGTGCGTTCAGGAACGGGAAAAGTAAAAGTGCGTTCAGGAACGGGAACGGGAAAGTCGAAGTCGAAAGGTGAACAGAGAATTAGTTGAAATTTACTTTTGCAAAACCGCATTTAGCTTTTACGATTCCCAAACGGCATTTTACTTTTGCTAAATAGCGTTTTGCTAAATGCTAAACGGCATTCTGCTTTTACGATTCCTAAACGGTATTTTACTTTTGCGAAACAGCATTTAGCTTTTACGCCTCCTAAACGGCATTTTGCTTTTGCTAAATAACATTTTGCTTTTGCGATTCCTGTACGGTATTCTCTTTTCGCTAAACAGCATTTTGCTTTCGCTAAACAGTATTTTGCTTTCGCTAAACAGCAATGAGCTTTCGCTAAACAGCATTTTGCTTTCGCTAAACAGCATTTTGCTTTCGCTAAACAGCATTTTGCTTTCGCTAAACAGCATTGTGCTTTCGCTAAACAGCATTTTGTTTTTGCAAAACGGCACTTTGCTTTTGCGATTTGAACAAATGAAATGTCTAACGGCCATTTAACTTCTGATGAGTGAGCCTCCTCGGCTTCCATAAGTACTCTTCAGATAAAATGGTCTAATGACTAAGATGTGATTATACAGAGGATTATATGGCTATCTAAATTAGGAAGTACGTTAATAAAGTTCTGAATGTTCATTAGTTAGTTTGAATTTTCAAAAATTTTAACCGTTTGTAATACTATATACATGAATCTATCCACTTGAGATTTGAGTATAATAGATAAGTGGTTGTCAAAAATAGATGAACAAAAACAGACCGAAAGGCTTATCATAGGATATGTTTCAAAACCGCATTAAATTATAAAATTATAAAATTACGTTACAAAGTTTCTAAATGGAAATTTATTGGCATGTCTACATGATGACACGAGTTCGTTGCGTTTGTTAAGGGTGGCCAGAGAAGGTTGACAGATAATGAAATATTTCTCCCACAAACATAAGCTGCATCTGTTTGAAGTATTGCTGTAGGGTCTAGCTTTCTTGAGGACTTTCCATTTGATATTAAGTTGCCAGACATGTTTGCTTAGCTCGGTGGAGTGTTTCTTTCCGATGTTGTTGAATGAGGATTTGTGGTTGGTGAATCTTGTTTTAAAAGTGTTATATATATATATATATATATAACTACAGACGGTACCGTTTCGGCCTTTTGGGCCTCATCAGTGTAGTGCTGATGAGCAGGATAAAGATAATTGCTATTTACAGTCACCCTTGATGCCACACAAATGTGGGACATCAAAAACCATGCCAGAGTGCTCAAACTGCAAGCAGTGAGCGTACGCACAATGCATATATACATATATATATATATATATATATATATATATATATATATATATATATATATATATATTATATATATATAATAAAAATATATATATATATATATATATATATATATAATATATATATATATATATATATATATATATATATATATATATATATATATATATATATATATATATATTATATATATATATATATATACATATATATACAGTATATATATATATATTATAGTACAATATCTACAGACACGTGTTTCGCTGTTCCACAGCACATCAGTGTAGCTTGGTACAATGTAGATATGGGCACGAGAACTAATTATACACAAGCGATTGCCAGTGACAACCGCTTGTAGGACAAACAGCGGTCATGCGCACATCCAGAGAGCGTGAAGCGGTATAGGGCCAGAGTGCTCAAACTACCACAAGGGTAGTGGGCGTTGCATTATGCGATCAGTATAGGTATCTGATCTGAGATGTTTGTTTAAATATTTTTATTAAAAACATTTAAAAACTTTAAAAACGTTCGACTGAATGATTTCCTAAATACTACTTACAATTCCCAAGAGATCGTATTAAAGGAATGTATATCCGTGGTATTTCTTTACGTTCGTTAACAGCGTCTTTGTTTAAAGTTGAATGTACCGAACTCGAGGAAATTTTTTTTTGGTAATTAGATGCCCTTTTCTCTAAGATCTCAATATATATATATATATATATACATATATATATATATATATATATATATATATATATATATATATATATATATATATATATATATATATATATATATATATATATATATATATATATATATATATATATATATATTCGCAACTGGTCCCGGTTTGGTCTTAAAATGTATGTATTCCAACACTCGAAATTTTTCTTCACCATAAATCCTTTCAACATGTAGTTTGATCGAGTGAAATGCCAAATATTACCTATAATATACCCAGCATCTTATCCCGGCATTACCACCACCATAATATATACAGAACTCGTGAATAGGCTCACGGCAACGGCTTCCGTAGCTCGGTGGTCAGAGCACTGCACTAGCATCGCAGAGTCGCGGGTTCAATTCCCAGCCGGAAGGCCTTAAAGTTGCATTTTTCGCAACTGGTCCCGGTTTGGTCTTAAAATGTATGTATTCCAACACTCGAAATTTTTCTTCACCATAAATCCTTTCAATATATATATATATATATATATATATATATATATATAACAAAGAAGACAAACTTGAGTCACTTCATTTAAACATTTATTCACTACAAATTTGTTTCGTATGGCAGGCAAAGCTTACCACACTCATCAGGTGAAATCGCGATTTCACCTGATGAGTGTGGTAAGCTTTGCTTGCCATACGAAACAAATTTGTAGTGAATAAATGTTTAAATGAAGTGACTCAAGTTTGTCTTCTTTGTTATATCCGCTCTACTTCGGTATTGAGCACTCTACTCATATGATTCTAAACTCGATACTTGTCTATATATATATAGTAAACTTAAAAACTTTATTGTCGCTACTCGGAGTTTCACGCTTTACACGATCATCAGGCAACTAGTTAGATCACGATTCGAATATTCCTTTTATACAGTATGAACGTCACGGTAGAGAATGTTGATGACGTGTCCCTTTCTTCTTCCCGCGGTTTTGGCTGTTCGCATAAAATTTATTTTCGTGGCGGCATTTTGACACTATCTCGGTTCTTTTGTTTAAAATAATTTCTTTGTCGGCCTTTACTAAGTGAAGCTTTTCTTCGAGACAAAGGTTGCATTGTATTGCCCCACTTTGGTATGCTAAAGCATGACCCAATATTGACCAGCACAAATAGAAATTACGTTCGTTCTTTTTCAGGCTCCAGACGTATTTTGAAAGTTCAGTTTCGTTTTCGTATTTATCGTCCCGGAAAGATTTTTGATGATTCCTGTAGCGTTGTTTAAATTCATTTGCGGTCATTCCAATGTATTCTTTAGATTGTGCGTTGTCGGTGGTTGTAATTACGGCTTTATAGATTACGTTCGTTGTTAAACAGTTTCCTGGAAGTGGACATTCGTTTTTGTTCCTACAGTTGCAATTAGAACCTCTGGTCGGAATTGGCTGTTTCTTCTGTTTGGAGAGGATGCGCGCGTTGTGCTTTGATATTGCAGATTTCATGTTCGGCATGCAGCTGTAGCTGACCTTTACGGTGTTTCGGTTGAATATTCTGCGCAATTTGCTCGAAACAGGAAAATGCTTGTCCAGAAGGTTAAGAAAAGTGCGGCCTACGTTTGTCTTCACGTTTCTACTGAATGGGGGGTTGAACCAGATTATGTTTCTTTGCCGTTTTCTTTGGTTTGATGATTGCGTTGGATGATCGTTGGCGAGGTATTGGAGGTTTGGTTGGTATTTGCTTCGTTTAAGTGCTTCTTCGTAGATTGGCGCAGCTGACTTAAAAGATGATTGGTCGGAGGAAAGTTGGGAGATTCGCTTGTTGATCATTGATGGAATTTTCTTTATAATCGTTGGTGGGTGGTTAGAATGGCTGTGGACATAAAGTGGCTCGTTGTTGGATTTTCGGTAGGGGTGGAATTTTCCATCGTTCAGGTTGAGGGTGATGTCGAGGAAGTTAGTGGTCTTTTGATTGGTTTGAGCTATAATTTTGAGCCCGATTTCTTCAAATATTTTTGTAAGGTCTTTTCTTGCTCGGTCAGCACGTCTGCCAGTCGTATTCTTTAATAAGGCTAGGCCATCGTCTCTGTACAGTCCTACGTTTTCCCTTCCGAATCTTTTGGTTAGAGAATCCAGAATAAATAGACCAATCAACTCGCAGATCTCCGCCCCGTCGTAGCTCCCCATGGTTACGTCGAACATGGATGCGTTAGTAGTATAGTAGGTGGGGCTGCGGGCCCAGCGACGTCAAACGTGAATATAAACACCAAAACATCACCAAATTTGTGTCGAGCCATAACTCGGCAATGTTTTGGTACTCACGTTTTATAATCGACGTTGGTGAGCTCACAGCGTCAGTCTCTGTGCTATTATGGTGATCGTTAGTCAATCTAAACACCCCTCCCACGTTTTCTACTCAGTTGATGCCGAATATTAAAAAAATCACAACTTTCGCTAAACTTTACGCTACTTTAGCCATATTTAAAAAATAGAAAGTGTCATTTCAACATTTTCACAAATTTGTCGAATTGCATTTAAAAAATAGTCGTCTCAACATTTTCACAAATTTGTCAAACCACATTTAAAAAATAGAAAGTGCCGTTTCAACATTTTCACATTTTTGTCAAATCACATTTTCACAAATTTGTCAAATCACATTTAAAAAAAATAGAAAGTGTCGTTTCAACATTTTCACAAATTTGTTAAATCACATTTTCACAAATTTGTCAAATCACATTTAAAAAATAGAAAGTGTCGTTTCAACATTTTCACAAATTTGTCAAATCACATTTAAAAAATAGTCGTTTAAACATTTTTACAAATTTATATATCGTAAAAGTGTCTCACGCGTGATAAAATTGCCACCTGTTATGCAAATTAGATTATTGCCACCTGTTAATAATAGATTAGTCCGTTTGTTCACTATTTTCAGTGTTTGTCGCCTCTTTTCTAAAATGGTGATCGTACACATACTTCGACGTTGTGATTCCTCCCGACAGCAAGCCTAAGAAAGGCACGTACGGCGTCACAATCGCGACAATGCTCTCAACGTCTTTCTTTAATAGCGGGTCTTTTTGTAGTTCGTCATTTAGTTCGTCAGGGTTTTCTATAGCGTTCAACCCATCTAGTAAGTTAGCGAATTTGCTGATTAGCAAGTCGGTGAGAAAGGCGTTTGCGATTTCCATTCTCTTCAACTCATATTGGTGCCATATCTTGTCGATAACCTTCGCGGACGCTTTTTTAATGTACGCTTCGGACTGACTCACCACACCGTCACCAGACAGTCTAATAAGTTCAGATCTCCTAACGTCAACGTTGTCTTCCACAGTTGAGGTGTCATCAGTCTCCTCAACTAATTCCTCAATCGTAGGATTTTCCTCACTTTTGCGTTTTACCATCACACTATTACTTATACCCATATTTTATTGCGGAATAACAACTTCGTGACTGTATGGATAGCGCAGTGAGATTTCAAGTCTAGCGTACTTATTATTTTTTAATGCGGTCACAATCGCCGACGATTTTTCTCTGCTAATGTTTCCAAGGTAATCGTCGATAACGACCTTCATATCACTCCTACTTGGGCAGTAGAAGCAAATGAGCTTACTAATATTTTCTCTGTACGGTTTTGCGATCGACGTCAGTTGTTGTGTGATGACAATAACGCTCAGCATAAAATGTCGCGCGCTAAAAGCCAAGTTGACCAATTGACTAGTCCTATTCTTAACGTCTTGAGAGCTCGCACAGTCGTCCAACACAATCAGAGTGTTAGTGCCTTTAAAAACATTTGTTACACACTTGAGAACAGCGTCAACACTATCCTGCGCACAGTCTATCGCTAGCACGTCGGGGTCGCGCACATATTTCCAATCTTGATACGCTTTGTTCCACTCAAAAGTAGGACAAATCAACACAATGTAGTCAAATTTGCTAAAGTACTCAGATTCCAATGTTTCCAGCAAATAATGCGTCTTACCACAAGCTGTCATACCAACAATTAACATATTAAACGGAGTCTCCATTAACTCACGTTTGATTTAATACTGGATTGATTGCAGCCCATTGTTCATGAAGTTGACCAACCCATCACTTATCACAAACACCCTGCACATAACATTTGCAGTCGTCGCTTTCTTAGTGATCTCAAGAAGCACGCCAGATTGTGTGTTCACAATGTTCTTGCCAGTGGCGACATTGCGATTATCTTGAACACTCCTCAAGTCGATGACTAACGCAAAACCATCTTTATAGAACTTCTGTATGGTCATGAACTGAGCGTGTTCCTCACCCAACCCAAACAATCGTTTCGCTTCCGCATAGAACTTCGACTTCGGAATGCCTTGTGAGTACACACTATTCGGTACACCTTCAATTGTGACTCTAACACTCTCGATATTTGGGTAAAGAAACTCCTCGCTATCTGTTCGCACCTTATTCGTGAATAGCAACACAATCGCCTTCATGCTTTTTCTTGGAAGATTAATGTTTTCATTCACAATGGTTGTGCCTTTGTCCCATTCGGTGATTTTCATCAACGTGATGTGCTCATACGACAGACTACGACCACTTGCGTAACCCGACGCTATCTCATCAGCGAGCTCCTGGTTATCAATCGTTTCGTACTCAAGCTCGAGGTTCTCCAGAGTGTACCCACCCACAGCGCTACCGGATTGTGCCACCATGATGTCTGTGGCCTTCGGAAGTGTGATCACATACTGCAAGTTGTTGTTCATGCTAAAAGGGGCGTACAACCCGTGGTCATTCATAATCTTACCAAGCTTAATCCGCAGTTTCGCCTTCCAATCACACCAAACATTAACGCGTCGCTAACTTTAGTAACGTTCCCACTCGTCGCACCACTGTCATCCTTAGAAACTAGCTTTCTCAAGTTCTCACCACCAATACCATAGTGAATCATTTGGTCTCGCGCAGTAACACTTTCCCAAAGGTCGCGATAGACACCAGTGTAATTTTCCCCATTGTTGTCATACACAGTTTCCCCAGCTAGTCTCACAACAAGTTTCTCAACCAACAACTTGCTAACATTATTCAAGAACCAGCTTTTGGCGTTTGCGTTCTTAAAGTCGAACACTAGACCCAACGATCCAGGCACCAAACAGCTACTAACCTTGAGCTTCGGTATGTCAATGTAGAGTTCCTCGCCAGGACTGACTTTATTAGGGTTCAACGTGATCACATGCTGTGTTCTCACCCCTTTTATGACACCCATGGTTGCTCGTCTAAAACCGGGGCTCAACTCTGCTGACGTGGCGTTCATATACCTTTACATATGTTTTATCGCTACCGTTTTAGCTTGTAATAATCATAGGCAAACCACGCGAGTACCACCGCGAGTACCCACAGATTTTGAGCCAACCATGCGAGACCCTTCGCACCCAACGTCAACGCATTATAAACTAAGTTAGCCAACCCAACAGCCCATGGACCCATCTTCGTGATTGCGTTCTTAACAGCTTGCGCGAACGACCTCGTAGCCATAGCGCCTTTCACAACAGCAGACCTCCCAGCGATAATAATAGTTGTTATAATCCCAGCCACTGAAATCGCTACAGCGCTCAACCCAACCATATTTTCTTTAGCCCATTCCTTAAACTTCTGCAATCTGTCAATGTCGACTTCTTGTTGCGCTCTAACCTCTTCAAGCTCACGCTGTGCCAAGGTTTTGTCTCTGGCTCGCTCAAGTCCTCCCACTCTTTCAAACAAAATGGCGTACTCTTGCTCTTCATCACTCGTAAGACCACTTTGCTTAGCTTTTCTGTTAAGCTCTGCCAATCTCTTGTTCGATTCGTCTATCGCTTCTTGAAAATAGTCTGCTTGTATTTGCAACGCACCAGTGTCACCTATTCTCGATTCACGCAACACGCTATCGCTTGGGTTAAGCACACCATTCAGCCCGCGGTTCTCGTCTGGTGATAGCCCAGGTATGTCATCATTATCCACTCTTGTCTCAATTACTGGGAAGTCGTCTGGGATCACTTCTGTTGTGGCAACTGTTGTTTCTGTACTCTCAGGGATTTGATTAACTAACTGTTTGAACTGCTCAATCGCGTTTTTACTACTCGCGTCTTTACTGTAGATCAAGCCTTTTTTATTAGGTATTAGAATTCGTTTGGGTCTTCCATATTTACCATCTTTGTTTATCGGTTTGAAAAGAATAGCCCCTGAGTCCGTAACCTGCGACCTGTTGACTATTTTCCTTGACGCGTCGTCGTGACCGAGTCCCTTTTTGCTTAATTTACGTATTTTCCTATTTATTAGCTTGATTCTTTTTACGTTGTTTTCTGCTAGCTCTTTGTTGGACGCTTTTAGCTCACCCAGTCTTCTCTTAATTTCCTCCTCCTCTTCAAAAGCTATACTGAAACTTACGTCATCGACGTCACCATATGACCCCTGTTCAACAAACTCTACCGCTGGGACTTCTGTGTTGGTTCCCCTTATTGTCACCGTCTTACCATTGTCAGTGTCGGTGAACGACGTCTCTTTTTGCCCACCTCGCCTTCTAGCTAGCTCGCCTCTTATCTTTTTCACATGGTCTTGATAGTTGTCGTAATTAACACGAACATTTTCCGGCATGTTGTCTTCAGTGTACTTACTGTACATGCCTCCAACAAAATCTTCGATATCGGTGAGCGTGTTTTCTAATTGCTCATCACTCATGCCTTCATACTTGTCAAAGTTTTCCATCCCAATCTCTTCAGAACCTTCCCCACTCTTGGCCATATTACATTAGCTCACGTTTTGAATGTTGCTTTCTGGTATCCACGAATTATGTTTGCTTTCGTAACCTAACCATTTGACCAGCGCCATCTTCTTTCCTCTGACTTTCTTTCTTTTCAACACCTTTTCAACTCTGTACACATCGTCACCACCACACCACGTTTCTTATTGACCAGCGATAATTCCTGTTCATAAAATTTACCAATAATCTGTTCACCGCCTATGTCCTCAATTTCGTACACATTCGGATCACCTCGAATAACCTTTACCACTTTAAACAGCTCCTCAGTGAAGTTGGCTTCATAGCCCTTTGTGAACACACTCTTGTATTTACTAATTCTCACTGACTCGCCAACTCTAAACTTTGGCAATGGGTTGTCTGCAAATTGGTGACCAAACAAAGTGGTCCACACTTCGCCTTCGTTTGACTTATCGACGTCCTTCGGCTTCATCATAATGCTTCGATTCACATTGCTATTGTAGTTGCTCACAAACTGGTCCAAAGCGTCAATCCACTTGTACGTTCCATGGGCATAGAAGTACTTCCACATAATACTCTTCAGACTTCTATTAAAACGCTCGACAACAGCGGCCTTTTTATCACTCTTAGTGCTGAAATATTCAACACCATGTTCTTTCAGTAAACTTTTCACACCAACATTGTAGAACTCAAGTCCGTCGTCAAATTGCGCTAACTTAGGCATGGTTCCAAACCGATCTTTGAAGTCGTTCAACAATTTTCCAACAGCCTTAGTCATGTTCTTAGTGTCTTTTCTATAAACTGCAATTCCAAAAGCGTATCTACTCAATATTTCAATGCCTGTCAATATCCAATAATAACCACCATTTTGTTTTGAGTACTTGCTCATGTCCACTAAGTCCATTTGGAGCTCTTCACCAAGAAATCCAACAAAAGTCGCACGGAATTTATGTTTTCTCACAATAGGTTTGTACCTAGTGTAGGTGTCCTGCGCTGTCAACCATTCTTTCACTGTTTTTCTAGTTACTTTCAATCCGCCTCCCAATGCACTTTGATACAACCTCTCTGCACCACTGAACCCTGTCTTAGGATTGTAATAAATGTCTCTCAACCCCTGCTCTGTTTCCACACCAAGCTCCATATAATTCACACAATATACAGTTCCAATAACACCGCGCCAATTTTGAGACCGCCGTTATTTGATCGGACGCGAAATGTCATACTCGAGTAAACACCTTTTTTAATACTCACCTTAGATTCAATATCCACATGGCGTTGCACTGACCCATTCAAAGACTGTTCAGTGGGTATTGGCAACGTTGTGATCACACTGCTTCGCTTCCCATCAATACCCACGTTGCTCTCGGTTTCAACAATATCACATAAGATCTCTATGTACTTCAGACCTCTGAGCATGTCGACCTCGTTTGGACTAGTGTGCCACCGTGAGTCACCCTTAATCACCCTATCCCTCGCGAAACCAAATAGAGGTCCAAGAGCACCTTTAAGCGTGACTGGGGCGTTAGCCTTAAATATAGATCTACTTGTGAGCGGCAATTTCTTTATCTCAAGGTCCCTCCCCCCTCCCCCACTTGTTTTAAATTTTTGTTCTAAGAGTCTGGCCAGTGCGTCGAAGCTAGCGTACCCTCCACTCGTTATCGTACTTTTAAGATCACTCGAAGGGTGGCTCAGCGCGGAGAGCTGAGTGGCGTCGCTATCCAATACGTTATTGTAGTCCCAAAACACAGTGGCTGTCTTGACCACAATGTATGGGTTATCGTGTATGACCATCATCGCGTTGTCAAAGGACACAACTTTTTCCACACCTTCAATGAACACTGTCAACTTTCGCGTCATGTATAACATACAGTATATTATATGCAGAAAGCCCTTCATGAGTACTATGGAAAGTATTACAAACGTGCGATGGTGAACACGTCGAAGGCTACACATGACGCAAAGGCAGACTTCATCAAAAAGTACCCCGACGCTACTTTAGGCAAATTCGAGTTCAATCCAAATATTTCACAAGATGGTAAGATCATGAGTGTCGATGTGTATTTCAGAAACAATGACATCCTCAGCACAGACATAACCAGCACAACCTTCAAAAATGATAAAAACATGCAGAAGTGGTTGCACAACAGCAAGTTCCCAAAAATATGGTCGAGCGATGGGCGTGTCCCAAAGTTATTACTGACAGAGACCCACAAGAGCTACAGAGAAGTCGAGACGTTTCCACCATATGTCCTAAATTACCCAACCCACAATTTTGACGTCTTTGTTGACGACAATAATTCCTTCAAATCAAACCTACCGAGAATACTCATTGACACCAAAAGACGTCACAACGACAAGGCAATTGGTGGTAACGTTAACACAGTTTGGACTCTGACGGAGAGTTACTATCAAGCGATCGCGGGTATGTACATCGCTACATACCGCTCAGGGGTGTCTCTACAGAACTTAAGTTATCAAGTCGACGTCCCAAAGCAAATCGTGAGTCTTATGAGGTTTCATGTATACTTCACCATTCGTCGTGTGATGTTTCGTTTGAGTAAGAGTCAAGTTGACATTAACAACATCTTAAGACTGTACCTCCCTGACTGGCGACTTTTGAAAGGTCACCTACCATTGACTGATGTTGACAATAGATACATCAAGGACATCCAAGGTGATTATCGTCGGTATTGCCCAAGACACTCTGACGGGTTCACACCATTAGGACAAGAACTACTAAACCAATCGATTGAAGTTTACATGCGTGCCATTCTTGGAGCCCAAGCGAGGTCAAAGCAAAGCATCGTGGGAACTAGAGCTAGTGCTCGAGAAACACAACAAATCTTTAGAGACATCATTGAAGACGGTGTGGTTCAGTATTCACCAAGTGTTTGGATCAACCTTATGAACAAAGCGATTAGTGAGATTAAAGTTAAGCTAGACACAGCTGTGACACCCAACACTTGGCTGATCCCCAGAAGCATGGTCTTGTTAAAGGACCCCATTGTTGGTTACAATAACGTGCTCAGAACTTCGTCTGAAACTGGGATGGCATTTGGGTATAACGACGGGTTGAACTACCACCGAGCGTCAAAAGTGGAGCATAAAAAAGTCCATCAAGCGGCAGGACTCCACTTGGAAACTCTAGTCGCACCACCTTCAAAGCTGAGACCTTCAAAGCTGAGACCTGCCGCGAAGAAAACAGTGGTCACCACCAATCAAATAACACAGACCACCACAAGTAAGTCAGACACGACAACGCTAGCGATAATCTTAGGGTTCTCAGCAGTCTCTGGCTATTTAGTAACCAAATACACCTTGAAGTAGTAATGAGTCTAAACTATG
This sequence comes from Chrysogorgia sp. JL179-B06, assembly GCA_035772405.1. NCBI lineage: Eukaryota > Metazoa > Cnidaria > Anthozoa > Scleralcyonacea > Chrysogorgiidae > Chrysogorgia > Chrysogorgia sp. JL179-B06. The sequence continues at coordinate 1,669,245 of JAYKKM010000193.1, read as the reverse complement.
GGTATGAGTCTGACGACCCTCACGATAAAATACTGAAGAGAACGAAAAGACATCTGGACGAAGATCCTAAATTAAGCGCGACCGGCGGAAGGATGTCTGGAATAATAGACATGCAAGGCTCAGCGATAAAAAACGTAGCAGACCCAGTCGATGACTCAGACGTCATCAACAAAAGAACTCTAGAACAGCTACTATCAAGCTACCTCAAGAGTCAGTCCTACAATCTTGTGCTTGACTTCAACGTTAGCACACACGCCTTGAAAAATGTGGAATTTCACACCAACAGTTCAAACAAAGTGAAAGCTATTGGTGAAACAAGTAAATTAGTGCAAAACAACCCGGCTTATGGTCCTATTGTTGGCATCAGCGGTGTGAGTCAAAGTTTTCTATCCCCTGTGTTAACACCAATCCCACTTGAGTCAGGTCTCCATTTTAATTGCCCGAGTATGCAGTGGTGTGATCTCTCTATTTTTGTTGTGGTGAGGTTACCTACTCGCACCGCTGGATCAAATTGGGAGACAATTATATCGAACGACGACGGTCAGTGGGATAAGTTCATAGGGTACAAGACTGGTATGACTAATGGACTCGCGTATGGTGGTAGCGTCCCAGCGATGGAGAGCATATGCACTATTCCGAGTAGCATTGACATAAGTAAAATACATATGATATCAATACACTGGCAAATGGACAATTCACATGTCAGGGTCAACAACATCAAGTCAACCGATTCAGACTTCGTAGCAAACATGAAAAAGATAGGCACACCCTATGGAACAATTTTTGGAATACACCGACCAAGAATACCACTCGCACCTTATGCGTACCCATCGTTGATAGAATTCTACGGTGTGAAAATTGTGAGTGGTTACATGACGAACCGAGACATCATAATCATGGGTGGAGAAATGATGAAGGAATATGGTGTAAAGTAAATGGGAGCATGTTTTTCGAGACCTCACGAAATATATAAAATAAATAAGACGACTGATCACATGTTCAAAGCTGGTGGATCATTTGGTCGCGGTGACGTGACTCTCGAGCTCCACGCTGAGATTGGTATGAGGTCTAAAAAGACTTACGGCAAACCTATTACGTTACCAGAATCAGACAAAGTAGGAGTGGTAGGAGACGTGACCTAAGTTAAAATGGGTTGGCTTAGAAAACTGGTTCGTAACATTAGAAACTTTTTCAGACGACGTAGAAAACTGAAGACTAATAAAACACACCTGCTGTATTGGTACACAACAAACCAGATCTATAAAAAACCTGACACCTACGTCGAGTAGTTTTTGTGAGGCTATAGTAATGGCAACCAACTCAGTGCAATTATTCGATGGTCACCAAATCACGACGGTTAATCACAACGGTGAAATATGGTTCAAAGCAAGAGAAGTCGCAAGTGCTTTAGGTTACGCTCGACCAAAAGATGCGGTCAACGACCACGTCGAACCTGATTGTAAAATGAAGATGGAGCAGGCCTCATTTATCAACGAACTTGGGGTCTACTCATTGACGTTCTCGAGTAAATTGGAGCGCGCGAAACACTTTGGAAGGTGGGTGCACTCAGAAGTCTTACCAAGCGTTAAAAAAAGTTTAGCTGACGTCGGTCTCAAACACAATCAGTTTAAAATGATCACTGAGTTCGATCTCCACACGAAAGTTGTTGGTTTTCTTAGGAAATATCATCCAGAGGCTATTTTGATAGCCGCTTGTGGTGAGAATCAAGACACTTCGAGTAAAAGAATAAATTCGTGGAAAAAAGGTTACCAACGTGGAACGCCTGACTTGATTATTGCCAATGCAAACCGACAGCACAGCGGGCTTGTGATCGAGTTCAAGAATCCAGGTGGCACAGGCAAGACATCTGAAGAGCAAGAGTCTCTGTTGCTCAGATACAAATCCGCTGGGTATCTAACACTCTTCTGCGACTCATACGATGACGCTATTACCACGGTAATAAAATATCTCTTTGACGTTGGGTTTCAGTGCTCTCAGTGTTTTCGTAAATTTAAAAATAAGTCAGCGTTGAGTAACCATGAGAGACGCTATTGTAAAGAGACTTTTTAGACAGCGAGTAATAAGTCGAATTAGCACTCGTTCTCGTTGTTGAGACGACACTTGAGGTGACAACTGCTCTAACGTTTTTAAAAGATATTTTTTAACTTAATAAAAATATCTGCGAAGATTTCTCTCTTTATTTCACGAACCCTCTGACCACTGTGTGAAAAAATGTTTCTACTGTACATTGGACGCTTCATGTGACCAATGTCTAAATTTAAAAAGTGGGGTATCCGAGAACACCCTTAATTTTATGTGGAAGGATGATGACGTCTGCACACTGCGCGATATTGCTCAGCACCACCAACGAATGATGGTCCTGGGTTGTATCTCCAATTGAATGGCGCTTCAACAGTTGTTCCGTAAGTGTCACGACAAACGGCGCAATACGCTTTTAGAAATGTGATGTCGTCTGCCATTGGGAACAACGTGTCAAGCTCACCAAGTCTTTTTAAATGCTCTGTTGTTATGAGACCACAAATAATGACGTGAATGCCAGCTTTAATGTATTCACGAATAACTGACAGATCAGAGTACCAATGGCCCTCATCAATGCCAATGACGTCATAGTCAGCTATCTCGGAAGAACTCGGAAGGTTGGTGATTAACTTCGCAGGTAAACTGTCTGATCCAACAACAATGGTCTGACGATGTGTGGAGAACGCGTGGTCAGTTCGCCTAGTGTCACCTGTGTTGTTCATGTAGAGGACTTTGAGCCCTGACTTACTTAACGTGAGTAACCTACGAAGAGTCTCGGTCGTTTTTCCTGCAAACATAGGACCAATCACGATTTCTAGTCTACCAAGTTTCTTCATGATTACTATACCTCCAGAGAAATATTTTTTTATTCTGGTGGAAATCGTTGCTCGTTGTTGAATATCCGCTGAAGCTCTAAGTTTTCAAGATGAGTCTTCGAGCTCTCATGTCTCAAGCGACACATTGGGCTATTGGTGGCCACACCGCATGGGTAACAGGTGTACACGTTTTCGTCTCTCGCAAAGTGTCTGTGGGCGGGCGAGAGTACGTGATCCCTGATATCGTCCGCACCCAGTATCTCATTACACCCCACCTTGCAAACGTGAACGTCGCGGTTTGCGGCGAGCTCTAGCCACGCTTTGGCTTTGGTTAGGCATGGCTCCCACATAAGGGTCGCTAAGAACACTTGGAGGAAATTACCGAGTAATGTGGCTGTGGACTCACAAGGGTTGTTCAAGTAGACACCACTCGCTAACATAAGGTATTTGAATGGCGAGTAACACCACACAGGGATTATGCCAGCTAACACACCAGCAAGCTCGTTGGCTCTCTCCTCTCGAAGATCGATCCAAGCGTCGAGAAGATACCTCGTATGGCGGACCTGAGAGCCAAGCCGTTTTGGTGGCCCTTCAGGGTCGGGGTCGAACATTGTGTATGTTGAGAAGTACTCGTTTAAGACGCCGGGTCCATTGTCGACTCGTGGGGTAGACACACTGATAAAGGCCGTTCTCAGCAAGCGGTCAATAACTTCTTCGCTGATTTCTCGGGCTTGAGTCATTATGTTATACTCCCAGAAAAAATCCTAATTTTTAGTGCGTTTGGTCTGGAACTGTGAGATACCTGTGAGGTCAACTGTGAGACACCTGTGAGGTCAACTGTGAGTAAGATAACACGTGATAGTGTATTAGATGGTTGAAGACTCACAGACGGTTGTCGACGCTAAGATCACAGCAGATGTGAAAAGTGTTAAGGTGAAGGACCCAAAGCGCGTCGCTGCTGGTAAAAAGTTGGCTGAGATATCGAAAGCTGCGAAAGAAAAAAAAATGCGTGAAATGATAGTCAACGAGGAACAGGGTGGTGAGTGGAGCTATGGTTACATTGTTGGAACACTTGGTGTTATCATTGCTGGTGCTTCACTATGGTACACAATTAGCAGTGAAAAAAAACCTGTGAGTGCTGCACCAGCACCTGCGCCAGAGAACCACAAAACTCGTCGTCCAGCGTTAGACACATTTGATTCTTGAACAAAACACACGACAATGTATATGACTGCGATCGATCGAAAAGAGCTTATGAACGAATTGTACGATGCGCTACTTGTTACGACTGGCGCTGTGGCAGTGAGTATGATTTCTAAAAAGGCTTTGGGAGAACCATTGGGAACACCAGAGACAGTGAAAGGCACAGTGAAACTTGCTGCAGCTGTTGGTGCAGGAACGCTGTTAGTAAAATGGATGCAATCAAAAAAGTGGATACCCACAGATCCATTCAAATCAATGTAGGTTAATGGTGAGTGTTGTGGCTGGAGGGATTTTTAATGCAGTGGCTTTTGCAGGCGCTGGCTTTATGTTTTCAAAGTTTAATCACACGGGTTATGAAGCTGAGATGGAAAGACACAACCACGCGTTGGAGCAGTTAGCCAGTGCGAAAGAAGCGTGGTCTGAAAACGAAGTCGCCAAGAGAGATAAGATCCAGCGTTTACGACAACAGCTCTCTGATGCTAATGCTGACATCAATGACACAAGCCGCGCGTTGGAGGAGCTTGGAAGAGCGATGACTATTCAGCACGGCGGACGAGTGTTCACTGAGTCCCCGAAGATTGCGGATTACTACCAACCGAGTGCGGAAATGAAGGAATACCAATTATTGTTTGTTGGTGCGCTAGGCTTGGGTAGTGGGATAGCGGTGTGGGTGCTAGTTCGGTGAAAAAAAAATGTTGGAGTAGTATAAGCGATGGACAAACTTATGAGGCAGATGAGTTATGGCTTGACAATTGACGAGATCGCGAATGAGACGCAAACTGAGTGTGGAGACACCTCCAGGCTTTACTACTGCTCGGATTGCGACGTTGTGAAACATCTAAGTGACTGCGGTGGGTACGTGTGTCCAAAGTGTGGCGACATCGAATGGGGTTACACTCAGAGTTACAGCGACATGAGACTCACGCGATTAAAAAGCGTTCACAAACGGTCTTGGTGGATGGGGAGGAGACTACGGAACGTTGTGAAGGGTGAGCACCTTGAGTTGATAAAAGAGGACTTCCTGAAAGTTGTCAATGTGTTGCACTCATGCAATTTGATCAAGGGTAGAAACGTCAGCAGATATGGATACTACATTATTAGGTTGTGTCATAGAAGACGAGTCGAGACACTCAAGAAGGTGTCAGACCTCAAAGACGGGAAGGTGAAAGACTTGTTCGACGACAATTTGTTTGGGGTGGTGTACCCAAAACTAGGATGGTGCGAAAGTGGCGACAATTATTACGACGAGTGGTCTAGGAAAAAACAAGTGTAGTATATAGAAGCCAATGAGTCGGACTGTGAAAAACCCACTGACAAAAAGACGGACGCATAAGACGAGTGCAGCCGTTGTCAATTCACTAACAGATGAAGCGACAAACGTTCACGGCTTCTTTAGAGATCGGGAGGGACAACGTCTAGTCGAAGACCTCGCACCGTCGACGCATCTGTTGGATCGAGCACTGAGAGGGTTCACAAGGTCCTATGGAGTCGAAGTAATTGACGACAGAGACATCAATCAGGTAAATGGCAGTAGAAGCGCTGTCACTAACCTTTTGAGACGTGAATTAGGTGAGACCAACGGAATGAAAGTGGTAGAGACAGTCAAGGTCACTTTTGAGAAAGTTTTAGAACTCGATAAGACCACGTACAAAACTGCCTACTTTAACAGCGAAACGTTCGTCGTCATTAACGAGCATGACATTGAGGGTGTTGCCAATCGTGGATCGGAGCAGATTTTGACGCGGATAGCTGGGTGGTTATCTGAGGGGTCTGGATGGACTATCGACAAAATAGATGCGCACTACGTCAACGTCGCTATTTACAGACCTTTACATGGGAGTAGCTACATTGTGTTGCCAAAGGAGCTGCGCAACAGTATGAAGGGCTTGGTAAACGTAAATAACGATGATGACAACGAGTGCTTTAGATGGTGTCACCTTGCGCATAAGTTTCCTGTTGGAAAACACTCCGATAGAACGTCGAAGTACGCTAGGCATGTCGGTGAGCTGGACTATGACGGAATTGACTTCCCAGTCACACTCAAAGACTACAACAAGATCGAAAAGGCAAACGATATTAGCATAAATGTTTTTGGGTATGAAGATAAGCAGCCATTCCCTGTGTACGTTTCTAAGGAGGCGTATCCTGACCATATGGACCTATTGTTGATAACTAATGACGTGGGCAACAAGCATTATGCGTACATTCGCGATTTTAACAAATTCATGTACCGCCAGACAGAGCACAAGGCAAGAAAGCACTTTTGTAGATATTGCCTGCAGTGTTTCACCCGCGCGGACGTGCTTGAAAGCCATATTGAAGTGTGTTTGGTCATCAATGGGAAGCAAGCTATTAAAATGCCGCAAAAAGGTGCGAAAGTGAAATACGAGAATTTTAGCAGGCAATTAAACGTACCATTTGTGGTGTACGCAGATTTCGAGGCTATCACACAGAAGGTGCACACAGCAAAGCTGTCAAGCGAGTGTAGCTACACAAACGCTTATCAGAGACACGTTGACTGTGGCTATGGGTATAAATTAGTTTGTTGCTACGATAATGAGTACAGTAAGCCAGTAAAAGTGTATCGTGGTGAAAATGCAGTCAACAAGTTCATTGGGGAAATGCTAGAAATTGTCGAATATTGTGAAGAGACATCTGAGAGTCACTTTAACAAAGAAATGGTACTGACTGATGCCGATAAGAAGAACTTTGACGAAGCTAAAAGTTGTCATATTTGCAGTGTTGAGTACACTGACGCTGACGTTAGAGTGAGAGACCACTGTCACGTGTCAGGTAAGTACAGAGGGTCTGCGCATCGTCAGTGTAACGTGAACTTTAAGTTGACTGATAAAATCCCTGTGATCTTTCATAACTTACGTGGCTACGATAGTCATTTCATTATGCAGGAGATTGGCAAGTTTGGCCAAGACATAAATGTGATACCGAACAACATGGAGAAGTATATGGCGTTCATGCTTGGAAAAAACTTAGTATTCTTGGACAGCTTTCAGTTCATGAGTAGTGGTCTAGACAACTTGGTAAGGAACCTACCAAGGGACGCTTTCAAATACACGTCAGAAGTGTTTCGTGACGAGGGGTTGGCACTCATGACAAGAAAGGGAGTCTATCCCTACGATTATATGGACTCCTTTGATAAATTTGATGAATGCGAGCTACCCTCCAAAAAGGACTTTTACAGCGTTCTGAATGACGAGCACATTACGGAAGAAATGCACGAGCGCGCCATCGATGTGTGGGACTACTTCGACGTCAAAAATATGGGTGGGTACCACGACCTGTATTTGAAAAGCGACGTGCTCTTGCTCGCTGACGTTTTTGAGAACTTTAGAAAGACATGCCATCGCGAGTATAAACTAGACCCGTGTCACTATTTCACGTCGCCTGGATTGGCTTGGGATGCCATGTTAAAGATGACTGGAGTAGAACTCGAGTTATTGTCCGACATCGACATGTTCCAGTTCGTAGAATTAGGTATGCGTGGTGGTGTGAGCTACATATGCAACAGACATGGCGTGGCGAACAATAAATATATGAAGGGGTACGATAAAACGCAAGAGTCGAAGTATTTGATGTACCTTGACGCCAACAATTTATATGGGTGGGCAATGAGTCGAAGTCTACCTACAGGTGGCTTCAAGTGGTTGACTGAGAGAGAGATAGAAAAGGTTAATCTATGCGACTATCACAACGATAGTAAAAAGGGCTTACTGCTTGAAGTCGACTTGGAGTATCCAGCCCATTTGCATGACCTACATAACGATTACCCGCTGGCTCCTGAGAAGATGGAGATAACTGTTGACATGTTGTCGAAGTACTGCACGAAAATTAAAAATAAGTTTAATGTGAGTGTTGGCGGTGTGAAGAAGCTGGTGACTAATTTGATGGACAAAAAAAAGTATGTGTGTCACTATAGAAATCTGCAGTTGTATATGGATCTTGGATTGAAAATCAAAAAGATTCATAGGGTCCTACAGTTTGACCAGTCCAAGTGGTTGGGCAAGTACATCGACTTTAACACAGTCAAGAGAACTGCGGCTAAGAACGCTTTCGAGAAGGATTTCTTCAAGTTGATGAACAACAGTGTGTTCGGAAAAACGATGGAAAATTTGAGGAAGCGTGTGGACGTAAGATTAGTGACCACTGAGAAAAAGTTAGAAAAGCTTGTCTCAAAGCCTACGTTTGTGTCTTGCAAGATATTTAGCGAGAATTTAGTCGCTGTCCACAAAGTCAAAGAGACGCTGACATTAAATAGACCTGCGTATGTGGGTATGTGCATACTAGACTTGAGCAAAACGTTGATGTATGACTTCCACTACAACTATATCATGAAAAAGTACTCTAGCGACACCTGCAGACTACACTTCACCGACACTGACAGTCTGTTGTACACAATCAAAACTGACGACGTCTACTCTGACTTCATGGAGGAGCGCGAAAAGTTTGACAATAGTGATTACCCTGCAGACAACCCATTCGCTTTTAAGGAGAATAAGAAAGTTATTGGGAAGATGAAAGACGAGTGCGCTGGAACACCAATTATTGAGTTCGTCGGGTTGCGCAGTAAAATGTACAGCTATTTGAAAGAGGGTGGGGGTGGTGGGAAAACCGCTAAAGGTATTAGAAAAAATATAATTAAAAAAGTGATCAAGCACGAAGATTATAAAAGTGTGTTACTTGAGCAGAAACAATTGCGACACACAATGAAGACCATTAGAAGTGTCAAACATCAGCTCGGTAGTTACGAAATTAATAAAGTGTCGCTATCCTGCTTTGACGACAAACGATACCTTTTAGAAAATGGTATTGACTCCTATGCGTATGGTCACAAAAACATTGAAGTGAGAGGCGAGGCGACAAACGCTGAAAATAGTGAACAAACGGACTAATCTATTATTAACAGGTGGTAATAATCTAATTTGCATAACAGGTGGCAATTTTATCACGCGTGAGACACTTTTACGATATATAAATTTGTAAAAATGTTTAAACGACTATTTTTTAAATGTGATTTGACAAATTTGTGAAAATGTTGAAACGACACTTTCTATTTTTTAAATGTGATTTGACAAATTTGTGAAAATGTGATTTAACAAATTTGTGAAAATGTTGAAACGACACTTTCTATTTTTTTTAAATGTGATTTGACAAATTTGTGAAAATGTGATTTGACAAAAATGTGAAAATGTTGAAACGGCACTTTCTATTTTTTAAATGTGGTTTGACAAATTTGTGAAAATGTTGAGACGACTATTTTTTAAATGCAATTCGACAAATTTGTGAAAATGTTGAAATGACACTTTCTATTTTTTAAATATGGCTAAAGTAGCGTAAAGTTTAGCGAAAGTTGTGATTTTTTTAATATTCGGCATCAACTGAGTAGAAAACGTGGGAGGGGTGTTTAGATTGACTAACGATCACCATAATAGCACAGAGACTGACGCTGTGAGCTCACCAACGTCGATTATAAAACGTGAGTACCAAAACATTGCCGAGTTATGGCTCGACACAAATTTGGTGATGTTTTGGTGTTTATATTCACGTTTGACGTCGCTGGGCCCGCAGCCCCACCTACTATACTACTTGCGTTATTACTTTTCACCCAGGCTTTTTCTCCGTTGAATAGTAGGGATTTTCTTACATGCTTAATGATGGATATTTCTTGGTCAGAAATGGTGGTATATTAATTGCCCAGGAAATCGCTTTGCTTAACAGGTCTTCTGTGATGGACGGATAAAAGTCGACGATGTCGAAAGATAGGAAGGCGTGATCGTTTTTGTTGTTTACATTCTTGAACCATTCGATAACTGCTGAAGAGTTCCTCCATTGATTCACGCCGCTGCTGGTTCGGATGGTGGCATTTATTCTGTCTAAGATGACTTTACTAACTTTTCCTAGGTTACTTTTGGCCGGGTTGATTAACCTGCACGTTGGGTGGTTTTCGAAATTTTCTTTGTGATCTTTCAGGGAGATGAAGGCTGGTCGCTTGGCCATAATAATAATAATAATAATTTAATAACTTATATTGCGCAAAATACATGATTATGATCAAATGCGCATTACAATCAATGTTGTATCTAATTAAAATACAATAATCTATAATACAATTTGAAGGTAAAACAAAACAGAATACAGTATGACTAAAAATGATATTAATATTATGAAGTATATGCTAACCTAAAAAAGTGTGTTTTAAGATGACTTTTAAAATTGGTCACGGAACCCATTAATCTTAGTTCCACTGGCAAGGCATTCCATAGCTTAGGAGCAGCAACAAGAAAAGCCCTGTCACCTAAAGTTTTAAGCGTCTTACAGTTCGGATAACAAAGCAATAATCCATTTGAAGACTTCAAATTATAGCCAGAAGTTTTCACGGATAGTAAACTAGTTATGTAAGATGGAGCAAGGCCATGAAGCGCCTTGAACGTAATTAACAAGATCTTATAATTAACACGATATCTTACAGGTAGCCAATGCAATTCTGAGAGTAATGGCGTAATGTGGCAGAATCTAGTAGCTTTACAGATAAGTCTAGCTGCGGCATTTTGGACTCGTTGAAGCTTATTTAGTTGACAATTTGGCAAACCGTATAGTAGGCTGTTACAATTGTCAACACGACTTGATATAATGGCATGCACTAGGATTTCCGTGGTTTCGCGGGACAAATATTTCCTGATACGTCGTATATTGTGCAGATGGTAAAACGCTGAGCTGGATAACTTAGTAATATGGGTAGACATAGACAATTCAGAATCAAACCAAGACCCAAGGTTTCTGACTGAAGTGACGGGAGTCACTTCAGAAGTGCCAACAACAATATGATCTATATCAACTTTGGCCAGTTGTTGACGAGTACCTAGTAAGATAAATTCAGTTTTGTTGTCATTAAGCATCAGCTTGTCAGTGATCATCCAGTTTCTTATCTCCCTGATACACCTAGTCATCGACTCAACAGCAAATTCAGGTTCGGCCATAGGTTCAATCCGGTCACCGATTTCAAGTTTGTTCGGTATTACTTTCATTTCCTGGTTGATGTCATCGATCACTTGGTTGTCTGCTAATTTGTAGTTTTTCGGAATGTTCTCTGTCAAAAGTTGATTGTATCTCTCTGGATTCATTTCATAGATGTTTTCTGTTTTGTCGGCAAAAATGAGAAGATTAGGTGATGATGTAATTTTCTTTAGATCGGTTGATAGGGATGCTTGGAATTGGTCGTTCACGTTTCTAAACTTAATGTTCTCAATCATGCGGAGGAGATCTTCTTCGAATTCTCTCATTTCAATGGTCTGTGGAGGGCATTTTCTTGAATTTAAGCCAAACTTGGGGCAGCCGGTTGCGTTGCTGGTTCCGTGGAGGAAGAAGTGGGCTTTCCATCTCATTCTCTTTATCACACTTTCTACTTTTCCAATAAGGCTTCTTCGGTAGGCGTCCTTCGATGGCAAGGCGATATTTTTCATTGAATAGTTGAATCGGATCTTGTTCATTTTTATAAGTTCATATATATATATATATATATATATATTGTCGCGCTAATGAGTGATGTAAGTAACAATAGCATAGCTTCGGAGCCAATCATGTTCGAAACGGCGGCTTCCGATCAAAGCGGCGTTAACGCACGACCATGGTTAAGGCGCAGATACATATACGGCTAGCGTACCAATTTTTGTACATTGTATTACGTGGGTTGTATAACATTTGGAAAGAGCGTAAAAATATACATATATAAAATATATGTAAAATACTATTAAGGGGAAATTCAGTTAAAATAAAAGGTCAACAAGTTCGTTACATTCCTCTTTACTGTTAATCATAGGTTTTTCTTTGCGAATATGGAAGGCTTCCTTCAGGCGCAGGTTTACAGGATCTCTGTCCTTGTTGATGATCTTCACAGTTATCTTTGAGTGCTCTCCGTGTTGTAGCAGTGGGCAATATGTTTACTGATGATACAGGTTGGGTGAGGTGTTCTTTGATCCGGTCATGTGTTTTTTTCTTTCTTAAAGATGTATTTTAATTTTGTGAATTATAAGGGATTTAATCAGGTTAACAAGACACTAGATTGAAGTGTCGAAAAGTTGGGTCATGGACAATAACTTTTAAAGTTACGTTCAAAAAACTTTTTAATGCCAGAGTAGCGTGAAACTATGTCTGATTTATCACCTGGTTGCGTTGGGAAATAATTATATCTTTAATATGCCACTGGAAGACAACTTTATCAGATTATCCGTTACCATAAGGGTTAATGTATTTGGTGAGGTTTAGTATAAGGGTTTATCCGGTATCGCTTGGTAAAAAGCTCGCATATGCCCCTATTAATGCGATAACCACATATCATATATCAATTTAAAGCTAATTTATCATAGAATATGGTTATGAAATACTAATTTCACGAAAAACATGTTGGCCAACTGATTTATTATACCAAAAGAAAAAATAACAATGTTGGCTTGCGGAGTCCTTTGTAATTCAGTTTGTGGTTTTGAAGTTGATAATTTTGTATTCTCCGATAATTATTATCTACACAAACGTGTTGACGATTTTTGAAATACATTTTAGTTCAGTTTTTATTAAATAGTTGGCATCAAAAAGTCGCGACACATTTTACATCTTCCTAATTGAAAACGCGATACAATATGGTAAATACGCGACATATAAAAAATCGCCGACATGTTATGGTAGATAATTTATTGCTGAATACAACAGTATCAACTTCAAAACCACAACCTAAATTACAAAGGACTTTATAAACACAGTTATTTTTACAAAGTTATTTTTTTGGGGGTAAATAAAACAGTTGGCCAACATGTTTTTCGTGAAATTAGATTTCATAATCCCAAATCTCGCAATGCGCCTCTATTAATGCGATCACCATATATCATATATCAAGTTGAAGCTAATTGATCATAGAACATCACTCTACTACACTATGTGCCACACTATACTATAGGCGATATACGTACCGGATAACCTATTGCTATCATAACACTATTCTCGTATTCAGATGCTGCCGTTTACCAGTACCTTCGCCAGTACCTTTCGCTTCATGTTTACATTAGTTAGGCATTTATTTGCATTGTTTTTATATGAATAACTTTGAAGAAAAGCAATACTGGTATTCAAAGCGCATTATATACCTACTTCGCTCTAATTTATTTTCATTCAAATCAAATCAGAAATTTTACCGCAAAAACATCCGGAAAAAGCGTATGAACCGCGCAACGTATAGGCTGTATGGAAGGACCATATCGTAGCATTGCGGTGTCAAACGAAATTTGTGACCTCTGCGAAATATAGTACGTGAAAATATGTAATACGCTTGCTCGCTGCAACACAGTCCGGCAGCGGTATTATTACAGTTGGTTGTCGAATTCTCCATTTCCTCACGAAATATCAGTGGAAAAAGTCACGCAAAGTATAAGTCCAGAATATATCAATTGAAACAAGACTAATCTTTGAATATTGACGAGAACAATTGTATGTAACAACAGTGGAACAACACTCAATATGTGAAGGTAAACAATTCTCGTCTTATTGCTAAAACATCTTCGAAATATCTGCTGCGCGTCCCACTACGCATACTGTACGCATGCCGCACAACCACGGGAATCATATATTACCTATGTCACAAATTTCGCGTAACACCGGACCTCTCAGCAAGCAATCAGCGTGCGTAGTTTTGCTTACATATTATAATTTATTTTAGTGCTGTATCATGATGAACTTGCTTCCAAAATTTTTTTTCAGTTCCTGAAATTATCGTCGAGTCGGCATGTCCGGAAACAGCTCATCAAAATTCTGGTAATCAGAGGTTTTCTGGTAATCATGTTTCACGACCAGCGAGTTATCGATATTCCACTGCAATGCACGAAGTGAAGGAAAACTACGATTCTCATGATGTAAGAATACCATCTGCCTTTAGAAAATATTTAGAAGATGTGAGAAAACGAGAAAGAGAAGAATGATTGAAAATATTGTGTAACAATGTTTCAAAACAGTTCTGCATATATACGTTTTAACAAACCTTGTGACATATTTGCCAAACTAAATCTGGCTAGTATAGTTCCAATATTATTTTATTTATATGATTCGTCCAAAAAGATGGGATCGCCCACAGAGACAAATCTTATTTATTTTCATTTGTTCTTATTTTTCATTTGTTTATTTTCATTTGTTCTTATTTTTCATTTTCGCAAATGTCCCTAACCAACATTTTTCATTAAATAAATTGTTGTGTTTTCCTGAGATTTATTTGCAAACTGTTTTGATTTGGTTAAATGCTGTTTTTCTGTGTCTGTGTCCTGTTGAAATTCACAAATCATGAAACCATCGCCATTTTGGACTATGGCCGAGTTCAATGGGAACGGGTCTACTAACTATACTGTCACGTAATTCCAGACCTCAGGTTATCAGTTCTACAATGTTTCATCACTTTTTTCATGGAGAGAAGTTGTTGTACGACTCAATATGTAATATTTCAATTATAATTTTATTTTGAAAATGTTCACTCTGATTGGCGAAATTCCTTGTATCTATAAATTCCATAATAGCCACCGCTGTTTTCAACGGTTTTAAATTGTTTATTTTATGAAAATAAAATAAAAATTCCAAAATTTAAAAAATTCAAGACAAAAAGACAGAAATTCATGTAAAATAAATTTACATTTGTCAGATGTTTTTCAAGGTTTAGCTAATTACGCTTTTCATTTGGCTTAGTTTTTCGTGCAGATGAATGAACTGGATGAGAGTGGATTATTTTTCAAGGAAAAAGCTCGTTGGATCAAATTCGAAGAAAATGTCCAGCCAAGTGGGAACTGGGGAAGACCTTTTCTTCCCTATATTGACGCCGAGTGTCTCGGCACGTTCAAACAATCTCTCGAAAACGGTAAATCGCATTATTTTGCTCCTACAGCAGTACTGGTACCAAGTATTATAAATACTAGAAATACGAATCCGCAATAATCCCCTCGCCCGCCTTTTCTATCCCCGCTATTTGCAAAAATTCACAATTTGCAAAAGCCCGTTTCGTCGAAGAAATGTTTGAACGTTATCTCGGCCAATATTTAACCGATTTAAAATCTGAAAACAGATTTGGAATTAGCGAGTCAACATACATAACACACGTGTCTACTATATCACGAGAACGTGAGTACCCTTCGTAAAAACGGTTTATGTACTTAGAAATTAGTCGGCTTTACTCGCTATATGCCGGACAATATCATTTTGAACGTTATCTCGATCAATAATTAACCGTTTTCAATTCTGAAAACAGATTTGGAATTAGCGAGTCAAAATACATAACATACGTTTCTACTTTATTACGAAAACGTGAATACCCTTCGTTAAAACGGTTTTATGTACTTAGTCATCTATAAGTCGGTCACTTCGTCGTATATTATTTTGAACGTTATCTCACTCAATATTTAACCGTTTTCAATTCTGAAAACAGATTTAGAATTGCTTAGTCCAAGTACATGACATACGTGCCTATTAGTGCCTATTATCTTACGCAAACATGCATCCCTTCGTAAAAACCTGTTTATGTGTCGGATTTAAACGGATCACCCAAAACGACATTTTACCTCCTTTTAAGGAGTTGGACCTACAAAGTTTTCCGGCGGGAGAAATGGAACAAAAAATAAGAAAATGCGGAATACTAATATACCATTATTGCTCCTAATATACCAGTATTGCTCCTAATATACTGTAATTTTTTATATGTGTATACATATATACTATAATTACATTTGTTTTTCTAAACCAGGGCCAAAGATATTTAAAAATCATATACTTCGTGCAAAAATGGACAGTGGAAGTATTAAATCGTATTCACTAAAATGAAATTATTTTAAGACATGAAATTAGAATCATTACGGTAGTGTATGCATTTAATATGTAGTAATAAATCTAATAACATTTCAATCAATTTTGCTTACTACTGGTTATTTAATATTTTTGCCATGGTAGTTTTCCTAAACACCACAAATCATGGACGTCGCGTTGTACTACTCACAAACAACAGCTTTTTCGCTTTTGCAGTAAAATTTAGTAATGTGTAAAATTGATTGAAATGTAATTGGTAGGAAATAATAATTGTTCTCGAAGAATTAATAAGCTATATCTAAGTCCTTGATATATACCTTTTTAGCTAAATGTCAATTTCTTATTCCCAAGCACAAGTTCCTTTCACGTAAAACAATTCGAATGTTACCTGTTCAGGGCCTTTTTAAGGATTTTCCCGTGGGAGGGGGGGGGGGGGGGATTTTCCTAAAAGGGACGTTCGTAGCCAAAATATATGTTTACTGTTTCTGAGGTAGGCTTTTTCGTTTATATATGTGTGTGTGTTGTTGTGTTTGTCTGCCATTTTATTTAAAAATATTTTTTCTACATAGTTTCATTATCCAGTGGCGGATCCAGGGTCTGTTCTAAAGGGGTAACGGTTAATCTAGTTAGGCGGGGTCATCCACGTGGGAGGAATGCCCCCTCAGGAAAATCATTTTTAATTTTGCAAATCCCAGAAGTGCTTATTACGGCGATTTCTGATTAAGAATTTTTGACGAAATTAAGGCACCACGCCATTGCTAAAAATGCACGTATTACATTAGAGGCCCTCATCAAGATGTATTAAAACACTTTAATATATATAACTCAGAGAGTTAGTAGTACGGAACCAAATATAAACACTTTAGCCTTTAGGCATCTTCATAAGCTACCAAAACATTGTGCTTATAATCGGTCATATAATATTGCGCTTTATCATATTATGGTTAAAAAACAGAAAACACATTCGTGCCTTGCGGGGATTTTAAAGAGGGGACGCGAGGCCACGTAGGTCAACATTAATAATGTTCAGTAAGTCTATTAAGTTGTTAATTAATGCGCTAAAACTTACTTTACCATTTGTTTTAATTTTATATTCCTTGCTTATTGGTTGGATTAAATTTAAGAAAAAGGGACTTTTCCTGGGGGGCCCAAAAATTGATTAGTGCGGGGGGGGGGGGGGGGTGGAGGGGGCCACCAAAGGCGGGTGGACTGGGGGGGGGCCCAAATAGTTTATAATAGTTAAAAAGGCCCTGTCTACTTGCCTACACATCTGATCGCTGTAATCATTACTACATATAATTTTCATGATCTATGCTTACATTATGTTCATGGTAACATTTTGCCATTACAGGCTTAAATAAATTAGCGACAGGCAATTTATTATTGTTTTATTATAAAATTGCAAGCTTCGCCGGCATAAAGGGACATGCACTTCCCCAGTAAACCATGGGGCTATTCACTATCACATTATATCATTACTTCGTATATTACTACAGGTCTGGTATTACTTGGTAGTGTGAACGATGGTGCCTACAATAAGTATTAGTCATACCATTATCCAGTACTGTTAGTTCTCCTTGGTGGTTATGCTGAACGCTCAACATCGTTCCAAGACATACAACAAATCTCTTATCTCTAACTCGAATGCATCAAGGGGAATCCACCGCTTCTCTTTACATAAGAAAGTTCGTCGAAGACGAAGACTATCTAAAAAACGGAGCCGCTTCAAAGTTAGACAAAGAAGCGATGGAACGTGCGTGGGAGTTGTCGGATAATGGAAGCTGAGGAAACCGCTGGGTGCGACTGGCCGCCCGAAAACGCCCTGGTATGAGGACATCGCAAGGAAATTTTGGGTCGAAGAAAAAAAATCCTTCGTCAGGCTGGGTAAATTGACAGAATATATAAGACCATTTTTAAAATGTATAATACTGCCATGTATATGAATGACACTTTAGCTACGAAAGGAAGGAAGTGATACCAAATTTAACAATTACAACTTCTATTTTTTACTTCATAGCAAAATTTACATGATTGGAGACAGGTGCCCTCTGAAGGAGAACTTTTTTATATTCCAATCTGGCGACACTGAGGACACAACATCCATCATCTGACGTCATACAAATCAGGCAAACAAAACTAATGGATCACCGTCGGTTCTGGCACTGTAATAAGCGTGAATCTCTGAAGCATCTGCACAAAATACTTTCTCCTGATCACCACCGGAACACCTGAAGATTACCGAGTGCCCAGAAAGCAAAAGCAAAAGAAAAGCAAATTAAAAAAGATAATTACATCCTATATCTATAAGAGTGTCAATGATACTCCATACACCAGTGGATTTTCTGAAGCGCGCGATAAATATACTATCTGTGTTGGTTCAGTTTTCAGAATGAGAAACCAATTGTGGACTCCATGGAAATCCCCTTGCCTGTTCGGTTTGCCTTACATATTAATCACTTCACAAACATAACTATTCATGTAGATGGCTATCTAGATTTGTCGTGCACCTTGACTGAGAACACTTTTTAAAAGACAAGGATTCTATTTTGTGAGGACTATTATTGAATTAATTTATAACGATAAGAAAATGCTTTGGCCTTGGGCTCTTAGGGTGGAGTAGGAATGTCAGAGGTTTGATGTGGGTGCATGTGAGATTACATTCGGTGGAGACCGCAGGTAGCAATCTGAGTAAAGTGGTAGTGTAATTGTAACTGCAGGTGAGGCAATTGAGGGAAAGGAAAGGAAGGTGAAAGAGGTGAGAGTAGGGAGGAAAAATTATGGGCTTTACACATATGCTTGTTTTTCTACAAGACATTTAGTTCGTTATGCTTTGAAAGCCAAATGTGTCCACAGATCTTGTAGAGCGCTACAAATAACTTCATCAATGGAAGTGTTATGCTTCCTCCTGAGAAAATTTGAGAAAGCAGAACTGTTCGATACCTGTAGCTGGGGCCACTTCTCAGAAATCAGTCGCGAAGGAAGACACAGTTGCTGACAAAATTCAAGTACCGTAGATGGCGAAGGATTTGTGGAGAATTGTCCGGTCAAAACTTCATGCGTTATTAGATTGATGGAAAGAACTTGATCCAAAACAACGAAATAACAAGAGAAAAGTGAGAAAGGTTTTGGGATAAGAAAAGAAGAAACAAAGGAAGAAAAGAGTAACATGGCCCAACGACCATTTTTTCCACGCAAGAGGAGACCTGTTCCTGATAAAACAAGATTTAGGACAATTTGTTGAGTAAAACAATAATTAAAATATTAATATAACAAAGTTTTTTATGAGGATCTTGACACAACTCGTTGTCCATGTTAGCTGAAATCCTTTGATAATTTATCCTTCAGTATGTTTTGTTTTTCAACACTAATCCTTAAAGTCCCTTATGCAAGGCAAAAAATCGTTCTTTCCATGTTCTGTTAGCGCTGCGTGGCAGAGCGTTTACGTTGGGGTGGGGGGGGGGGGTAATTGGGGGGCGGGGGGAAATTGGCGGAGGGGGGGGGGCGCGGCGCAGAAAATGGAGAGGACGAAAGTAACGCCATGCCAAAAAGCGTATCAAACTTAATTAGACATGATTGACTATTGTTTACCTTAGCAGTTCGCAATAACAACCAATAAAAAGATGTTGTCACTAATTCAGACCCTTCACTTACATTTAATACAACATTGCCATTGCAAAATAGAGGGTATTTTGTTTGCGTGATATAAATGTGATATTAAACATAACTTCTAGAAACACAATTATGAGATCTCGTTCGCCGATAGGACCTAAAAGTGCCGCTGCCTCCAAGAGACTATTGGGACTATCGACTTGCGTACAAATGGCAAGGATCAACGAGACGATAGTTGGTTTTATCGTTATTCGGTCTTGTGAATGGGTTTAACTTTGACCTGCCTCTGATCTTACAAACGTCTATCTTGTGGAATATCAAACCTTTCCAAATGCTGGTAGGCATAGAATTAGCCCCACGACATCACGACCATTTATATAGTAAGGTCACGCTCGTTCGGGCTTCTTAAGATTAATTTCATAGGCAAAAATCCCAAACGCTACCTCCATTTCCTGTTGATGATATTTGGGCAAGTTTGATCAGTTTATTTACATTAAGACAGCAGAATATGATTTACTATCAGACTCGAACGATACCAATCGGCGAATTTAGCCGATACTTTTGGTGGAGTTTGTACGCTTTTATGAATAGGATTTTGGCAGGCGTTACTTCCGCCTTCCCATTTTCCGCCCCGTCCCCAATTCCGCCCGCTCCCAATTCCGCCTGCCACGCAGGTAACGCCTGCCACGCAGGCTACATGTTCTTATTCTTTCGAATTTATGTTAGAAGAAATGAAGTATCCTTTTCAATTTCCAATTATCACTTGCCGTTGTATATAGTTATGAGCATTTGAATTTTGAGATTGATGACGTCAATTTTCGTTTATATTTCAGGAAGTGTTACTTGGACACTGACGAAATCCCAGTCAAGATTCGTCATTGTGCAAGTGAAGCTTACTGAAATCATGGATAGTAGAAAACTGGATAGAGAAACTAAGATCACGTGTAACGTTGTCCAGCGTGCTGATTGGCTAAGGCACCATGAGTTGATAGCTTGAAAACGTAGTTGAAATTCGTGGCATCATATCCTCCATAAATCGCAACTTTTAGCAATAATACAGCTAAAAATGATAGTCAAACTACCAAAAATACAACAATGCCACTTTACGATGGAATATCCGACTACCATTACTCATTCTATGCAAAAAGTTCCAGCTGTAGACGGTGAAAAACACGTTGCAAATTTCAACTAAAACAACGGTAGTTTTTGCGACGCTAGTTTCTTTACAACAAAAAGAAAACAGCTGAAACAAAGTCGAACAACATTTACCTCGAACACTTAGTCGTGGCTTAGGAAGGTTTGTGAGACGATGAAACTTTTTTGAATCTCAATATAGCTACCTGAATACGAAAATATGGAGTAGTCAAAGAGAAATTTAGCAAAATCTGCATACTGGTGACATCTTCGTGATATCTGATTTTCAACTAGGTTTTCACGCTGACGTCAGCTAGTTTCCTATCCAGTCTTTTTATTATCCATGCTGAAATATTGGAAGAAATTTATTTCACTTACGTAATAACGACTTCATGAAGTACAATTTTCAAATCGAGATCACGTGATAATTAGAAAATTGAAATGGGATGATTCATTTCTGCTAACATAGATTCGAAAGAAGAAAAATATTTTTCCAATAGACACTTTAATTGTGATACATGCAAAAATAGAAAACAACATATAAAGCATTTCACGGTTTTATCTGTGTAACCACGGCTTACGTTACTCGGCCTCAGATCCCGTTTAAGGCCGAGTAAGGTAAGCCATGGTTTCACAGCCTTTTTATACGAACGAATATGAAAATTTGTAGCTGTTTTGCATAGATATTCCTGTTGCTAGTTATTACTGATAAACACGTAGGCTGTGCTGGGGTCTGGGAAGAAACCTTACCAGGTATTAATTAGATCGAGTTAGAACTCCCGGTGCGTTTTATGAGCATTATACAATAGTCTCAATGCTCTTACAACAATACATTCTTAAAGTTACTTAAGTTGCTTATAAAACTAATTACATTTCATTATAAAAATACTACATTTATAACCAATAAATCTATCATAACTACAAAAACTATTAATTCGAAAAAAGAAAAGTCTTAAAGTGCCACTACGATGAAAATTCACCCCCGTCTGTTAGATTTTCTTTAGCATAGAATATTATTTCATGGTCGAATAGTGATCATCGATGTAATAAAAACTAAAAAATGGTATTTTGAAGTAAGTATTTTGAGCTCTGAAATCACTATTATTTAGGCCACCATTGCTAAAAACGTGTTCCAAGTGAGCCCGCAATTTCAAAAGATAATATTGTTTGTGGACGTGAGATTCTCAATGCTACGCCTGAATTTCGGTCGAGGTTATTTGTTTTCTTGTTTTTTTCGAGAAGTAGATGAAATGTCCAGCCTTTCAGACGAAGAATTTGAAAAAAACGACCTTGATTTACTTGAAGAATTAGCCACGTGGAGTCTTCGCGTTTGAGAATCTGACGTCACTTCGTTACACTGGTCAAGAACATGAACGATTAATGGCGGACATAACAACTCCAGATTCGGAGTAAGAAAAAATAATACTTGCCATCGTCAAATCGGAAAGTAATATTTAGCAGCTCTGCTTTAAAAATATGTAAAAATATCGATGGGTAAACATTTGATCGTAGTGGCACTTTAAGTGGCTTACTTAAAACTAGTTAAACAGTCAATGAATTCCAGAATTCTGCAGCGACAACCGAGAATGTTCTGTCTCCATGAGTAACGATATTGGATTTTAGCACAAATAACAGATTTCTGTTGGATGATCTTAAAGCGCAAGTAGTGCCTGGTTTATACTGGTGCCTGGCCATGCAAAGCTTTGGAAGTAATCATGAAAATAATCCTTGATCTTACTGGCAACCTTGATGATTACTAAGCACATATAACCTTCAGCATTTAAAAATGGTCCAAATATTATTGCGATATATAGATGTAATAAAACAGATAACAACATGGAAAGCGCAATTTTTCACTTGTTGTTTGCGTCTTGAACTCGCTCGCGGCTTGCTCGCCTCGCTCGTTCGTTTAACAACATAAACTACTGCAACATACACTTTCTATGCAGTAATCTATATTTATTTAATTTCTCATTTAATCACCGATTGCAACCAAAAAGTGATTGGAACTAATTTTTAAATGTAACACTTACAGCTCGTCAGGCGAATGACCAAGAACGCCTCGTCATTGGAAATGATGAGAACTTCGATACTACTGCCGAATATGAAATACCAGGAGAAACTCATCCATTGCTCGCCAACGGAAAATGGTTTGGAGGTCTAAAGAAAGAAACCGAGAAGAAACGCTATCCACTTTATTGGTCAGATATTAAGGATGGATTCCACGTGCAGTGTTTTTGCTTCGTTGTTTTATTTGGCAATAAGTTTAATAGCTATGTGTTTGACGTATGGCCAAGTAATTGCCAGATACACCAAGAATAATCTTGGAGCTACAGAAATGCTATCGGCGACATCATTATCATGCATTATTTTGTCTATCTTTGGAACTGAACCTTTGTCGGTCATCGCTGGTTACCGCCTGCAATGTTGATCTTCGAAAGTTCTACTTATCAGGTATTTACTCAATCCTGTGATCTTCACACATATATAGGTTAGTATTCGCAGCACGCGCGGCTGTCGTACCAGGCCTATAATATCAGCCGACCTATATTTAACTGCAACATGCGTAGAATAGGCAAGTGTCTATACCATATGTGTGCTTTTTATATATTTTTTATAAAATAACAATTTGAAAAGGTGTGTTCTGATTGGCTAACAACCGTGTTGCCATAACTGTAAGAATACACGGAAATTTCCCCGCCCTTTTTGAATTCAAACGTAAGGATGCCTAAAACGTTTTTAAAAAGTTTAAAAAAAATATCAAAGTCGTATTGACAGATGAGAGTTATTTTTGTTAAAATACAAACCGATCTCCTGCATAATAAAGTGACTATCTCAACCACGAATATTGTCAAATATCACTGGTATTTTGTCAGTCAGTCTGTGGTTTTTATATTACACAGTTTATATATGTGTCGATCTTCTATATTTTCCAGTCACACGACAATGGTCTGTGACTCTAATGTCTGCTTTAGTCTTAGAATCACAGACCATTGTCACGTGCTGAGGCGTAGGAGGTGGGGGGCACTGGTCCCCCAATTAATAGAAGTGGGGGACCGTCCCCCAGTAACATACGACAGTCACTATTGTCTATATTGTATAATAAATGTACCTGATCATGTTGGTTCAAAACCAAAACAATCAGCTGTTAAATAAATATTTCAAAGTATTAGGATGAAAGTTATGAGCAATATTTAGCAAGCTACTGTATGACAGGGTAGTCGGAGCTGATCACTGAGTCAGTGGTTTTCAATTGATGCTTACGATTTTTAATTGCGTTCAACAGGAATATATCTGGGCAGGACTACACCAAGTACCCACTGAAACATTTAACATGTATTAAAAATTGTTGAGTTTTCATAATTTGGGAAAACAGATCAGGATTACTGCCTTTTCAATTTCCACTTATAAATTTTTAGATAAATAAATTTTTAGTGCGAATTATATTAGCCCACTATGTGCTATAGCATATATCAGAGTGATCAGTCCAGGTCATCAGATTCTGAAAGTGATCAACCAACAAGTGTGTCCTGACTTAAAATGAGACCCGAAGACTCCCCGAGCTCATCTTCCAAGAGTTCTGATGAAGAAAATGCCCTTCCAGGTTGAGGGATACAGGCTTTTGGCCTTCAGAATTTATCGTCGGCGTTGACAGAAGCACATGTGTTTCGGGCCACAGCAATTAGTGTAAACTGTTGTGGTGTCCCCGCCTCCTGCGTTTTAGCACTAAAATGGATTTTAAAGTGGAAATTGAAACAGTAATTGAAAATTACTTGCTGTTGCCACGTAGCTACAATCTCACAACACAATGGTGAAAAATTCGCGATTGTGTCACTGTTTGTCATATTTTTGTGAAAACTGCCCTCAAAATACCGCTAGATGTTTCCTGCATCTTCGATTCCCCCAATGATTACTTGGTTCCTACGCCTCTGATATGACTGGAAAATATAGAGGATCGACACGTCAATTATGTCATAGAAACCACAGACTGATTCTCAAAATAGTGGTGATATTTCACAATCTTCGTGGTTATGATAGTCTCTTTATTATGCAGGAGATCGGTAAATTTAGAATGGATATCATGAATGTGATACCAAATAATATTGGAAAGTAAAACATGTAGTGTTATACATCTAGTGTTCTTAGTTAGCTTCCAATTTATGAGTATCAGTATGGATAATCTAGCTATAAATCTACCGAAGAAAGCTGTCAAATTACACATTAGAGGTGTTCTAAGATGAAAAGCTGAAGTTTATGACTAAAAAAATATGTCTATGCGTAATGATGTCTAAAGAGAACTTTTATACTATAATGAACGATGAGCACATTTCAGACGAAGAATTTATATGCACATTACGTATGGGGAATTATGGGGTATATTTGAACTTAACAACATGGGTGAGTGCCATCAATATATATATATATATATATATCTAAAGAGTGATGTGCTGCTTGCTGATGTGTTTGAGAATTTCAGAAGTACTTTCAGAAGTAACTAAGTCCCATGCCCCTATTTCACTTGTCCAGGGCTTGCTTGGTATGCTATGTTGAATATGGACTAACATTAAGCTTGAATTGATGACTGACATTGATAAAAAGTGTATGGGTAGAGTTTCATACATAGCCAACAGAAATGGAAAGGCTAACAATAAAATACATGAAGAATTAGGATGAAAGCTGCACCATCAAAATACTGAATTATTGCAGACAGATAAATGATAAATATTGGTTGTGTTAGAGGTGTACAACAGCGGTTGAAGACAAATTGCTAAAAATATCAAAACCTACATTTATATCAGCTAAGATATTTAATGGGAATTTAGTGGCTGTACACCAGGGTCAAATAAACACTTGCACTTAAATGGGCGGGCATTTGTAGGCATGTGCCTTCTAGATCTTTCGAAGATACTCAATGTATTATTTCAATTACAACTACATCCTATGAAGTATATAGATAGAACAACATTAACAACATTGTTCCATCAGTATGAGATTGAAGCTGAAGATATATATAAGACTTTTGGAAAGATAAAGATAAGTTTGATAACAGTGACTACCCTGAGAACTCGCCATATTTCGTTCAAGTCTAATAAGAAGAACAAATCCAGTTTGTTGGTTTGAGGTCTAAAATGTACTCCTATATAAAGGCTGAGGGTGTTAAGAAAAATATCATTAAGAAGGTGATCAAAACATGCAAACTATATAGAGATACTTTTTAACCAGAAACAACTACTACATATAAGATATCTATTAGATGATGGTATCAATAGTTAAACATATGGAAATAATTTTTTTTGATAAAACGACGTACTGTTATTGAGTGACTTTCTATTGATATATATATATATACCTGCATGTAAATTGGTTAGTTCTATTCATGGTAATGTTTGTAAATTTGTGCCCAAAATTCTTGTGGGAAACTGTGCCTATACTATTTTACGAATGATAGTTTTTCCTCCGATTTCAAAACGCCGAGAAGCGAGTTTTAAAAACGAGGCAATGCCGATTGTAAAACCGTCCGTCACACAATTGATTTTCTTTGTTTTTTTAGAATAAATTTTAGTTAGATTTGTGATCTCTCCCCCGGTCCTTACGCACTCAAGTAAATATAACTTCTTCTTTTAAAATTAGATAGCTGTTGTACTGGAGTTGGACTTCTTCCAGTTGCGCTTCTTCACAGGAATATGGATCTTTATATTTCTTCTACTCATCTTGGCCTTTGATAAAACACACTGGATTCATTTATTGTACGCGATTCACAGAAGAAATTCTACATGTTCTGGTTGCCATTGTTGTTTATGTACGAGGGAATTAAAAATCTGGTTAAGGTTAGTTCATTATTCAGTTGATATTCAGTTCCACTGTCAATTTACTAAATTTTGTTAGTGTTTGCACTAGGTACAGAATGCTCAATACCTTGACTGTAGAACGTAATAGAATAAAGTAAAAAGATGATAGTGTTACTGCGTTCGAGTATACTAAGTAAGTTTCGCTTCTGTTCATCTATTTATCGCGTTGGATGGCTTGTTATGACATGTCCGCTTGTTCTTCAGGCGGATGAGATTTTTGGCGTAAAATTTATTTTCGTGGCGACACTTCAGTTATTTTATTTAGTAAAGTTCTTGTTTCTCGGCTATTATTATTATTTGGAGCTTTTTCTCTAGGCAAAGATTGCACTGCCAAACGTGTTTAGAAAATTAAGTTTAAGAACCATCCTCGGGGTAACATGAAAATTTATCGGCATGATGATCAACCTACTCTACTGAGTCGACAGAAAATTGTTGACTCGAGCGGAATTTGAACTCGCACCTTCGGGATTCCGGTCCGCTGCTCTACTAGTTGAGCTACCGCGTCCAACTGGGAACGGTGTCTAGTTTTATCCATTTAAGTGCACGAAATATTTTCGCAACAATCTTAACGCTTATGATCATCTGTAAGGAATCATGTGTTGTGATTCAATTATATTTCAGTACCAACTGTACATTGTGATCTTTGATGGTGATTAACACTGATCGTTTTGGCCATGGTTTGAACGCGGTCGCCGATGGAAAGAGAGCCTTGCAATCTCTTGGAACTCTTGGTCAATTTCATCTACAACTTTTTCTTCACAGAGTTATAAATTTTTGTTATTGAGTTCGTTATAGCAGTTGGTGGTATTGATCTATAGATCCATCTCGTAGATATTTCCTTGTCTTGTCGACGAAAATGAACACATTTGGTGACGATTTAATTTTCTTCATGTCGTTTGATAAGCGGTTTTGGAATTGGTCGTAATTGACATTTCAGAATTCAATATTTTCGATCATGGGTACCAGGTAGTCTACGAAAGCCTTTCATATCGTTAATTTTCGGAGGGCAATTTCTCGCTGTCGTAGCTGCTGTTTCCGTGAAGGAAGAAGTGGTTTTCTATCTCATACGTTTCGTGGACATTCTCTATTTTGTCGATTAGCTTTCTTGGGTAAGCGTCGGTATTTGGTGGTATTGCGATATTTTTCACAGAATAATTAATATATCAAAGATGGGATGTGGAATATATCACACGTCACTGCTCTAAAACACATATATCATCAACGATACATGGTCATGGACGATCGTAAAGCTCATATTAATTATTAATTGGTATTATGAGTCAAATCATTATTTTTTTATTATAAAGATATTTCTTTCTCGTATGTATATGCATGTATATTTCGTTTTTGCGGTTCTCGGATCGCATGATATTTCAAATTCTAGCTATTCATTGAAAACAAATGTCATCTCTATCTTTTTTAAGATCTATCAGAAACACCCACTTCGTGGAGATTATGGGGTAATGGTTAATTCCACTTTCAAATCTACAGTAAACGCATCGACACAAAGGCCAAATACAGCTCTTCTCTATACTCTTTTCATGTTTGGTACTTTTGGTATCGCATTGGGATTTCGCATGTTCGAAAAAAAACACGATTTTTCTCACCACGGGTGAGTTTCGTAAAATGATTTCAACTTTTAATAAATTGTCAAATGCGACACATGATCTGCGAAAGAATATGAATAAAGGTAGGGGTGAGGTGAAGATGCGGGTGAGCGTGATTGTATATAGATTGAGGGTTACAGTTAGGGTGATGGTAAGGATGATTGTGAGGGTAAGGATGTGGGTGATGGTAAGGGTTATTGTGTCGATTTTCAAGGTTTGTATTTATGAACTCCATCGCACCAGGGCAATACCCTATAGTGACTTTTTTCCGTTTGCAAAAAATCGAAACACGAATCATGCACTTACTTTTACGTTTCACAGCCATAACATTTACCACCTCGAGCCGTAACATTTACCACCTCGAGCCGTCCAATGGCAAGACTTCCGAGGTGGAGAAACTAGGAAATATTGTAGTTTCGAGCAAAACAAAATCCTGAACTTAATGATCGAATACTGTTTTACCATTTTTAATAGGTTTTAAAGTCAAATGAAACTCAGATGAAGAGGGATAGGATGATATTGCCATTGAATTTTAATCCGCTTGCGTATTTTGATTTCTGGATAGGATATCCAAAACTCAAACATTCGCGCATGCGTATTCACTTTAGCACTGCTCCTTTCAGCGTGGATAGTGATGATAACCGTGAGGGGTGAAAAGTAAAGGTGATTGTGAAGATAAGGGTAAAAGTGAGGGTGATGGTTAGGGTAATTGTGAAGTTAACGGTGATAGATGAAGGTGAAGATGATGATAGAGATGATTGTGAGGGCAAGAATAAGGGTGAATGTAAAAGTAAAGGTTTTGGTTAAGTTAAGTTGATATTGAGGATGAAGGTGGCGGTAAAGATTATTGTGAGCTTAACAATAAGAGTGAAGGTAAAGGTAATGGTGAAGCTAACGTTGATAGTGAGGGTGATGGTAAAGATGATTGTGAGGGTAAGGATAAGGGTGAAGGTGAGGGTAAAGGTAATGGTAGGGTAAGCGTGATGGTGAGGATTATAGTGATGAGGGTGACGGTTAAGTTGATGGTAAAGATGATTGTGAGGTAAGGATGAGAGTCATACAGGTGATGATGAAGTTAACTTAACGTGATGGTAATGATGATTGTGAAGTTAAGAATGAGGGTGATGGTGACGTTAAGGGTGAGGTTAAGAGAGAGGAAGATGGTGATTGTAAGAGTGAAGGTGACAGTAAGGGTGATGGTGGGGTTAAGGGTGAACGATAGGGTGAAGGTTAATTGGCACAACGTTCACGCTAATGTTACTAGAAATATTTACTTTAGATGGCGCACAAGTTAAATACTTATTGTGACTCTTTAGTTATTCTAAGAACAATATTTTGTAAATTTGATGATAGAGTATAAAACAATCGAGAAAATAATAACACCAAAACTAATAATTAATTTTGTTTCTTAATTCAGGTTCGTCGTTTGTTGAATTTCTTCAGTATTCCATTTGCTGTAAATGTTATGAACGCTATAACGTACGCTCTAAGTGTTTACCTTAACACAATCAACATCCCTGATGGACGTCTGCAAACTAACAACCAAGAAAAGAGATCTTTATGTTATTCCAGATTTCAAGAAGATATCTGAATGTCTCTTGTCATATTGGATTATTCCACTTGCGGCAATACCTGCTTTGCTTACAGTTATTCTTCTCTTTATCGAAAGCGAAATTACTTTGTTAGAATGTTTCAAGGTAAATGTTGCTGTAGTTGGATTTTTTATTTATTAAAATCTTTAACATTGGGGAAACAGAAACAGAATGTTGAATGTTGCAGGTGGATTGAGGCCAACAACAACAACAACAACAACAAACAATTTATTATTTGCCATTATCTGTTCCTATAAACTTAATACATTTTAAATTTGTATACTTATAAAGATTGCTAATCTTGTGATTTATAAAATACAACGATATCCAGTCATAACCATGACCACAACCTACAAAACACGGCAAAAACCGTTGACATTTCGTTTATAAAATAAACACTGAACTGGACAATAACAAGTGAAAAGAATAAGCGGAAAACGACAAATTTAATTTTCACATCAAATGCTAAATTATCCTTAGCATTCGCTGAACACCTAACAAGTGTACAAAGGTATAGCACCGACATGAAAAGTTCGGCGTTTGAAACGGACCTGAGAGTTGCGACGGTATTTTCAACGACGACGTCGTTCAAAAATAATTATACATGAAAAAAAATGTCCAACCGTTCTCATCTCAACACCATCCTTGTTCCATCTGAATGCATTTTTCCATTTTCACGTCTTCAGGACGACGTCAACCCGCGCAGAGTTGAGAATTGTTTTTAAAGATTGACTTTGCCGCAGACACTGCAATTGTTGTGGCAGTACTGAAGCGTTTTGGAAGACATAAAACAAGCTCCAATTTGATAGCAATTATAACGCGGTAAATCTTTTTCAATGCTCAAATATTGCTTTTTAACCACCGTCCTATACATCTTAAGGTCCCTATTCTCCCTCAACACCATTTGATAACTGTGAATAAGCGGCCTGGTTTTAACATATTTGTAATATATACATGTAACATACATTTGAATAAAATGAATGTAGAAGCAGACAAACTTCTCACCGGTTAATAAAAATTATTTAAGACGTTTCGGACATTCGTCCTTCTTTAGTTAAAATATAATGTATACAAGAAAATTAAAAATTAACATATATTAATATAACGTCAATTGCTTACTTGCTTTATTTACAGGAAACTCGTGGACGCAAGGGATCAGGCTTTCATGTTAATCTTCTCATTGTTGCAATAATGGTTTTATTTTCATCATTCTTTGGTCTTCCTTGGATGTGCCTTGCAGCCGTAGAAACTTCGGTTCACCTTGGACAGTCTTAAAGTTTGGAGTAGTTTTGACGCACCAGGAGTTGAAAAACATGTGGTAAAAATTAGAGAACAAAAGGCCTGACACTTTTCTTTACAGGAATTCTGGTGGGTAAGTAGAATTAAATATTTGAACCTAGGCATGGTGGTGAGGTTTAATAAATAGAAAACATTTTCCATGTTTCCATACAGTTATAGAAACACAAGTCATGGAAGTTTTGGCGAACGGAAATCGTAGTAGGAACACGAGCCCGAGGGGCGAGTGTTTTTCCACGCGATTTCGAGTTGTCTCAAACTTCCACCAGTGTTTCTATAACGTATGGGAATACGGAAAATATTTTGTGTTTCTTTTATAAAATTAGATTTTGAAAATAGGTAAAAGGTTCATTTATTAAAATCATGAAAATTATTCGTACTTACGCAAAAATCGCGCTCAGCAGTTAATGCGACTGAAATGTGCGAGAAGAATCAATTCAGTGACAAGAAATAGATGAATGATGTATAAAAAGATCAAACTTTTTCATTTTTAAACTTTTAAAACCGTTTTTAGCAACCTTTCGTTTGGAATTCAAAAATAGCAGGAAAATTTCTGTGTTCTACGTGGCTTTTAGTCAATCAGGCACACCTTTTCAAAATATTATTTTATAAATGTATTATAGTATATAATATATATACAGTATGATTGATCGATTTGACAAAAAGGATATTACACCTTCGGTGGTACCAGGCAGATATGGATTTTATGAGCAATTTTAATACAAAAATACACCACTACGTGGATCTCGTGGGTAAAATACGCCTCCATATAATGTTTTTTATAGTAACTCTCCCCTCACAAGTATCCTCTCTCATCACCGCAACACTGGTCATCCTGTCTCTTTTAATGATTTTAAGATTATTTCTAATTGCACTTTTGAATCAGAACTTCTTTTGCGCGAAACTCTACTCATTCGCGATCTCAAACCACCCTTTAAATGCAAATATTGTCCGCCGCACTACTTTTTCTTTTATAAACTTATAATTATGTTAATGTTTAATACTAATGTCGGTCTCATCTTGTAATATGTATTTTTAATATTCTCTCTTGATTGGTTATAATTATATATATATATAATATATATATATATATATATATATATATATATATATATTTATATATATATATATATATATATATATATATATATATATATATATATATATATATATATATATATATATAATTATATATATATATATATATTGTTTATATATTGTTTACAATCTAAAGATTGTTTGCTGTTACTCTAGTTTTCACGCCATAGACGATCTTCAGACAACGGATCTTCAGCAGTTGTCTGAAGATCGTCTACGGCAGTAACAGCATAGAATCTTTAGTTTATATATCTATATCGCTCTATCTTTCAAGATATTGAGCACTCTTGAAATAGTCGATATAATTACAACATTATTCTAATATATATATATATATATATATATATATATATATATATATATATATACTATATATATATATATATATATATATATATATATATATATATATATATATATATATATATATATATATATATATATATATATATATATATATATATATATATATATATATATTATATATATATATTTTCGCTTACCTCAAAACTGGTCTGCTACAACTTGTTTCATCTGTAAAAGAATCTTCAGGCAGTGAGCACTCTTTGCATTTCGTAGACCAAAACCTACACGTATATATATATATATATATATACTATATATATATATATATATATATATATATATATATATATATTATATATATATATATTATATATAATATACATTATTACTGGACAACGCTTGCGCATCCGTTCCTGGACCAAAAATAAATTTAAATTACAATCTTTAAAAGAAAATCTGAAAATTTAGAATACATATATACGCCTCAATAAAAACGAATACAGATTTTGCCAATAAAAATAATCACTTATCAGAATTAAGTATTAAATAATAAAAATCAAGGTTCGAAATATGCCTAATTTTGTTTCATTTCCACGGCACTGTGGTCTGCGGTCTCGTGCTCGCTCATGCGCGCAGCGCTCCATGCGCTATAATGAAGCCGCTGTATAAAGCGAAACGCGGGCACCCACTACAAGTTAAAAACAAATATGGCAACAGTAACAAAGATGGCAGGATCAGGAGAACTGGACAGCGATTCGGATCGTTACTTTTTCTGCCCTGAATTGCCGCTTGATCACTGCATTTGTGCAAAGGAAAATCACAGGACAAAGTTATGATGACATACAGAGAAATCAAAACAAATTACCATAATTTACCATTCAGAAACGGAATAAATTTGATTTTGGAAAAAAGCAATTTCACTGACAACCCGAAGTTGAGTTATATTTTGAAGTTAAAAGTCGCCGGCAAGGTCCAAAAACTGCCAGCCTTTCGCCGGGAGCCGGCTGCTATTTCGAACCCTGAAAATAATAAAATATTTTCTATCAATTGTTATATAAAATATTAAAATGATTGCCTAAAACCTGAATAATTCAATTTTTCTAACTTCGATGGAAAATATAGTGTTCCAGTCTTTGATAGTTCTTGGTAAAAACTATATAAATAATAATCATGATGTACAATCGGTTGAATAAATGGTAGTATTATAATAGCTCCTTGATACACGTACTGCGTGATAAAAATATAATTTGGTATAAGCACTGCTACATAGTTTATAAAAAATTGAATAACATATTGTAAGCGATAACATAGTCTTCTATTTTGTAATATTTCTAATCGTAATGACTTCTGCATATTCTTTAATTCATTTACAAGGATATTGAGATAAATCTTTCACAAACGTCTACTGATTTACTCCTATAGTATAGTTTCTTCCTTTTTATTCGTTATATTTTCACATGTCATTATGAAGACGACCACGTCATACACAAGTTGACGTTTTTCTAGCACTACGGCGCTAAGAAAACGATCTCAATCGTGTTATTTTGTTGAGTTGTTTGTTTAATGAATTGTACCAAAATACCGTTCCTGGACGGACATGTGTGTTTCGTGTGCCATTTGACCTTTACTTTTCTAATCCCTAATTTAATGGGACACTAAAATTTATTTTCTCATTTTCGATTTTTGTACCAAATCGTTGGTTTAATTGATCTAGACAACGTACATTTATTTAGCATTTAACTCCATAACGAAAGTTTGAAGTCGTATCGAGTTGAATTGCTTCTCCAAGAAATTTATGGCCGCCATTAATTTGGCCGATAAACATAAGGAACTGAGACGAGTCGCTTGTGACGTCACGTATTAGTAACTACTCGTATCAGAACGGGATCCGTATTTACAAACGCAACTATGCGCTGCTAAATAGTTCCACACTGTGAACGAAGGTAAATTCAATAGTTATGGTGTATTTGTGTAGAGTATATGATATCACAGCTTGTAACCGCTGGTATGATTTTGTGATCTAAGGGTTATAAGTTTATGTCGAATATATAATATATGCAGTAATAATTTATGATGTATAACCCTAGTATTAATCCTAACCCTAATATTTGGTGCCCTGCTAACATGAAATTATTACTGCATATATTATATATTGGACATAAACTGATTAGCACTCTAAGAATTTTATGTCAGACCAATTTTTCGTTCAAATGCCTTGTTTTAGAATAGATCTCACGCGAACAAAACAAAAGAATAAATGTTTTTATTTTAATTTTCGTATATCCATATTATAGTCATCACTACCCTGTAGATAGGACGATAGCGCATCATACTGTAATAGTCGTAAAGTTAGAGTTCTCTGAGTTAAGAAAAAGGCAAGTTTGACAGTTGAGTCATAGTTTTAACTTTTCTTTATTTAACAAACAAAAATTATTAATATATTCCTTTTGTTTCTTTTGCTTTCCTGGCAAACCTTATAGGTTTAGCTGTTTTTCTGAATTCTTAATTTGAACCACATTCCCGAAGCAGTCTTTTCTGGTATGGTTTTATATATGGGTGTCGTGGCATTATTTGGCGTACAAATGGTGGAGCGGTTCTTCTTGATGTTCATGGCTCCAGGTCAACATCCCGACATACCTTACCTTAAAAATGTGAGTTTTTATTTAAACCTATAACGGCGACTTTTTGCGAGTCATAGTTGAAGGGCTTCTGCGATCAAAAATTGTGTTGCGATTTTTCTTTTCTATGCGATTTTTTTACATTATTATGTACACCCACTTAAAGTGCCCGTAACCCCATTTTGTTGGTTTAGTAGGATAAAAGCACTCCTAAAATTAGGAAGGAAGTTCTTTTAAATTTTGGCGATAGCTGTTTTTGTTCTTAAGTTGTTATTCATGTTTCTGTGATATGCAAATGAGATATGTGATGACGTATGATACGGAAAGCAGAATTGTCGAAGATCTATTTTCGAGTATTACTTTCTCAAAACTTTGCATGTATTTACAGACAAATAAACTAAAAAAGACAGTTCAAGTTATGTAGTCGTCATGGTAACCGATTTGTTTCCAGACCTCTAAATTCAGGCTCAGAAAATCTTTGTTTTCTGGCATAGCAGAGTTTACTACAACTTCACACTTTAGTATAAGATTAGTTAAGTTTGTAGCATCTTCCCTCAATATTACCAACTCCAAAATGATCAGCACTTCAGAGAAAACAAATAGTTTTGTTTTTTAAATTAAGAGGTCTGGAAACTAATCGGTTACCATGATGACTACATAACTTGAACTGTCGTTTTTAGTTTATTTGTCTGTAAATAGATGCAAAGTTTGGAGAACGTTTGATGAGTGGTTTTGAAGATATACTCGAAAATAGATCTTCGAAAATTCTACTTTCCTTATCTTACGTCATCATATGCCTTATTTGCATATTACAAAACTTTTTTTTAGAATTGAACAACTTAAGAACAAAAACAGCTATCGCCAAAATTTAAAAAAACATCCTTCCTAATTTTAGGAGTGCTTTTATTCTAAACCAAAAATGAGGTTAGGTCAGAAAGTAATTAGTATTGTTAGCTTGACGAACGGAACAATAGGTATGACGAACGCGTTGCGAACGCATAGCATACCACCTTATTAAATATTCCGTGTGAGGGACGGATCTAATAGACCTTACCCATTAGTGACTACTACTACCATAATTCCTTGCGAGATTTCCTTTCTCATGTTAATGTTAAACTCCCTCTGTGAGACGGAAAACAATTGCTCAACTTAACATCACAAAAGGATATACCGAAAAAGATTCTGGTAGTAGTTATCACTAATAGATTCATGCGTCATAATGGGTAAGGTCTATTGCCTCCAAGCCTCTTTCACATTTACGATCCCTAACCCTAGTCTCGTGTACCTTTGGGACCCCCATCCTTGACTTCGTATACTTAGGCGGCTCTCTCTGTGTTGCGAACGAAAGTAATTAGCGTTAAGAACGCCTCACATCCCTCTTCGACTCCTAAACCTCTTCCACCTTCATAACCCTATATTTAATTATAGTTATTCCATCCGAACCGTTCCGATTTCAATTCAGACTCCTTGACTCTCATCAGGAGTTGTGCGATTGCCCAAGCGTTCTACTGAACCTGTGGGTTCAGCGTTCGATTGAACCTGTGTTTTCACCGCATCTACAAAGAGATGAACCCTAATAATTTTGGCCGTATTATGGCTTATCTCACTTTCGTGTACACAATTCCTATGAGGAAGAAACCATTCGGGAAACAGTTCGAAAGACGGTTCAAGATCTCAAACATATTGACTTGGAAAAAATATAAATTTAAACGGCATTAGGTTTACAGCGTTGCTATGCCATATGCTTATAATGTTGATATTTGCATATTTCGCATGAGAGATGAACCCTAAACATTTTGACCGAATTATCGTTTATCTTGTGTTAGGGTATGGGATTCCTATGAGGAAGAAACATTTCGGGAAGCTTTACGAAGAACGATCGAAGATTTTAAACATCGATATCGAAAAATATAAAGTGAAACCGTCGGTGAATTAAATCTTGTCTATTAACGAACGAGCGTTGCTATGCCAATTGTTTCTACAGTTGTTATTTGCATATTTCGCCTCAGAGCACATGTAGAGACAATGGCACGTGCCCTTAATGAGTCATAATTCGTGAAGGATAGAGAAAAATGACGCACTTGGTGAGATAAAGAAGACATTATGAGTTTAATAAACGTATACATCGACAGTCAAACGTATACATCGATAAGGTCGGCTTCTTACGAGAGTACAAATCTATTGTCATTATATGAACTCGTGGACTGAAAATCGGCTAGATCGGATTCAATATACGCTTTTTCCCCTCGCGAAGAATAACAGTTGTCTCCTCGTCGGAGCATTGCGAAGTGATTTTGTCTCCCAAAATGTCTATCTGTATTTCTTCGGTTCTCACACGAGTTTGCCCAGTCTTGCGCATCGTCGATAGTTATATCCATAATGGCCGCGTATGTCAACATTCGTCGCAAAAGAAATTTCCTTTGATCTACAGCAGCATCAATACTTTCATCTTCGTCGTAGCCTTCTTCCTCTATTAAACGTTTCATAGTTTTCCAAATCTTCCGATGAGTGCTATCTCGCCGAAGACCTTTTAACAATCTAAGATGTTTTTTGTATATTTTCATAAATTCCTTCGTATATTCAGGTACCAAGGCATTATAAACATGTTTTGTGGTTTCTTCATAGGTAATCTGCTTCCCCTGCATTGTTTTATCTATCGAAGCGTCACGTATAGGGTCCATCTTTTGGTAAACTTCGTTTAATATAAATTCCCATGGATTGATGCCCTCTTCCTACGATTCTACGTAATTTTCGCTACACTCCTCATCCGTCAGTGTATAGTGTTCTTCCTCCGTCTGTTATCCAGTTTCCTCGTCTGTGTAAGATTTCACACTTTGCCCCTCCAGCTCATCGTTTGTGTACAAGTCGTCATCTGTGGCAGAGGAATTACTAGCGAGAGATCCATTGACGTTAGGGATTAATTGTACAGAGTGACCTTCTCCATGGATGTTCTTCATATGACGATAAAGGTGCTCTTTTCTAGAAAGAGTCTTTCCACAATGTCATACCGATGAAACATCGTACACATTCGCAATTGAACACAGATTGAATATAATTGCTATATTATCGATAATTTATAAGACATCTAACATGAATGGTTATATCTCAAGAGGCCCTCATCATCCACAAGCATCCCCAACGCCCCTCAAGCCCACTCCTTACCCCTCAAATGCCGCCTAAGTACCACAAATAACCCTCATGCGCCCCAACACCCCTCAAGCTCCCTTCAAACGCCCCCAAAAACCCCAAAACACCCCCATTAAACCCCCATATGCCCCCCGAACACCCCATTACGCCCCCAACACCCCTTCGAACTCATGAAT
Source organism: Chrysogorgia sp. JL179-B06 (assembly GCA_035772405.1). Taxonomy (NCBI): domain Eukaryota; kingdom Metazoa; phylum Cnidaria; class Anthozoa; order Scleralcyonacea; family Chrysogorgiidae; genus Chrysogorgia; species Chrysogorgia sp. JL179-B06. The sequence goes on along the minus strand of JAYKKM010000193.1, from coordinate 1,630,920 downwards.
CAATGATTGAGAATGATTCAAATGATTCAGTGAGATTCAATTCGGTGTTTATTGTGATTCTAGATGATTATTTGTGCTAGAAGAAAAAACTATTTACCTAGAAGCGGATTATCGTTACGAATTTGCAATTGAACACAGAATGAATCTATTTCAGAATTATCGATAATGTATAAGACATCTAACATGAATGATTATATCTCAAGAGGCCCACAACATCCCATACTACCTATCTTTATCCCTGAGATTCTCCCACAATCCTAAATACACCCTAAACGCCCCCGAAAACACCCCCAACGCCCCTGAAAACACCCCAAACGCTCCGAAAACACCCCAAACGCTCCCAAAAACACCCCAAACGCCCCCAAAACACCCCAAAGCCCCCGAAAACACCACAAACGCCCCCAAAAACACGCCAAACGCCCACCAAAACACCCAAAATGGCCCGGTGGGCCTTTTTCGTGGCCTTGTGGCCCATTTGAGAAATACACTTACTACCCTCACTCACCTCCATGAATATATCTCCCTCCCAAATCACCCATGCACCCCTCCAATCGACATATAACTGAAATTGTAACAATTTTGGCTATATGGCGATTTGAGGGGTGTATGGGTGATTTGGGGAGGCAGAGGTATCCATGGAGGTGAGCGAGGACAGTAGGTGTATTTCTCAAGCGGGCCACGAAAAAGAACCGCCGGACCATTTAGAGTGTTCTCGGGGGCGTTTGGGGTGTTTTTCGGGGTGTTTTCGGGGGCGTTTGGGGTGTATTTGGGATTGTGGGGGAGTCTCAGGGGTAAAGGTAGGTAGTGTATGGGTATTAAGGGCCTCTTGAAATATTACCATTCATGTTAGATGTCTTATACATTATCGATAATTCTGAAAATAGATTCATTCTGTGTTCAATTGCAAATGCGTAACGATAATCCCCTCTAGGTAAATAGTTTTTCCTTCTAGCACAAATAATCATCTAGAATCCCAATAAATACCGAATTGAATCTTACTGAATCATTTGAATCATTCTCAATCATCGATTCATGCGTTAGAAGGGGTGTTGGGGACGTAATGGGTTGTTCAAGGGGCATATTGGGGGTGTTTTGGTGGTGTTGGAGGCGTTTGAGGGGAGTTTTAGGGGTATTGGGGGCGCATGAGGGCTGTTTGTGGTATTTAGGGGGCGTTTGAGGGGTAACGAGGGAGTTTGAGAAACACTGAATTGAATCTTACTGAATCATTCTCAATCATTAATTCTGGAGTTCAAAGGGGTGCTTGGGGCGGAATGGGGTGTTCAGGGCGTATATTGGTTTTTTTGGGGACGTATGAGGGTTATTTGTGGAATTTAGGGGGCGTTTGAGGGGTAATGATGGCTTGAGGGGTGTTGGGGATGTTTGTGGGTGCTGAGGCCTCTTGAGATATAACTATTCATGTTAGATGTCTCATATATTATCGATCCATATAGCAATTAGATTCATTCTGTGTTCAATTGCGAAAGTGTAACGATGTTTCATCAGAGCGACATTTGTGGAAAGACTATTTCTAGAATAGAGCACCTTTATCGTTACATGAATAACATCCATGGAGAAGGTCACTCTGTACAATCAATCCCTAACGTCAATGGATCTCTCGAAAGTAATTCCTCTGATAAGCTGGAGAGGCAAAGTGTGAAATTTTACACAGACGAGGAAACTGGAGAAGAGACGGAGGAAAAACAAGGGCATCAATCCATGGGAATTTATATTAAACGAATTTTACCAAAAGATGGACCCTATACGTGACGCGTCGATAGATAAAAACAAGGTAGGGGAACCATATTACCTATGAAGAAGCCACAAAACATGTTTATAATGCCTTGGTACCTGAATATACGAAGGAATTTAAGAAAATATACAAAAAACATCTTAGATTGTTAAAAGGTCTTCGGCGAGATAGTACTCATTGGAAGATTTGGAAAACTATGAAACGTTTAATAGAGGAAGAAGGCTACCACGAAGATGAAAGTATTGATGCTGTTGTAAATCAAAGGAAATTTCTTTTGCGACGAATGTTGACATACGCATCTATTATGGATAACACTATAGACGATGCGCAAGAGGACAAACTCGTGTGAGAACCGAAGAAATACAGATAGACATTTTGGGAGACAAAATCACTTCGCAAAGCTCCGACGAGGAGACAACTGTTATTCTTCGCGAAGGGGAAAAAGGCGTATATTGAATCCGATCTAGCCGATTTACAGTCCACGAGTTCGTATAGTGACAATTATAGATTGTACTCTCATGAGAAGCCGACCTTATATAAACTCATTATGTCTTCGTCTCACCAAGTGCGCCACTTTGCTCTATCCCTTAACGAAGTTTTAATAACTTTGGCACGTGTCATTGTCTCTACATGTGCTCTGAGGCGAAATATGCAAATCACAACTGTAGAAACAATTGGCATAGCAACGCTCGTTCGTTAATAGACAAGATTTAATTCACCGACAGTTTCTGACTTTATATTTTTCGATATCGATGTTTAAAATCTTCGACCGTTCTTCGTATAGCTTCCCGAAATGTTTCTTCCTCATCGGAATCCTGTACCCTAACGCGAGATAAGCGATAATTCGGTCAAAATGTTTAATGTTCATCTCTCAGGCGAAATATGCAAATATCAACAGTATAAACATTTGGCATAGCAACGCTGTAAACGTAATGCCGTTTAAATTTATATTTTATCCAAGTCAAAATGTTTGAGATATTGAACAGTTATTCTCACTGTTTCCCGAAGGGTTTCTTCCTCATAGCAATTGTGTACACTAAAGCGAGATAAGCCATAATACGGCCAAAATTATTAGGATTCATCTCTTTGTAGATGCGGTGAAAATACAGGTTCAATCGTAGGCAATCGCACAACTCCCGATGAGAGTGAAGGAGTCTCAATTGAAATAGGAATGGCTCGGATGGAATAACTATAATTAAATATAGGGTTATGAAGGTGGAAGAGGTTAGGGGACGTTAGGGTTAGGAGCCTACGAAGGATGCAAGGCGTTCTTAACGCTAACTACTTTCGTTCGCAACACAGAGAAAGGCGCCAAAAGGTGGATTTCGATTAAGCGAATATAGTCGCGCGGATGACTTTTCTATTGTACAAATTGAATGTTTTTCTACTTGGTTGCACACGAGCGCTCTTAAAACAAAAGGAAAACGTCGTTCGTGGACTATACTCGCTTAATCGAAATCCAGCTTAAGTATACGAAGTCATGATGGGGGTACCAATGGTACACGAGACTAGGGTTAGGGATCGTAAAGGTGAAAGAGGCTTAGAGGCAATTACTTCCGTCCCTCACACGGAATATTTAATAAATAGGCATGCTATGCGTTCGCAACGCATTCGTCACACCTATTGTTCCGTTCGTCACGCTAACAATACTAATTACTATTTGTGCGTAACGCTCTTTTTCTGCCTATTGTTCTATTGAAATACTAATGAGGCGGCATCCCTTTGGTCTCTAGATGGGGGGTTACCTACTGGCGGCATGCAAAACGGCAAACTTGAGAAAATAAGCTGAAAAGTTTTTAGCAGTCTTAAATTTATAATTTTTTTTAATACTTCACGTCAAAAACAAAATTTATATTCCTCGCCTCGATGTGAAATTGCAAATGATGATTATTGCAAACGATGTTAATCTCTCATTTTCCCATTGTTGTTCACCCATAGAGGGGGTGGCATTAAATGCACGTGAAAGGAGAAAAACTTCATATGTCATTTAATTAAATTATAATTATTTTATTTACATTAGTTTACATTTTTGTATTATCCGTATGTTAGCATGGAAATAATTAAAACAATTATACAATGGAAATACGAACGAATCGATAATTATATTACACATTGGGTTTTGTAATATAATTATCAATTCTTTAATTTAAAATAAATTATTCTGCAAAAAGTAATATTTATAATAAATCGTTTTATTTTGAAATCATTTTGATAGATCTTGTCATAAAATAGCATGTATGCTACGCAGGCTCTGATTGGTCAATACCGTTTTTGGATCAAGACATCCAAAATCATGGAAATTTCCTTTCGAAAAGCTAAAAAACACTTGCCTACGTTTTTTTTCCAGTCTCGCAACTTCCCCCGTGTTTAGATCACAGTATCGAAACACGGAAACCATTAGGTATTTCTTTAATACAAGACGTTGTAATTTTTTTGTGCTCCTGCAAAAAGTGAATAAAATCGCAGCGTGTATCGAACGCTTTGGTGAAAAACGTCATTGTTTTCAAAGCCTAGAACTAATCAAGTTATCATGTATTCATTGTTTTCAATGCTAATTTTGCTCTATTATGTTTCCCTCTTTCTTTATGTGAGGTGCCATTATTTAAAGTTTATTTATTCACCTTCATTCAAATTGTTTGCGTGGTGGTTCTGTGGATTGTCAAGAGTTTTAAGATCGTTTCGCCTATCTTTCCTCTGGTGGTCTTACTGATGATTCCGCTTCGTGTGTTGTTGGGAAAAGCGTTCACTGCAAACGAAATGGCACAGGTTTGTCATGCTTCCACGTTTCTTCCTTGTTCGCAACGTTTTAGTAATTTTGAACAAATAGCGAGCCTTATGATCGATGTTACGTCAAGTAGCTGATTGAATAGGTAATATAAAACGCCTCGCAAGGCACTTTTGGAAATATGTTTAGCATAGAAATATGTTTAGAGTCAATTTCCCAACGCATTGTTTGACGCTACTCGCTTTAAAAAAATTTTGAACGTAACTTTACAAGTTACTGTCCATGACCCAACGTTTCGGATCCCTGCTTTGTCGGAGCACGCGTGCGTAACCTATCGTGAGATTGCGTGGGAAATTACAAAATTATTACCTCTAATTATATCATATCATATCTAATTATATCATCAGAGACGTTGTCTGGAGGCTTGGCATATCAATAGCGCCCACGCCCCATTGAATCGCGAAGACGTGGTTTATTGCCAGAAGCTTATTTGCATTTTGTTAATAGATAACGTCATCATCGGTTCTAGGAGGGTATAAATAGGGATCCTAACTTTACAACGATCACCCCTGATGAAGACACTAGATTGGAGTGTCGAAACGTTGGGTCATGGACAGTAACTTTTAAAGTTACGTTCAAAAATCTTTTTAAAGCCATAGTAGCGTCAAACTATGTCTGATAGTCTTAGAGCATAACAAACCTATAAAATATACACTTTATTTTTTTAATGTGGCAATTGCTTTACATTTCTTTACTTTAGTTTACCTCGCATGACCAACTTAACCTTACTTTACTTTCCCTTACTTTTTACACACCTCATATCACCTTATCTCACCCCACCTTATCTCACTTCACCTCGCCTTACCCCACCTCACCTTACCTCATCTCACCTTACCTCACCCGACCTAACCACCCCTCACCTCACCTCACCTCACCACACCTCACCTTACCCCACTTTATCTCACTCCAACTTACTTCACCTTACCTCCCCACTCCACTCTCAGCTCTATTTACCTTGCCTTAATATCTATATTTTGTTTATAGCTTGACAACGAAGACGACGAAGAAGGACATGGGCAGCTTGATTGAGATATTCTCGTGCACTAAAGTGCTGCAACTTTATGTTCTAGTGTTTTATCCTACGGTCGATTTCCAAGCAGTCTTAGTTCAAAAGTTTTCATTTTACTTTTTTCTCATTGAAATGTGTTGTTAGATAAATGTTTTGTTAGTTACATGTTGTTGGATTCATCTTCGCCCAATATTACAAAATATTTAAGTCTCGATTTGCAATATTAGGCTCGACCTTCGGTCTCGCCCAATATTGAATTCTCGACTTAAATATTTTGTAATATTGGGCTCAGAGGAATCCAATAAGTAATAATATATAGCTGTAGTGAATATAGGAGCTTGGAATAGTCAGACGATACATGCAAGGTTACAATATAGTTTTCATTTTACCTTTACATCTTTGTTTGACGTTCGTTGATTGAACGTCCACGTATTGTCAGAAATGTTTATCTCTCGATGGACTCCAAAGACAATTGACACGAATTTATCACGAAGCAACACCATGAAAGCATTCTAGTAGTTGCAGTCACTTACTATGATACAAATCATGCAAAAGGCTTGTTGTGTTTTTACATCACTTTATTAAGGACATTGACAACAACAAATAACTACTATTTTATATCGACGTATATAACTTAGCTAGTCGGAATATATTAGTGTGGCGCTATGAATATGCTCGTGATACATTTAATTTTAAAGTTGAATAAACCATAAAAAAACAGGTTCTTTGTCCGCCATTTGCTTCATTATACTAAAATACAATAGTTTCAGTGACCGTGCACCGTGTACAAAATTGCATAAAGACGAACAAAAAGATAGAACAAAGACTTTAGCTGAGTTTCCAGACCATATCTCGATTGACTATGCCAATTACCATCGTTCATTGTAATTTGTTTCTAATTAGAGTTCTTATTTATTATAAGTTTTTTGTATTTAGTTTAATTGATGTATTATTCTTATTTATATATAATCATTTCTTGTTGATTAGTATTAGTATTAATAGAAGGCCATATGTTAGACAACTGTAAATGGTTAATACGTTTTAACCTTCTTTAAATAAAGTTTATTGTATCGTATTCTCTCATTTCCACGCTTCTTACACACATACATACATTAGTCATTAGATCACATAATTTATACATCCATTCTAATCAACCATTCTAATCAACCATTATAATCAGCTATATACAAGGCCTAAACACTTGTGCTATTCAGCTTAGGCCAACTTTAGACGTACTTCCCTCGCACTTTAGTCGACTCGAATATAATGAATAGATTCGAGTTAAGTGCGAGTAGGATTCGTCAACGGCTTTATACGTCCGCTTCTTCTTCAACACGTCCCACGTCGCCAATAGCATCGTCTATCTTATCAATATCATGTACTGCTTGTTCCTAAGCATGTTCTGATTTTAATTCGCAAACGAAACTATTTGCCATCTTCGAACTTGTTCGCAGTTTTTATCACTGGTGCCAAATGTAAACACATGCAATTACGCATGCGTCAAGTAAGTAAATGCGCGGGGACTGGAATAAACCTATTTGATTCGAGTGAACAAAAGTGCGACGTATAAAGCCAACTCGCACTTGAGTCGCATTATGCGACTAGGGTACTCGCACTTGACTCGAATTTCATATTAGAGTCGACTCTAATTAAATCTGGCTTTATACGTCGCACTTTAGTCGAACTTAATCGGTACATTAGATTCGAGTCGATTGAAGTGCGACGTCTAAAGTTGGCCTTATAATCAAAACGCAACATAATGGATGTTTAAAATGTTTAACGTAAGTTTAAACGTTGGTAAAATGGTAATGATACTTAACTACTCTCATTCTAGACTTGTAAGTATTTTTCAAACAAACTTATCTTTTATAAAAAGGGGATACTACGCGGTAGTGAGTCGAGAAGCTATATGAATTTTATATTCGAGTGGCAAGAACAATGTCAAAATTTTGATGGCGATGTATTAATGAAATAAAATGAAACGTTTGCGGTTATACACCATGTTTATTTAACGTACAATTCGCTGAGCTTTTGTCCCGTAAACTCAGGACTTCGTCAGAGCGTGACTCAACGTGAACAAATTACAACGAAATCGCGAAAAGCACATGCTTGTGATCGCGCACATGCTTGTGATTTGCAATTTATGTTCAGGTCCCCTTGCAAAATATCTCCCGTACGCTCATGATTAAACAATTATTGGATGGGGTTTAGCATGATATCAAGAGTTATCCAGAAGATTTGGATAACTCTTGTTATTATATAGCTAGTAGTAGGATATGAGCTATCTCGCAATTTGATTGGCTCTTCTACTACTTAGGCTATCATCTCCTATGCTAGCAATAGAGAAAAAAACAAGATGGCGGCATGTTTTTTAGGCCGAAGAAAGCTGAAATCGATGGGGTTTTATAAAGAAACCCCGAACCGCTGACCAAGTGTTTGGCTGTATAATAAAACAATTATACCATTCACTCTCGTCGTATATGAACTAATAGCAAACTCAGCGCTTCGTGCCTCGTTGGCTATGAGCTCATACAACTCGAGCTCATGGTATAATTGTTAAATATCATGCGTAAACCAAATCCAATAATTGTTTTATAATTATATAAATCCCAAAATGATGTCACATAGTCTATCGGTAGTAAAATTCTAAATTAAAATCAGCTGTTATTTCTAAAATAAAGCGTAAGAGTTAGGGTTAGTATTAGGTTTGTTTGGGATTAGGACTATGTTTTGAATTCGGGATACCTATATGAAACGTCAGCCAGAATTTTGTTCACGTATTGTACGGCTTCGGCAAAACATTCACCTCGCAGTCTTGAGAACACTTGATATCATGCGTAATTGTCGAATCCAATAATTGTTTTATTATATACCTTCAAAAATAACAAACGAACTCATTCCGTTCTCTTCCGCCGAGAACATTCTCGGGCGTGACAAATCTCGACTGACTGATAGCCATCTTATTTTGGCTCGCTCCGACTAGAAAGTATACTTTAAACTAAGGTTTCCTCGGAGACTGAAAACTAGTTGTTCTAGGGTTAGTGTAGAGATTACCAATCAATTTACAAATTAGTCACGAGGATTAATATTAGGGTGAGTATAAGGGTTTGATTTTGTGTTATTCAAACCTTTATATCATAACCTCAGTACCTTCTAAGGGAGCGTTCATAATTTACTTAGAGGGGGCTATGGTGATTTAAAATATTTCCCCCCTACATTTTAATTTTGGAAGCCCATGCAAAGGTAAATGTGACCCCCCTACTCTAATGTTGATCAGACTTCCTCTAAAATGAGTGATAAGTGTACAGTAATTTTGCATCGGAATATTTCCATCATTTATAACTAAACTTTATTTTCACAAACAAATTAAAAAGTATCATTAATGATAATTTCCAATACAAATAATCTTCCCATACTTTATATAAAAATGACTGTACTGAATTTTATTGTTGTTTTATTAAAGGTAATTTTATGTGCATATCTTGCAAAAAGGCATTGCAAGATAATGTAATATATATATATATATATTCATCTCTCCATTTTTTAAAGGTGGCCAGAAATGAACTAAACAACAATGTACAATTTCAACTCTAATAATGTGTCTTCATGTTCACCTTGAGTGAAGTGTATGACTATTTTCAATAATGGAGTCAAAAATTCATGGCCAGCTACAACTCCATATTTTTACATCAGGTGGCTTGATGATTGTAGTCGACAGAATGTTTGAAACTTTTTTGATAACCCCCCCTGGGTGATTTACGAAAGCCCCCTCCCCTTAAAAATGATTGTTGAAAAATTACGATCCCCCCTCAAAATTGTCATAGCCCCAATCTAGGTAAATTATGAACGATCCATAATAACTAGTTTAATTTTAAAACAGTAGAGTGCTGCGTAGGCAGTGGTTTGGATATATACTATATAGCAAAGTGAAAAGGTGGTGAACTGCCGAGATTTTTAGCTAGTAGCTACCAACTACAGAATGCTAACTACAGAGTTAATTTATAGACTAGAAATACGTTCCGCAATAACCCCTTGCCCGCCTTTTCTACCCGCCCCCCCCCCCCCCCCCCTAGAGTTTCGTTTTCCTAGCCATGGTCCCCACCGCGCACGCGCACGCCGTGTATTTTATACAATTATTGGATGAGGCTGAGCATGATATCAAGAATTATCCAGACTTATCCAGACCGAGGTCAATGTTATCTGCCGAAGCCGAAGGCTGAGGCGGATAACATTGACCGAGTACAACATTGACCGTAACATTTTTTACCTATCGATATTTTTACGTATTTATAAAGCAGAGCTGCTAAATATTACTTGGTCGAAACCGTTTTGCGATTCGACGATGGAAGTATTGTTTTTCTGACTCCGAATCTGGAGTTGTTATGTCCGCCATTAATCGTTCATGTTCCTGACCAGCGTAACGTCAGATTCTCAACGCGAAGACTCCACATGGCTAATTCTTCAAGCAAATCCATAGTGGTCAAGGTCGTTTTTTTCAAATTCTTCGTCTGAAAGGCTGAACATTTCATCTACTTCTCGAAGAAAACAAGAAAACAAGTAACCTCGACTGAAATTCAGGCGTAGCATTGAGAATCTGACGTCACAAACAAGATTACCTTTTGAAATTGCGGGCTCACTTGGAACACTTAGTAATGGTGGCCTAAATAATAGTGATTTCAGAGCTCAAAGTACTTACTTAAAAATACCATTTTTTAGTTTTTTTTTACATCGATGATCACTTTCGACCCTGAAATACTATTCTATGCTAAAGAAATTCTAATTTTTTCATCGTAGTGGCACTTTAAAGCCCGTTTTCCACTTCACCATTTCGCTCGCCGCTAGAGAAACGTTTCGCCGATGACATAATTTTTCCCCTCCTCCGCAGAGGCTTCCAATGCAGTAGAGGGGGGTTATATGGTTCGGATAAAGAATGCGGTAGAGGGTAATGGGACGAGGAAACCGCTGAAAATCGGAACGTGGGCGAGCGGAGAAACGAGAGACAGAGAGGAAGCCTCTGCCAGATTTCAGGCGATATCTTAACGAAATCGGCGATTTCTTGCAATCCGTTTTATATCTCGGCAATCCTTTTGTTTATCGTTCGAATTTTTTATGTATGAAGACATGCGACCAAGAGCGTTTAGCTGACGTCTTAATTTATGTATTTTAACGTTGTTTTGATGCGATGGAACTCATGGAAGAGCCGGATGATAATTTACACTCGAGCCAGAAGGAAATTGCTGTTGATATGAACTGTTCTGTAGATTCTAAAGTCGATATTTTGAGCACATCGTTCCAAGATATCTCGATCGATGGTAAGTTTGTCTAAAACAAACGGGACAACAAGTTTTTCCGTTGCGCCAAGCTTGAAGAAACTCTGTACATGAATTATTCAGATTATAAACGCATGTCATGTTGCCCGTATGTCGTGTTGCTCTCTCGAATATATCACAGTAGGGATGAATTATTCAGATTAACGTAATTTAATATGTTGTTCTCTCGAGTCTCGTATATATGTAAGAAGATTGCACCCCCGGTTTGGCGCCATATTTGGCGTGAAATCTGGCAGAAGCTTCCTCTCGTTTCTCCGCTCGCCCGCGTTCCGATTTCAGCGGTTTTCCTCGTCCCATTACCCTCTACTGCATTTTAATTATCCGACCATATAACCCCCCTCTACTACATTGGAAGCCTCTGCGGAGGAGAGGGATTTTTCCCCGTTTCGACAACTGAAAAACACGATGTCATTGTGGAAATATTTCGCTGGTGGCGAGCTGGCGAAATGGTGAAGTGGAAAACGGGCTTTAGATCTACGACAGCGACATAGGACGGCGACGGCAGTGAAAGCAATGTAAATTTTAGCATTTGAATGAAACCACGGTCGATTGACTAGCGTATTTGACACTCAAAGCTTGTTTTATAATCTCCAAAACGCTTCAATATTTCTAAAACGATTGTAGTGTCTGTGTTTAAGTCAGTCTTAAGGAACAGCTCTAATCTCTCTGCGTTAAAATGAGGTGAAAATGCTCTCAGTGGCATCGTAAACAGAAAAACGAGGACGGCGTTGAATGTACTCTTGGGGATAAAAATTATTCATTATTTTTGTTTCGCATGAAGATTCTTTTGTTTGAGCGACGTCCCCGTCCTGGGTTGGCGACGAATTGGTAAGTATTTTCAATATGAACTGCAGTCCATTTGCGAGTGTGACGTACCACAGTTTTTGTAAGTTGTACGAAGTCGTTGGAATGATGACAAAAGGTTTCCAAGCGCTCTTCAAAGTCGTTGGTCGATTTATCCAGTACTGCCAACACGTGTTTGAGTAGATTGAGCTTGTTGAAACTGACCGCGAGTCTGTACGTTGGCGAACAGAAAAGGATGACCCTCTTGCGAGGAAACAAAATGAGCCTCTTTGGAGGAAAAATGAGCCTCTTCGGAGGAAACAAAATGAGCCTCTTCGGAGGAAAAATGAACCTCTTCTGAGGAAACAAATTGAGCCTCTTCGGAGGAAACAAAATGAGCCTCTTCTGAGGAAACAAAATGAGCCTCTTCAGAGGAAAAATGAGCCTCTTCGGAGGAAACAAAATGAGCCTCTTCAGAGGAAAAATGAGCCTCTTCGGAGGAAAAAACTATGAACCTCTTCGGAGGCCACTGAATGATAAAAGTAATCCTTTTCCTTTGACTAAGCAACAATGTGCGAAACCTGTGGTAGTTCACAAGCAAAATAATTCTAGGGCTCTAAATGTAAATTATGTTTGCAATAGGTATGAATTGAATGTTTCTTTAAATGGCTATAGATTTTCTGTAAGAAAATCAATTAGACAGTCATCAAATCTGACAAATGTCAGACTATGTAGAGACCGTGAAACGCGGTCTAGAATACATGAACTAAAAAGGATTTATTTGCAATGATAAGACAGTTGGGGCCTGCCTCGTTATTTTGTAGTTTCTCTTCAGCAGAAACACAGTGGACTCATCTTCTTAGAATACTTGGCAAACATCTTAATAACAAAGACTACACTGACACTGAGCTAGAGAATCTCAACTGGGAGGAAATTAAAGTGCAAATTGATTCAAAGTGACCCAGTCACATGTGCCAGACATTTTGACATTTTTTATCAAATAAATAATTTTTTACGACACTTTCTCATGAGTAGTCTTGCACCTCTAGGGAAAATTGCAGACTGGTTTTATAGAGTTGAGTATCAACAGAGAGGCTCACCTCATATTCACATGTTAATATGGCTGGAAGATGCTCCAGTATTTGGTGTTGACAATGATATTTTAGTGACAGCATTTATTGATAAAATAATTAGTTGTAAGAGACCAATTGATGATCCTGTACTACTCAAACTTGTAAACAGGCAATTCCATCGCCATTCTCACACTTGTCGAAAGAAATCTAAAGCACAGTGTCGTTTCAATTATCCACAACCACCAATGAGGTCAACTAAAATTCTTTATCCATAGACATTGATAATATGAAAAATGATAAAGTTGAACATCATAAAAAAACTTGGAAATCAATACAAAAACACATCATTAAATTTGAAGAAAAAAGAAGAAAATTATTTGTTTGCTGTACGATCAAATTCACCAACTATATTTCTAAAGAGACAACCAAATGAATTGAGAATTAATAATTATAATCCTGCTTGTCTTAGTGCATGGCAAGCAAATATGGATATACAATGTACATTGCACATGCATAAACATCAAGGACAGATTGTATCATATATTTCCAAAGCACAAAAAGGAATGAGTAATCTACTGAGAACAGTATGCGCTGAAGCTAGACAAGGAAACTCTACCATTAAACAACAAGTAAGAGATATTGGTAATAAATTTTTGAACAAGTTGAAATTAGTGCACAAGAAGCAGTTTATATTGTGCTACAACTTGCAATGAGAAAATCATCTCGTCAAGTAGTATTCATAAATACATCACCCCCTGAAGATAGGGTTCACCTATTAAAACCAATAAAATATATCATTGAAATGGACGATGATTCCGAGGAAATTTATGCAACAGGTCTCTTAAAGCGATATACCAAACGACCTGCTAGCCTTGAGCATGTGTCTCTAGCTGACTGTGGTAAACCATATGTAAAAAAATCCCATGAACTTGATATTGATAATCTACTGCTTGAGACAAACAGTAATGATGATAATGATGATGATGATGAAGAGGAACAAGAAGAAAAAGAGCCTTGTGAAAAAACAAAAAATAAAAAAAGATCAAAAGCTCGAATTATTAGAAGTGTTTGTTTTAGTAAAGAAGTAGATTCTGAGAAACATTACCGTGAACTAATTATGTTGTTTACAGCATGAAGAAATGAAAAAACCGACTTGATTGGTAATTGTTCTTCATATCAAGAATACTTCTCTCAAGTTAAAGATTTAATAGATGACCAAATGAATCAATATGCCATATGTACTGAGGACCTCAATGAAATCCAAGATCAATTAAACAACACAGACAATAATGACGATAATTATGATTTGATTGCCCCCAGCAACACAGCACAAAACTCTAGGTTTCACAAGGCTAGTGGCCTAGACCAACGACCCTCTCGAGCCAAAATCTCTCCCGTAAGGCGGTCGTCAATGCATAGAAGACCTGTAACACCCATCTCGCGCACGTAGCTGATTGAAACCAACCAGGGGCGGATCTAGACCGTAGCAACTGTAGCGCATGCTACAGTCAGATTTTGAGACAGATTTTGAGAAAATGATAACTAAATTTAAATTTAAATTGCAATAACACTTTTCAGACAGCTTTTCCAAGGTTCTGTGGTATCATTCTAAGCCATTTTGGTCATTTTGCGCGCGATATGCGTCCATTACCATTGATTATTAACCCGCGATTGGGCATGCTCCTGTCACACACGCGCTTGCCTTGCCTCCCCCAAGAGCCTGCATTGCTCTTGGCTAGCGCTTGCCCGCATATAATGTCTCGCTACATAGCATCACGCTAAATGCGCATTTGCTGTGTTGCAAGTGTGACGTCGGCTACAGTCATACGAGAAAAATACCCAGGACTGTAGCGAAAATGTAGCAGACCAATCAAACGCCAGATTTCTATGACGTCGGCTACAGTTGACTGTAGCCAACTGTAGCCGACGTCATATGCTCGCAGCTCTTGAATGATGTGATATTTACATGTAGTGCGCTACATTCGTGCATAGTTCGCGCAGCTTCAATGGCGTCCTATTGAATACATTGGATGTAAAGTTATTCTCCGGAGGAAGAGTCAGATAGACTAATCATCCTTAAACGGTGCTGTGAGCATGTTATTGCGCGAGAAGTTGGGAAGAAGGATTATCTGCATGCATGTTCAGTTCCCTCGCAGCCGGTAAGCTCAAATCTGTGAATGATCATACTCATGCATAATAAATAATTATATGATTAAATATGCCAATGAATCTGTGTAAAACAAATCGAAAACTCTAAAAGGTTGGTTTACTGCCGAAATATTGTTTAGGGTCTTAGGCCCTTTGATTTAGAGAGTATTAATACTTGAATAACTTGAGTATTCGATTTGTAAATTACACTGCTAATTACACTGCTAAATTACGTGCATTAATATGTCACATGTATTATAATATTATAATGTAAATAAGTTTCGTTTTGCGAGTACGACATTTACGATGTCAATACTGTTATGTATGTGAACCGGTTTGAATTTGAGCATTGCATATGTGTTGTGATACCACTTGCGCCTTTGATCTTGTATATACTGTAGAGAACAGCAGATGGTAATTGTCTTTACAATGCTTGTTATATTACTCTGTGTGGTAGCGAATCCCTAGTCATATATGTAGGTGCGCACTAGATAGTAGTCGCCAGAACCATGTTGAGCCCGCCAACACCACTAACCAGCGGTGACATGTTCGTCGTAAAACAGTCGCAAAACGCTCGTAAATCTAGCACACATTATTTCAAAATATGTAAATATTTAGTACTTTATACGCGCACGTGGAGAAGAGCGTTCGTGTAGAAGAATACATGACAAACTCTCAATCCTAGACCAGTAAATTTGATTTTATCATCGATATAGTCAAAACGGATATGTATAGATACTTTCCAAAAGGCATTACGCAGGCTAGGCATGACGACGTTATTCGGGATTTCGAGTATCAATCGCAACAACCGAACAACATATATGCTGCGAGGTGCGAGGTTTCAAAATATATTTGTGGACTGCCGACAAAATATATTTGCCGACTGAAACTATATATGCGCATTGCATATACATTTATACAGTATACTGTATATTACGGTGGTCCGTCCATATAGTTAAGCATTTCTGCATTTGCCATAGAACATTCGTAAAGTCACTTACTAGTCAAGTGTTAAAACGTGTTGTGCTGCGGTAGGTAGTGTAGAAATAGCGTGTAAGTAGTCTAACGTTTCGAGCGAAGGACCTTCGCCAGAAAGTGAAACGTAAATTAATAATCACTCAGTTATTATTTCACAGTTTACGTTTTCACTCTCTAAGGAAGGGCCTTCGCTCGAAACGTTAGACAACTTCCACACCATTTCATAGACTTCGGCTCCAAATCCGCCTCTTGATTGTTTCGGGTTGTTTATGGTTGTTTAAAGACGGGTTTGTTTCGAGAATACAATCCGCCGTCTTCTCGAAACAAACTTGTCTTTGAAACCAAACCACTCTCGAAACAAACCCGTCTTCTCGAAACAAACCCGTCTTCTCGAAACAAACCCGTCTTCTCGAAACAAACCCGTCTTCTCGAAACAAACCCGTCTTTGAAACCAAACCCAAAACAATCAAAGAGGATTTCGGCAGTTTTTCGAGTTCCGACCGTTTGGCGAAATGGTTCGTAATATTTACGACGAACATGTTACCGCTGGGTTAATGGTGTTGGCGGGCTCAACATGGTTCTGGCGAGCACCCATATATGTACCTCTGCTGTCTTACAAGCATTGAACTGCATATGTAATGCATACTCTCAATTTATACTTCCCACCCATTAGTTGAGCAGCAGTGTATTAATGCATTTACAGATGAAGCAAATGCCTTTGCTATGTGTTTGTCTGAAAATGCATGTAATGAATCATTTGACAAGAGAAGATCGATCAAAGGCTGTTATTGCAGAAGTTTACAATAATGTCCATAACTCTCAATTTTCCTCATTTGTATGTCTTCTTTCACTATTGAGTGTGATCAACTAAACTTCCCATTGAATCATACTATCCAATTTCTAAGAGCCAACAAAGTCCAGATGATATTAACCCTCAAGAATAGGTTGATTCCCTTGCTTTCATGTTCAACTGCACCATTTTGCCAAGAGAAGCAAATGGGATGATATTCAAATTGAGCAAATACACCTTTTTATGTGCTTCATTACATATAGACTATCTCAAGACAACAGTAATTCCTACGACTAAAGATCATTATGTTTCCCTTTGCCAGCCCTAATAAAGTGCCAATTAATCAAGAAGAATTTTTCATTAAGCCATTGTTTAACATATTTATTTAACATTATTTAAGCCATTATTAACTGATTTTCCCAATCCTGACCACAGTTTGCTGCTCTACCAATATGATTTTCAACTGTCAATGTTTTCTGGTCACTATAGCGCTTCTCTACCAACATGATTTTGAACTGTTTCAATTTGTGCTTCCTACAACCATTACCTTGCTGCTATACTGAGATGATTTTGGGCCCTTTCTCAATATATGTAGCATCAACTCAAGTCAGTTTTAGGATTAGGGTTGGTATTAGGGTAACATAATAATTTTACAGTTAGGATTAGGGATTGGTTTGTATTTCGGTTGTTCATATATCGAGAAAGTGCCTGATTTTTAACTAATTTTGCTTCCTGACCAATATTAGACTGCTGTACAGTACAGTACCAACACATTGTTGAACTGTTGTGCTTCCTGACCACTACTGTACATTAACAGCCATGGTATAGTGATTTTGCCTTCTTGTGAATGTGATGTCTTGTGAATGTGATGTCTCTTGTGCAGGAAAATAAATTTATCAAGCATCTGCATTGTATAAAATCTTGCTTGAAGTAGTTGATTTTGCATGTAGTGTTTATTGGAAGTTAATACTGTTGTTATCATAATTGATTCTTTACTTCTGCTTAAAATTTCAACTTCACATGTTGCACAATTACCTAAAAATATATGCTCAAAATGCAGGAAATTGGGTTTCAGGAGGTTCTAAAATATGCCCCCGTACCCCCCTAAATTGGTACACTTCCGTAATATGCTACAGTCAGATTATGACCTAGATCCGCCCCTGCCAACCCCAATGTCTGATACACATAAGGGGAGTTCTTCCAGCCAAAAGGCAACACAGTACTTACGAACCACCAACCGCGCCACTGTATTCCAAAATACTGTTGGGAATCTTTCGAAATGAGAACGTGATCATACTCGGATTTATCGTCAATTTTAGAAAGGTGAGAGTTCGGGTAAACAAATGTCGGAACACTGGTGAGGGTATCAAGCTTAAAGGGTGTGTCTTTCATCCATAAGTTGAGGAAACGTGCATCTACACACAAACGAGGCTTGTTTGGCTCGACCAACATTGGTAAAACAAGCCACGGAGGATCTGTCACGGATACTTTTCCCCAAACACGT
This sequence comes from Chrysogorgia sp. JL179-B06, assembly GCA_035772405.1. Lineage (NCBI taxonomy): Eukaryota > Metazoa > Cnidaria > Anthozoa > Scleralcyonacea > Chrysogorgiidae > Chrysogorgia > Chrysogorgia sp. JL179-B06. The sequence goes on along the minus strand of JAYKKM010000193.1, from coordinate 1,612,770 downwards.
AGAGCACCAGTAGCTACCCGGTTCAATATTGTCTCAGTGATAAAAGTCGAAAAACTGCACATGACCTATGATTTTGAAATACTCTACGGGGAGGTCGAGGAGACTCAAAAGGAGTTCGTTGAAACGACCCCTTAAATGGCTGCATAAAAGAATGCACATCCACCCCCTCCGCCAACCACCCCAAAATACATTGTCTCATGGGGTGGTTCTCCAGTATTACGTCCCACATGGCCATATGTTTATGAATCCCTCCCGCTTTAAAAGAGCTTTGGTCACGGAAAGTTAAAGTTGCTAGGGAAGCTTCCTCGCCAGATATGATTCGATCAATTTCATTGACCATATCACGCTCAGTTTTCATTTTCTCCGAGCTCGGACTTCCGGTAGACGATACCCACAATATCGGTTGATTTTGCGTCTTTCGAACCATGTCGAGGGGATCCAACCAGTCCTGCGAGTGCTAATTGCAAAAATCGTAATTATTACCTAGAATACCATGATGACCTCGGGTTCTTTTGTTCTCGCCGGGTGGTTTAATCACGATATTCCCGGCTTTAGCGGGGAGATCTCTAAATCTCCCGGCAAAGCCGGGCAGATTTCTAATTTCTCCCTGATTAAAATTCATGAGCCAAAATTCAAAGACACGACAAAGAGTTTTGTTAATACGTTTTACACAACAAACAAAATAATTACACTACAATGTTAATGACAGTAAGATAAAGTGTTAATTACTCGACTTATTAATATTCACTTTTCACTAAACATTTCACACAATTATATTAATTTCCTACAATGGAAAATTGTTGAATACATCACTGATCATGCATTGTATTACACAATACTCCTACTATCAATTAGTTTTGTACAATGAAAACACTAGTTTCACCTCGGTCATCATGGTATTACAAACTAATACAATGGTTTTTAAGAATATAGTGATCAAATCTCCCGCAAACCGCGGAATGTTTGTGAAAGTCCCTCGGGACGCCTTCGGGCTTCGCCCTCATGCTTTCCCTCGGGACTTTCACAAACATTCCTCGGTTTGCGGGAGATTTAATCACTATATTCTTAAAAACCATTGTATTACTTATAAGAATACCCCGACCCGTAGGTGCGGAAGAACCGGGCACAGCCCTAAATGCTTGTGGGATCATTTCTCGTCACTCCCGTGTCCCCCCAGTTTAGGGAATTGTTAAAGCCCCAATTGCTTTGAAATATTCAGAAAATTTCAAACATCCCAACTGCCTCCAAATTATATAACTTATTTCCCATACTGTATTATAAGAATACAGGCTGAGTTGAGATTTCTCACAAAGAAGAATTACACACAAGTTTCATAAATTGACACAATAATTCAATGTATACAATAATTCACTTCAATCTGACGGAAGATTGGTTTCTCCGTCCGACTGACAGTTCCTGCCAGACTTTACGTGCGCCGCTGAGGACATGACCGCGCGAAGTGGCCGGGTTGTCCACACACCCAACCCCAAACCTACGTCGGCCGCGAAACGATGTCCCGCGTGGCCGCATCGGCGCTATCGTCTGTCGGTATGTCTGTTGTGAATGTGACTTCCACGATTTCGCAATAACCTTGGCAATTTCCGATTCTTCCTTACTGGCGACCAACTTCATTAAAATATCCTTTAACAGGCGTCTGTCATTAACAAACGGACGACACTGTCTCAAGATAATATTAAAACGCTTAAGTCGCTCGTCATTCTTGTCGCGACATACATCCACGACCTCCTCTAAAGCAGCGAAGACTGCGTGCTCATCAAACAACGACTCTGGTCTTGAGGCCAGCGCCTGAAGCGCCAAAATGTTTATTTTCAACAGAGGCCTGGTCTGTTTTACTCTGCAATTCACGCAATTGCTGTTGGAGTTGTGCAACCTACACGGGAAATAACATGGCATTAATGTCCTTCACGCTTGCAGGAAAATTAAGATTGCTTTACCATGGATATTACCTTGCAACGCCTTCAAGGTTGTATAGAATTTTACGTCCCTACGCGGACTTTTATTCTCTTTAATGCACCCTACACGGTTGCATTAAGTTAACATTGCGTTTACAATGGATATTGTCTTGGCAACCCTTCACGGTCATATACATAATTACGTCGCTACGCAGACCTGTATTCGCTTAGAGAACAATAATGTCCCTACGCGGACGTGTATTCGCTTTAATGTAATCTTCACGCGCTTGCACGAAATTAACATTGCATTAACAATGGATTAACATTGCTTAACATTGCTTAACAAAATTGTTGAAACTATAGTCGGCCACTGCAAGCAAAACCGACCTATGAAGTTAAACTATCGAAAGAAAACCATATAATACCTCAAGTTTTTCGTCGCTCGTGGGTGGGGTCGCGCCGTCTGCCACCAACACTTGTGCTGGCGCTTGGCTTGTAGAAGGTCCAGTCGTTCTTTCTGTAGGCTGGACATTATCACTTGGTTGACTCTCAACCTCGGCATCAATAGCGGCCACAATATTCCTCACTTCGTTCGTTGAAGCGCCGGCGGGCCGGGACATCGTGATAATTACTAGAGAAAAGTTTTCGTATGGAGTTCGTGCCAACTGACGTCACGTTATTCCTAAGTTACTTTACTTATAGTGCTAATGACGTCATCGGGATTATAAATATTCAATTAGTTTGAATAATGATCTTTCCAGTGATATTGGAATCCCATATACTGCCTCACATAGTGAACAACTGATATTGAATGAATTACAGGACCATGATTACAGAAACATGACACAGATGTTGAACAAAGAGCAAAACGAATTTTTTTGTCATATTTTACATCTCATTAAAACCACAGATAAGCCATTCCACTGCGTTCTCAGTGGAGGAGCTGGTGTTGGAAGGTCACATCTCACCAAAGCATTGTATCAAGCAGCACTAAAATATTACAATACAAGAGTCGGTGATGATTTTCGTCAAGTAAAGATATTATTGCTTGCCCTTACTGGTAAAGCTTCTTTTAATATTAAAGGTAATATATACACAATGCACTTGCAATACCAGCATGCCAATCTTTAATAAACTACAAACCTCTTTACTCAAGCAGACTAAACACTTTGCGAAGTCAACTGAACTTGGTGGTGTAAAACTAATGTTTATTGATGAAATATCAATGGTGGGGAGTACAATGTTTAATGTTCAGATTAACAATAGACTCAAAGATATTAAAAGAAGCAAAGAAGACTTAAAAATAAAAAAGTCCATCATGCAGCAACTGGTGAGAAATATTCCATTAAAGCAGTTGATAGTGTAGTAGGAGCTAACTCTGTTGAGCTTATACATAAAATTTTGAGTCAAATACCAGATGATCACCGGAAAACTAAACAAATAATCTCAAACCTTCAATTAGAAATAGGTGAAAGAACAGAAATAGCAATAAATGTACGAACTGAAGATGGCATGACAAATGGTGTTGGTAATGTTATTAAAAAGGTCCAATTAAACCAAAGAGATAAACCATAGGGATAATATGGGTACAATTTGACCATGCTGATGTTGGCGAGAAGACTAGACATGAGAATAGACAACTTTATGTTCAAGGTATTGAACATACATGGACTCCAATTAAACTAATTACTACTCAGTTTGCTGTTGGTAGAAACCAAACTGCACAAGTTGTGAGAAAACAGTTTCCATTGCGTACTGCTGCTGCTAAAACAATTCATCGATCACAAGGTGATACTGAGCAAAGAATAGTTGTTAACTTTAATACTAGAAGAGCAATACCTCACATTCATTATGTTGGCCTTAGCAGAGTAACAACTATAGAGAGGTTATATTTAACTGACTTGTGTGAACAAAAAATAGCTGTCAATGCTCATGTATAAAGGCTGAAATGCAAAGTCTAAGAGCAGAACGCTATCTTAAACTTAGTGTGTCTCTTGTTTATAATGTCGATCAGGTTTCATTTAAACTTTGCTTCCTTAATTCAAGGTCATTGCACAGGCATATTGATGATGTTCGACATGATTTAAATTATACAAGTACCGATTTCAATATTTTTTCAGAAACAAGATTTATTAGTTCAGATAATGATAATATGTATGCAATTGAAGGTTATACCTTGTTTAGAAATGATGATCATCCTTCTGTGACTTCAAGACCTTATGGAGGTACAGCAGTCTTCAGTAGGGTTGAATTTATGCCTGGCTATCCATGCATTCATAATATTAATGGTATTTAGATAACTATTATGAATGTAATAATTCTTCCACATGTAACCACAATAGGTGTATATCGCTCACCTAAAATCCCAGTACAGCAATTGTGCCATGCTGTAAATGAGGTACTCGCCTCTTCGTCTTCTCAGTTCAATATTGTGATTGGTGATGTTAACATCAACTGGTTGGATGAAAGTGTAGGAGGCCTTTACATAATCTATTTGCCAATGAATATAATTACATACAATTGATAACCAGTTATACTACTGACAACCGGACCTCTATAGATCATATTTATACAAATTTACCAGAATCACAAACTAATGCTCACATTTTAGAAACTTATTTATCTGATCACAAGTCAATATGTGCATTAATTAATTGTTTTTAGTGATTAACTTTCACTATGATCAATAGTAGATCATTACATATACTTCATATAGTTAGCCTTAGTACTGTACACGAATGCCTGACATTTGGCTCCAAATATGAAGGAGATATTTTGGCTCCAAATAAGGCAACATTTTTTACAAATAATTTTTCTCTTATATTTCAGCTGCAATGTTACAACAAAATCAGGTAAGCATCTCCTCCATCCCCCACACACTATTTCTTCCCCCATACTCCATTTTTATTTACTTTGACTTTAGATTGTTTTGTCTTATTTTATTTTTAATAGTGATCTCTTAAATTTTATTCATGCTACTGTATACTGTATACCATATTATTAGGCTGTATCACCTTATTATCATGTAAAATTTCTGAAGATACAGTTTATAATATTTGTGCACTATTATGTTTTGTAGATTTCAACACAACACTAACAAACCATTAGCAGTTGCACATTTGGTAACAAACACCACTGTGCAGTAAATAGAAACAAATCAGAACATATCACATGGACATAAACATTCAAGCCATATTCAATCACACTTTGAATTGTCAAAGGTTTTTGGTGAAATATTATTCCAACTCAACACTTACAGTACTGTCCAATAGTATTCTGTGATGTGGATGCTGTGGAAAAAAGGACTATCATCATAATAAACTTACTTTTGGGGGAGAATTCACCCTGCAATTAAATAAGACAAAATTGTGAGTTCCAGATGATGTTCAAAATATCTATGTGTATGACATTGCTAACATCAACTGTTGGCTCAGCAAGAACAACCTCCCTTCATCACCAGCTGAACTTAATGCAAATTCCACTGCTGCAACAAGTCCTACATTGCTGCAAAAAGTCCTATACTGCTGCGACAAGTCCTACTGTATACTGCTGCCCTGTACTGCTGCGACAAGTCTTGTACAGCTGCGACAAGTCTTGTACTGCTGCGACAAGTCCTATACTGAAAGGCAACACGTCCTGTACTGTTGCGACAAGTCCTGTGCTGCTGTAACAAGTCCTATACTGCTGCAACAAGTCCTGTACTGCTGCAACAAGTCATGTACTGCTGCAACAAGTCCTGTACTGCTGCAACAAGTCCTATACTGCTGCAACAAGTCCTATACTGCTGCAGCAAGTCCTATACTGCTGCAACAAGTCCTGTACTGCTGCAACAAGTCCTGTACTGCTGTGACAAGTCCTGTACTGCTGTGACAAGTCCTGTACTGCTGTAACAAGTCCTATACTGCTGCAACAAGTCCTATACTGCTGTAACAAGTCCTGTACTGCTGTGACAAGTCCTGTACTATTGCAACAAGTCCTGTACTGCTGCAACAAGTCATGTTCCAGTGCAACAAGTCCTAGACTGCTGTAACAAGTCCTATACTGCTGCAACAAGTCCTATACTACTACAACAAGTCCTATACTGCTGTGACAAGTCCTATACTGCTGCAACAAGTCCTGTACTGCTGAAACAAGTCCTACACTGCTGCAACAAGTCCTACACTGCTGCAACACACCCTAGACTGCTGTAACAAGTCCTATACTGCAGCAACAAGTCCTGTACTGCTGCAACAAGCCCTGTACTTCTGCGACAAGTCATGTACTGCTGCGACAAGTCCTATACTGCTGCGAAAAGTTCTGTACTGCTGCGACAAGTCCTATACTGCTGCAACAAGTCCTATACTGCTGCAACAAGTCGTGTACTGCTGCGACAAGTGCTATACTGCTGCAACAAGTCCTATACTGCTGCAACAAGTCCTATACTGCTGTGACAAGTCGTGTAGTGCTGCAACAACTCCTACACTGCTGCAACAAGTCCTATACTGCTGCGACAAGTCCTATACTGCTGCAACAAGTCCTATACTGCTGTGACAAGTCCTGTTCCAGTGCAAAAAGTCCTAGACTGCTGTAACAAGTCGTGTACTGCTGCGACAAGTCCTATACTGCTGCAACAAGTCCTATACTGCTGCAACAAGTCCTATACTGCTGTAAAAAGTCCTGTGCTGTGACAAGTCCCACACTGCTGCAACAAGTCCTATACACTGCTGAAACAAGTCCTATACTGCTGAGTAAACTGTATGCTGCCTGTTGTCAACATCGTACAGAGTTTGTGTCATAAAGGAACATACATTGCAAAATTTGCAAACATTTATTTTAATTAAAACTATCTTCTACTGCATGTCTGTTGAAAATCAATCAATGTATGGTTGCTCTTATTATCTAGATGACATTGCTGGACATCCTGTTCTACATTTTATACTAACTTACAATCAGGGCCGTAGCGAGCGGGGGGTGTGGGTGTGCGTCACCCCCAATAATATGAGCCAGTCGGCAAAGTCGGAAAATTATACCCATACGACCATACGAATCGTCAAAACTGAAAAACAGGATAAAGACTATGTATTAAGATGACAACAATTGCATAATATTTAACTTTAAGTAAGCGTAATGTCAATTGTGCTTAAACATAAAACATGTGATTACGCAAGCATCGGGTCGGCCCTCGGCACCTCGCTTCATCGGCAGACTCATGACTCGTGAGTCGGCAATCAGCTGATATATCGCGACAAATTAAAACTAGTTGAAATGAAATTACACAACTTTCACTCAGTATCTTCGGGTTTTTGGCTGCCATGGCGCCATTCTATGCAGTGTCTTGACCGCTTGATGCTTACAGCTCCTGTAACGGTGGCGTCAAATAAACGTTCTTTTAGCAAATTGAAGTTTATAAAGACCAAGCTGAGAACATCCATGGGCGATTCAAGGCTGGCCGGTATTATGCTCTTGACCTGTGAGAAAGATCTTACAGGCCCTCTTAACATTGAAACAGTCACAAGGTCGAGCATGTTGAAAAAGAGAATATATATATACACTAAACATTTCATTTGATTAAATGTTATAAAAAAAGTAGCGAACGTCTCGTTTGTTGTTTATGTAACTAAGAAACATATTTTATAGAACCATATGTTTATATGTTTATTGAACCAGAAACATATTTATAGTTTTAGTGCATTTATAATTTCAGCATGCTCGCCTCATTTAGGGTCTGCAGGTCATTGTTTATGGATATACTGGCTCAGGTAAAATTGATAAAAACAAAGTGTTTGTGTTTTTAGTGAGACAGAAACAACAAAACCATAAATGTTCTTCTTACAGTATTTCTGTTCATGTGTGAAAAAGCATTTTAAAAGTTCTGAGATGAGACTGTCTCATCAGTGTGGAAATGCACCAGCCATGCAACTTTCAAAACAACAACATGCATTTCCATATTTCATATTAGATGAGCCCATGATCTCACAAGGATCAACCTGGTATTAAATTCACCAATTATGCTTGTTTGGACAGGCTTCGAAAATTTTATTCCAGCTGATAGAGCGGATCAAGAAAATATTTGAATTAATAGTTTTAAAATATTCCCAACCCAGTAAACGCTATAAATAATTACCAGTCCCTAATTAGTATTGGATAATTGACAAATTACTGTGATGACATGGTTGCCGAGAAAACTCAGATACCGAGCCAGCTTGCCTCCATGTAATCAAGGACACAAATCACTTTGAAAGGTGTGTACAATTATGTGTCTGGCTGTGCAAACCAACTAACATGCAGTTGGCAAACAACAACAATTTGTGCGGGGTGAGAGGACAATGAAAACACATGGCTGCACAACAAACACTTCATCGATTGGAGTTTATCTGGATTGGAGTTGGTCTGGGTGTCAGATACGAGATGTTCAATTGTATTAAGCATCTGCATTCATAATAATATATGAACAATCAATACATAGCTATAGGTCAACAGTGTATTAAATTCATTTTGCCAACTCAACAATGTTCAATCAAAACCAAAGCTATGTGTCTAAATATTTACAAAATTTGTGAATAGATGACAGATAATAAAATGTATATAAGCGAATATATTAAATAACACATATATAGATTTGATGAAATTATAATAAAAACAAGTGTTTCTGACTTTGAGTCATTATCAGTAATAACTTCTAAAGATAACTGGAAACTTTTTCCATTGTGAAACAGAATGGTTTGATGATTTATTAGGCAAAACCTGTGGCTGTGCATGGACACTTTTACTAAAGAACTACAAACTATAAACTGTTGAATTGCATAACGGTTAACGATCACATCGACTTTATTTTGCATGATATTTGCAACAACACAATAAACAATACAAGCAAAATAAAACAAATGACAAATATTACAGTTACCTCAATACATTTAACAATAACTTCAATAACTGATTTCAATACAGCATTCATATAACCTATCATGTCGGCTTCATCAACGACAACGTTCTTCGTTGCTTCTTTTATTTTCGATTATCGTGGAAATTGTAGCTTGTTTGAGAGATTGTTTTCGAGTTTGTACTGGGCTGTGACGAAAAAGCTGTCGGGATCGATCTATGATGCAACAAGATACTTCGCAGCCACATAACTTCGAACACTTCCAAGCAATCGCTGGCAAAAACGTTCGCTTTATAGTCACGAAAAAGCTGTCGGGATCTATGATGCAACAAGATACTTCCCAGCCACATAACTTCGAACACTTCCAAGCAATCGCTGGCAAAAATATACTTCGTTTTTAGTCACATGCCTCAGTGCGCGTACAAGGATTGAGACTGGGTACGAGGCAGTGCCTCAGTTTCGCAAAGCCTGTTGGGGCCATATCTCGACCAAAAAAATAAAAATAAAGGCAGAACCTAGACTCGTGCTCCCCACAGGGCCCGAGTAATAAATACTTCACATTAGCAACCACGCAGTAGATACATGTACGCCGAAGCGCACCTATTTTTTATTAAAGCACGAGACTTGGCATGTAGATAGAGTTACTAGTGCTGACGAATATCTGATTAGCGGCCATGCAGATTTCTTCCTGGTTGCCACAAAATCGAGTTTTTCTTCCAATTCACCTATTAAAATAAATGTTAAAGTACTATCTTATAAAAAGGTGAAAATTCAAGGTTCACTTTTAGCGAATATCACCATGCATATCATTATAAAGTTCGCAAAAAACTATATGACGCGGATGGGCGATTTTCCAAGCTCATTTTGAGCTACAGAAGGCTAAACCCACTAAAAACAAGGATTTTGTAGCATTTTGCGGCATTTTCCACATTTTTGAGCGTTAACAACTCAAAATAGGCTTAGAAAATCGTCCTACACGCTTGAATATCCTTCACATAGTTTTTTTGCAAACTTTCTAATGATATGGGTGATATTCACTAAAAAAGTGAACTAAGGATTCTTTGTCGTTTTTTCGACATTCAGAGTAACTGAATATGCAAACATTTCATTTAATGTACTCGTGAAACGACGGTAACGTGTATTCTATATAATTAGGCACACCGAACACGGATTTAGTCTGAACTGTATTAAATTTTACTCTGGAGTATTCTGTATTCACCTTGTCTAGTGGATATAAATTAATAATAAATAGACATAATAGTCAAAGCTAGTCAAATATTTCGTTTTTCAAGTACAGCATTTGTTTACATTGTCAAAATAGCCAATCAGATTGCAATACCAGGAATTCAGTCGCATTTCCTGGTAAAGTTGGGATTTGTGCAAACATATTTCTGCTTAAAATTCATATCAATTCACTTGATGTAAGCCCTCAACTCGCTGAAGTTAATATCTTATAGATAAATGACAAGTTTGGCCGAATATTCTCATTGGTTTATAACTTCTAAGTTATTAACCTGAGAATCAAATAACCATGAAATTAAGCCTGATACTCAGGTTAAAAGGTCTTCCACTATTATATACACATTTAACAAACTGCTTTCAACATTTTAGAGGTTCTATTTCACTACGACTAACAGTTTTACTAGTAAATGAATGAGTACGCCGACTGCGATTACAATAATTATTGTCTTAATCTGTTGTATTCATTTCACAAATATTGTGCCTTTAATAGTCTTAGAAAATTACATTGTAAAACCAACGAACAATTCTAACTTGTCATTGCGTGAAGCGCTATCATTTCAAAGGTAGACTTTTCATAGCGGATTAATATGAAATTAAGATTATCCGTCCGTGGTATAATTAGAAGAATCGTATTTAACCAGATTAAATATTAATTTTATCCCCGCACCGGTCGAAGGGCGAGGGTGACAATATCGACCGGCGTTTAGTCCCTCATCACGGGATTCCAAGTGTTTCCTGTGTCACATATGATGTTTGACTGTTCTGACCGTGTCTCAATAGCTCAGTGGTTAGAGCGCCAATGCGTTGATTCGGAAACCTCGGGTTCGATTCGCGGTTGGGGCAGTCAAATTTTCATATACATATATTTGACCATTTATAAATCCTCTCTTCATCTAAAGTATATATATATATATATATATATATATATATATATATATATATATATATATATATATATATATATATATATATATACGTGTAGGTTTTGGTCTACGAAATGCAAAGAGTGCTCAACAACATATAGTTAGAGCAAATAGATTTTCGCTTACCTCAAAACTGGTCTGCTACAACTTGTTTCATCTGTAAAAGAATCTTCAGGCAGTGACAATATCGAAAGGGATGACCGCTTATTTATAGGCTTTCTGCCGGAAAGTGGGGGCGTATGTGGGGACAAAGCATGAGGTCATGGCTTTGTTTGCGTTGATTACGCGAAATTTATTACGATGACGACACTGTGAAATTATTTCCGCTCTTTTGTTGAGTAAACTATTCTTATTTTTTTCTTTTAAAATACAAAATTTTTCTTCTAAACATAAATTGCATCGTTTTGATCCTCCTGTGTACGAAATAGAATGTTTTAGAATTTGCCAATTAATACTGAAATCTTTATTGTTTTCTTTCAATGTCCAAATATATTTCGAAAGTTCGGTGTCATTTTCATGCTTTTTATGTTGAAAAGATTTAGTGTGGTTGGCCAATCGCTCTTTGAATGTGGTTGCAGTCATGCCAATGTAGTGTTTTATTTCGTTTGTGATGTTTACTGTCACTGTTGCTTTGTATACTATGTCTCTAGTCATGCATTGTTCTTGAAGCGGGCAAATGGTGTTCTCTCTACAACTGCAATTAGTAGCGTCCCTATCCTGCGGTTTGGTGTTCCTACTGTAGCTATGCGTGCATTGTGCTTAGTGATTATTGACTTAACATTGTTCATGCAGCTGTAACTTACTTTAACTGTATTTCTGTTAAAAATCTTATGGAGCTTGTGGTGCGGAGGGAAATGTTTGTCAATTAGGCTAAGGAAATTACGTCCTATGTTAGTGCTGACACTCTTGCTAAATGGTGGGTTGAACCAAATGATATTGCGTTGCCTATTCCTACGTGGTCGTTGCGGTGTATCATGAGTGTAGCTAAGTTCATGATTTAAAGTTGCTGTGCCTAAGCGCGTTCTGATATAAGGGTGCAGATTCCTGAAAAGTTTGCTCATCTGACGAAAGGAGTTTAATGCGTTTGTTAATTGATGCAGGTAGTTGCCTTGTTATGCTTGGTGGATGGTTAGAGTGCATATTTATGTATAGCGGATCGTCATCGGGCTTCCTATAGGGCCTATAGTTTCCATTGTTAAGGTCGAAAGTTACATCTAAAAAGTTTACTATACGTAAATTTGATTCGGCGGTGATTTTTAGGTCAAATTGCTCGAAAATTTTGTGGAGATCTTTTCTTGTTTTGTCTGCTAAACGTGCTGATTTACTTTTTATGATAGCCAAACCGTCATCTCTATATAGGCCGATGCTTTCTTTGCCAAATTTCTTACTTAGGTGGTTTAAAATGAAAAGGCCTACGAGCTCACAAATTTCCGCGCCGTCGAAACTGCCCATGGTAACGTCGAACAAATTCTTGCTATCTTTTTTTATCCATGAAATTCCGTTATTGAAAAGGAGAGATTTTCTAGCGTGTTTTATTATTGAAATGTTGTTTTTGAGGTATAGTAGCCAAATTTGAAGCCCAGGACAGAGCTTGGTCCAATAGTTTTTCAGAAATAGATGGATAGAAATCGACAATGTCAAATGAAATGAAACTGTGTCTGTCCTTATCTTTTATATTGTCAAACCACTCAATAACTTGTTTTGTATTTCTCCATTGATTTAAATTCAGTTTTTGTCTCAAATTAGAATTAATTTTGTCCAAAATAGCTTTGCTTAGTTTTCCGGATTCGCTTTTGGCGGGGTTAATTAATCGACATTTTGGGTTGTTTTCGAAATTTTCTTTGTGGTCTTTTAAAGATATAAATGCTTCGCGTTTTTTCATTTTTTCAATTCTGTCGCCGATTCCTAAATTGTTCGAAATGTCTTTTAGTTCTGAGTCAATTTCATCTATAGAGTCCTCGGATCCATGCTTATATGTTTTTGTGATGTTGTCATGTAAGAGATTGTTGTATATGTCGGGCGGGGTTTCATAAATATTCCGAGTTTTGTCTGCAAAAATGAAAATGTTGGGAGACGTATTAATTTTCTTTAAATCGTTAGCCAAAGATTTCTGAAATTGGTTCCTATATGGCCGGAATTGTACATTCTCGATTAGTTTTATAAGTTCGTCTTCGAAGGGTTTCATATCTGGAATCGAAGTATATATATATATGTATATATATATACTAAAACAGATTTGTAACATGAATGTTACAAAGCTAGCGGATGGTTCAAGAGTGCTCGATACAATTAGAGGTAGAGCGTTTATAAAATAGTTAGAATGTTTTCGTCACTACTCTGAGTTTCACGCGTAATGCGATCTTCAGGCAACTGACAGTTCAGCTTCAACTTGTCGTTAATATACTCGGCGGGTTAAAAATAGTTCTGATGACGTTGTTGTGTGTTGATCGTTTGCTGACGTTCGTTAATCGGTGATTGATTGTGTGACGACACTTCGCGAAAATTTCCGATCTTATATATATATATATGTATCTTATATATATATATAAGATATATATATAAATTTCCGATCCGATCTATATATATATATATGTCAACGGCCATTCGGCCACCGGGCGAGGGGAATATATATCCATCAACCACTATCTGGTTGGTTGCACTGTTTACGGGGCCGAACGTATGGCCAAAAACATAGAGAAAACACCAGCAATCGCGAAATACGGCTTGATAAGTAAAAAAGACCGTGAACAAAGTCGTCGAGGCGACAAAGAGGCGAGGCGACAAGTATGAGTCGGTATATTTTAGACGTGTTCGAACGCCAAAGACATAAATTTATTAAAATGTCGTCATGTTTTCATTTCGTATTGAGAGTGCGTTATTAACGTAGGACTAATTAACCATTTCACCAGCTGACCAGGGTCATTTTAGTAGGCACCCAACGGAAAGACAATATTTTGCAGTGGCGGATCCACGATTTGTTTTGGTAGCTTATCCAATTTTCATTGCAAAAGCCAGTTTGCATGCACTCATAGATATTTTAACATGGGTTCCAAGATAAAACGATGGACGTTTTCAGATGCCTATAAAGGCTAAAGTGTATATATTGGTTCTGTACTACTTCTGAGTTTATATTAAATTACGTCTTTCCTAATCTTGATGCCCCTTTGTAATCGTGCATTTTTAGCAACGGCGTGGTGCCCTAATTTCGCTAAAATTCTTATCAGAAATTGCCGGAAAAGCATTTCCGAGCTTTGCAAAATCAAAAATTGTCCTGGGGGGCATGCCTCCAGACCCTCCTAGTGGGTTCGCGGCGTCGACGCGAAGATACACGACAATTACGTGCTGATTCTTCATGTGCGCCCCCTCTTTCGAACAACCCTGGATCCGCCACTGTTTTGACAAGCGTCGATAGATAGGTTGTATAGTCGGTACAAGCTAGTGCGTCAATCGGTTGAAGTGAGCTTACACCCCCCTGTAAAATTTCCTGAGTACGGCCCTGCATATACAATACGGTCAGCACTAGAGGAAATCCACCGAGGGTCTTTCACCGAGTGGGGACTAGGACTAGTTACTATATTACCAACTGTTTTTGACTGTTGGTAATATAGTAATATAGACTGTTGGTAAGACCAATAATCGTCAATTGTCAAATGTTTTAGATTACCAATGATCGGTAATTCCACAACAGTAAATTATAGTATTCTAGAACCCAACCCCAACACAACACAACACAAATCCTAACCCTAACCCCACCGCCTTAATATACAATGGCCGATATTTTTTCGCATCGATCAATTTTATATTTTCGCCTGAATTTTTCATCATCGTTGTAAGTCGGCTAAGCAACACACATATCAAATTTTAAGCCAATTTGGTTAATTATATCCTACATTTCTAAACACAGTGAATTTTGACCTTTTTGACCCACATGCATAGAAAGTATTGTCTTTGTGGTGTATAAATAGCTTGCGTATATATTTGAAAGTATAAGCTCCCGTGCGGGTGGTCTGGTTCGGGTGGGATCTCTGCAGAGACTCTGCTGAAGGTAACCATTATACCGTAACCTCTCGTTGAGGGGGGTAGGGGTAGCAGAGAAGGGTGTTCATTTTTGCTCACTGACCATTTTTTTGCTTTGTTAAACTGTATTTACATTGATTATTTTCAATTCAACAGATGATAAACTGCTTTTTCTTCCACGCTTTTTCTTCGATTATTTTCAATTTACCTGTTATTGCTTATTAACTCTTTCCCGACAGGCTGAAAAAATATCCAAAATTGAACCACCTCTTTGTTTTATTGATATCTCTTGAAATAACCATAACTGTTGCGAAAGCTATATATTTTCTGAAAGCCCAATAAACCGGCTTTTACTTGTGCTTTAAAATTTCCCGAACAAAACACATTATGTTAATATAAATTAGCATTAATTATCATAAATCAGGTTGAAATATTTACATTTTTCTAGAAAAGGCCATCTTGCACGCCCGCGTAGCATCTTGATAACTCAAAATGCCACCAATCGCAGAGTTGTTTATGAATAAATCAAATGAAACTTGGCGTGCGCGTGGATCTCATGTTCCTAGCGCTCGTCGAATTTCAATTTTTAATCTTGCGTTACCGTATGCCGTGTTTTTCGATTGACGACTTTGCGGGACTCTTCTAAGACCCGTTTTGACTGGACCGGGTTAGGAAGACACTTAACTCTTTCCTGACCCAACCCCCCTCCCAATCCCCGCTTTCAACTTCATTGTGACCCTAACTCCCAACCTGTGTGTTTAAAAAAATTAAGAAACTTGAATAATTTAGCAACTAGTCGTAGTCCCCACTTGGTTGGGTTAGGATTGGTGTTGTGTTGGGGTTGAGTTCTAGAATCCTACAATATACTGTTGTGGAATTACCCATTATTGGTAATCTAAGAGTATTTGACAATTGGCGATTATTGGCAGAAATATAATTTAGCAACTACAATCTTGGAAAAAATACCACATAGACTTTTGGAAAACTATATCCAAATTTAAGAATATGTTATGAAAATATGCGTGTAGCTCCCAAACGCATACGCTTATTGCCATAAAATTACCTCCCCCCCCCTACACAATGGTCAAGCTAAAGTCGATTTGCAAGCCACATCGTCTAAATACCAACATTGTGTAGGGGGAGGGGGAAATAGTATAAAAATTCAAAAATTCTACGATATTTTTTCCACGATTGTAGTACTAGTCGCTACTCGGTTAAAGACCTACAGTGGATTGCCTCTAGCTAGTGCCGACCATACAATACATGGACGTCAAGCTCATATCCTCAGAAAAATTATTCCAGGTTGATAAAAGTATAACCTTCTTATTGCCAGTGACGGTTACAATGATGTACTGCCTATATGCAGCAATTACTATATACTGTATCAGTAATGCTTGGATGTGTTCATATATACATTGCTGAACGCGAATGCGAGCTGCATATAGGCAATAAATCGAATAAGTACATCATTGTAACCTTCACTCTCTATCTGACTCTCGGTAGCTCAATGGTTAGTAAATTTCTGATTCTGGTGAGTCCCACAGAATAATTTTTCTGACGATATCAGCCTGCATGACAATCATCCATGTATCATCTGTTTACTCCGAGATCTCCCTTATTTACCACAATTATGGTTTTTTTGAAGCTCTTGAGTAAATACCAAAATATATTTTTGAAAATTCTAAACATATTACACAATTTTTCCATGATAGCTACATTAAGAAGGCTCTGCTCGCTGGGTATAAACTTGAAACTTGCATGCATCACAATTGTGAATTTCCAAAGACTTTCTAATGGCATATAGCATAAATCTCTCTGTTAAGTATTTCAAAATTTGTCTAAAGATTTCTGAACAATCACAAGACAGTACATTAACTGTACAACTAACCGAGGGGTAAATTACTCTGAAAAAAGCTTACGAAGATTCTTGGGATAAAAAAATCCCTGCAATTTTTCTTGGGATTCTGGGATTTTTTTGCCAAATTTTCAAGGATTTTGGGATTTTTTCAAGATTATTTTCGAAATATTTTCCCCGTTTTTTTTTTCGCCGAACTTTTTCCGCAATTTTTTGCGACATATAATCTATCGAGTTTTTTTTAAAACGAAGTAAATGAACGTTAAGGAAACAACATTTTATTAAAATTTTATTATTTTAAGAATGCAGTCAATTAAGTTATTTACCCAAACACGTGTTTGTCGCCATTTTTCTCCCGATCCTCATGTAATAAAAAAATTCTTACATGAAGTATTGCACTGAACATGGAGATTTCGAGGGTATGGAATGGATATAAGGGTATTTTAAGGGTTTAAATAGGATATTCCGTGGGAGATTTTTCAAAATTTGATGGATTTCTCGATTTTGCGATGATGTTGAGGTTTTTATTGTTTTTTCCTAGTATTTTCTGAAATATTTAGAGATTTCGTGGGATTTTTTGGGATTTTGGGATTTTTATTAAAATTAGTAAGATTTTTGGATTTTTTAAAAGATTTTTTTGGATTTTTGACGAAGTGTACGAAGATTTTCAGAGTAATTTACCCCTCGCAACTAACAATAACATGGTAGTTGTTTTATTGAAGAGTACTATACCGTACTGTACATTGTAGGCACTGTAGAAATACAGATCTCTTAAAGGTTGGGGTACTGCCAAAATAGTGTGTAACAGGTCTCAGACATTCAACGCTTCGAGCGAAAGCCCTTCGTCACTCAGTAGTGAAGCCAGTGCCTATTCGTACGGTAGCAGTAAGGCGGTAGTCTTTTAGAATTCAACGAAATGCTAATCCGAATATCAACAAAACACTAAACCTAACCAAATTACTAACCCTAACCAAAAAACTATGCTGAAAAGGCAGATGATTAATGTTTATCGAACTCGACCGGAAACCACGAACGCCTTGTTTATATCTCCTGTCTTGCAAATATATAGACACTTAAAAGTTAAAACGAAAGGGCCTTCGCTCAACACAGACTCACAGCCTTGTACTATTATTATTAACTATTATTTGAGAATACTAATTTATTTACCTGTATTCGTGTCCGAGCAAAGTATTCATAGGCATAGATGAATATTTCAAAATAAAACTTGCTTGTCCGTCAACACTACATTCTACAATTTCGTCATGACATCAGTGTTTGTTCAAAACAAACCTTACTGCATCCGCTGATTTTGTGCGGAATATGACTTGTTTTGATGGTCTGGTATTGCCGTAATTATATATTTTGTCGCTCTCCGTTTCAATACCGTTTCAATTTTTGCATTCGCAATCATGTGACGGTGCAATTTAAATATTAATTCAAATGCAGATATTTACCATATCTAGTTACCAGGGCCAAATTTTCGATGCCGCGCATGGGCCGTTGATCTGGCATATATATAAATATTTAAACTGGATGCAAAATAAGATTCCCTAGTTTTGCATTTCCCATGATAAGAGACTAAACGCCGGTCGATATTAGCACCCTCGCCCTCAGGCCTTCGGCCGGCGCTTCGCGCCGGGCGAGGGGATGACAAAACTGCATATACAGTTAATATACAATAGACATAAAACAGTTATTTGCATAAAATAGGAGTAACAATTGAGCAATACAGACCTTGTACTGATATTGTAAAAATCAAAGATACCTCTCATTCTGAATTTTATTTCACACCAATATTGGTTATATTCTACCGGAGTGTACTTGATGATGTCGAGGAAATCCTGGACCCACTGTTTATGATATAATTGACCCAAGTCAAACAATCTGTTCCAGTTTTAGTCAAGGCATGTAAGAAAATTTGGACAAAATGCTTTTAAGCAATGTGTAGCTATGTTATTGACTGCAATAGTACGCATTCAAGTTAAAAATATTACCATATGGGATACACTATTCTTAGATACTATATTATCTGCTGGAAAAAACCTTTATACTTTCTTAAGTAATTCTGTTAAAAAATATTTTTTGCTGTTAACTGAATTGCCAGAAATGATTTCAGTTGTTAATAAAGTTTATTATTTACAATATATAGTGACTTATTTTCTATATATGTGACCCTCCACGCGAAAACGTACCTTGACGCTTTGGCGAACGGCATGAAAATACCGTTCGCCTACCGTTTGGTAAGCGTTCGAACGCTTTAAGAAGCCGTTCAAACGGTTTGATAAAACGTTCAACAGAGCGTTCGAACGCCTGTTATTAAACGTCCGGTGCCTGTTATTAACCGTTCGACCTCCTGTTGTTAACCGTTTAGTTAGTTTGCGAAACCGTTCGAACGTTTTTGGAAACCGTTCAAACGCTTTTACAAGCCGTTTGTCATCCATTCGCCGTCCGTTTTTTTGGCCGTTTTAACGGAAAAGCGTTAAGGTACGTTTTCGCGTGGAGGGTCACATATGTGCAGTATAAAGCATGATTTTCATTAAGCTTTCTTTACAATGATTTATTGCTAATTAGCGTTGAAAATTACCATTGATAAGTAAACTTTATTGCATGTAAATATTAATTACTGTCACTACTTATGATTGCCAGAATGCGATTTGGCAGCGCCATCTTGAATATATTAATGCATCAACATCTACATCTACATGAATTAAGTCGGTAAAAACATATCGGTTATCACACCAACTATTAAATAAAAATGGTAAATAATATCTAAAAATCTAAATACCAAAAAAACAAAAGCCTAATTAGTTATTACATGCATTAAAAAAATCATTTAAGTTGTTTTTGAATTGGGAGAGACTGTCTGCGCACACAATTTCTGAAGGAAGTGAATTCCATTCCTTGATCATGCGGGGAAAAAATGAAAATTTAAAAACGTCTTTACTAATTCTCGGAACTCTATATTTAAAACTGTGGCTGCCACGAGTTCTTGTTTCGTTGTTTAGTTGCAAATAGTCTTTGGTTGCAACATCAATAAGATTATGTGAAAATTTATATAACAATGTTAATCTTGTTTTCTTTCTTCTCATTTCTAAACTTTCCCATTCCAGATCTTGCATCATATCAGTAACACTTGCCATAGGGTTGTAATTCTTGGAACAGAAGCGGGCTGCCTATCTTTGAACTTTTCTAGAGTTACTTTATTCTTCTTAAGATGGGGATCCCAGGCTGCGCTTGCGTATTCCAGCTTAGGCCGTACAATGGATTTATACGCCATTTCTCTCACTTGTTTGGGGCAGTTCCATAGATTACGTCTCACCATCCCCAGCATTTTTGTTGCTTTACCTGCCACTGATGAAGCGTGGTAATTCCATTTCAGTTTACTGGTGATGGTAATGCCCAAGTAAGGTATTTCATCGACTTGATCCAGCTCTACTCCACAGAACATATATTTCATTTGGGGCGGGCACCTTTTATTTGAAATATATAAAATTTTACATTTCTCGGGGTTGAATTTCATCTGCCACAGATTTTGCCACTGTTCGAGTTTATATAGATCTTCTTGTAGGTGGTCACAATCAATGTCACTTTTAATGACACCATACAATAGTGCATCATCTGCAAAAAGCTTCACAGTAGAGTGCAAATTTTAAGGCATGTCATTTACACATATTAGGAACAAAAGTGGACCAAGCGTGGTCCCTTGGGGAACACCTGACGTCACAGGTAAGGGGCTTGATGTTTTGCCTTCGCAGACAACAGATTGGTGTCGTTGGGTGAGGAAGGATTCAAACCAAACAAGTAATTTTACACTAATGCCATAATACTGTAATTTCCTCAACAGACGTTGATGCGGGACTTTATCAAACGCCTTTGAAAAGTCAAGGACTGCAGCATGCGTCGACTCACCACGTTGGATGATATTTGCCAGATCATGAATAGTAAAAATAAGTTGGGTCTCGGTTGATCTTTTTGCCCTGAATCCATGTCGACAATCCGTTAGCACGTTGTTTTGCTCAAAGTGTTTCATAACATGGCTATGAATTATGTGTTCAAGTATCTTAGGGGCAATACAAGTTAGAGAAATAGGTCTGTAATTGGACGGTTCTGATTTTTTCCCTTTTTTGAAAATTCCACACACATTTGCGCTTTTCCACTTAGAGGGTACAGTTCCAGTGTTTATGGAACATTGGTAAATATCAGTTAGAATAGGTGATATTTCTCGAGCATGCTCTTTCAGAAACCAGGCTGGAATAGCATCTGGACCGCAGGCCTTGTTCGTTTTCAATGAAAGTAACTGTTTAGTGACACCAGAGACCGAGATATTGATAGATCCTATTTCTGGTTTAGGGTTACTACCCACGCTTGGGATATTTAAAAGATTTTCGTCAGTAAAAACAGAAGTGAATTGCTTGTTAAGGATTCCAGACTTGGTTTGTCATTCGTATATCATTAGCGTATCGCAGGCGCTGCTGCTTGTGACGGCCGAGCGAAAGGTTTCGCTCGGCGATCGACGTAGCCTACTTCGCAATTCGCAGACGTTCTTTGTGTCGCTCGTACCTCCCACCCGGCGATACAAAGAACGTCTACGAAGGAGGCTACGATTGATGCGGCGCCTGCGATAAGCTAATGATACACGCCGTATTAATATATTCGAGATGGCACTGTCAATTAAATCGCATTCTGGCATGCTCCTTTGAATAGTTCTAAAACGTAGACGCATGTACGCATTGCGTACATATTTTTAACACTTGCGACAAGTCTGGCAGATGTATTCTGAATTCGCTGTAACTTGCTGAATTCAGCTTATGGTAAGCCATAAAGGATGCTATTGAAACTATCAAGTCTAGATGTTATAAATGCGTGCACTAGCTTCTCGCGGTCCTGTTTATTCATATATTTCCTGATCTTGTGAATATTTCTAACAGTTAAAGAGGCTGATTTACAAATATTATTGCAATGAATATTTAACGTAAAACGTCTATCAATAGCAACATCAAGATCACGTGCAACCGCAACCGCTTAGATTAAGACGTCATCAACACAGATTCCCGGCATTGGTTCACAATGCATAAAACGTGATGACAGATGGACAACGTCGGTTTTACTTGGATTCTCCGACTTTTTGCGGGCGAAATCACCTACAGTGATCATTCGACATATTTAGCATTCAAAAATACGCAAATTATTGTCGGGGTGCATAGGCAAGCCAAGGTTAAAAGAAAGAATTAACCAAACCGATATTATTAGCATATTTGCAAGCGTAACCTCAACGGGGGGTCACCTCGCCTCCGGGTCTTCGGCCCAGTGCGAAGGGATAATAATTGCTAAAAAAATTATACTTGAGTTTGAATATTTACGATATATAACGTTTTTGGTGTTGATTTATTGCAAATTCGCATAACTTACTGATCGAGACAGGCAAGATAACCAATCACAAGTGCCTAGAGTATTACATTATTTTATAAAACACAATAAAAACAGAAATATCGATATCATCACATACACCATCCTGAACAGTGAGGAGAATTTACATTTGAAAGAACCTGTGAACTGGCGAGTAGAACACTTCGCGCTTGTTGTACCAAATTAACACAACAGATGTTTTAGCACTTAAATAATAAAAGTCAATATACAGCACTTTTCGCAATTATTTTATTCACTGTAATTAGAATTTAGTAGTTGTCTTTTATTTACAAATGGCTTACTCAACCGTAGTGTGTTCCTTCATCAGAATTGTGAAACTTTTTCGGAAATACATATTGTTATAAGCCGGCTATACTAAACAGATTCTTATTATAATTGCAAATTAACAACTTCTTAAAAAAGAACATTATAAAATTGCGGAACAGGCATAAAATTCATTAATATTGGCTCAGAGGTGTCTATAGGGCTTTCAAACTACTACAATACTGTAAGTAGTTTGATCGAAAGGAATGTTAATTAATTTCATACGGCCGGTTCCGTTTTTTTATACATATATATATATATATATATAATATATATATATATATATATATATATATATATATATATATATATATATATATATATATATATATATATATGTATATATATATATATATATATATATATATATATATAGGTAATATTTGGCATTTCACTCGATCAAACTACATGTTGAAAGGATTTATGGTGAAGGAAAATTTCGAGTGTTGGAATACATACATTTTAAGACCAAACCGGGACCAGTTGCGAAAAATGCAACTTAGCGGCCTTCCGGCTGGAATTGAACCCGCGACCCTGCGATTGCTAGTGCAGTGCTCTGACCACTGAGCTACGGAAGCCGTTGCCGAGAGCCTAGTCACGAGTTCTGTATATATGGTGGTAATGCCGGGATAAGATTCTGGGTATATTATAGGTAATATTTGGCATTTCACTCGATCAAACTACATGTTGAAAGGATTTATGGTGAAGAAAAATTTCGAGTGTTGGAATACATACATTTTAAGACCAAACCGGGACCAGTTCCGAAAAATGCAACTTAGCGGCCTTCCGGCTGGAATTGAACCCGCGACCCTGCGATTGCTAGTGCAGTGCTCTGACCACTGAGCTACGGAAGCCGTTGCCGAGAGCCTAGTCACGAGTTCTGTATATATGGTGGTAATGCCGGGATAAGATTCTGGGTATATTATAGGTAATATTTGGCATTTATATATATATATATATATATATATTATATATATTGAAAGGATTTATGGTGAAGGAAAATTTCGAGTGTTGGAATACATACATTTTAAGACCAAACCGGGACCAGTTGCGAAAAATGCAACTTAGCGGCCTTCCGGTAGGAATTGAACCAGCGACCCTGCGATTGCTAGTGCAGTGCTCTGACCACTGAGCTACGGAAGCCGTTGCCGAGAGCCTAGTCACGAGTTCTGTATATATGGTGGTAATGCCGGGATAAGATTCTGGGTATATTATAGGTAATATTTGGCATTTATATATATATATATATATATATATATATATTGAAAGGATTTATGGTGAAGGAAAATTTCGAGTGTTGGAATACATACATTTTAAGACCAAACCGGGACCAGTTGCGAAAAATGCAACTTAGCGGCCTTCCGGTAGGAATTGAACCCGCGACCCTGCGATTGCTAGTGCAGTGCTCTGACCACTGAGCTACGGAAGCCGTTGCCGAGAGCCTAGTCACGAGTTCTGTACTGCACTAGCAATCGCAGGGTCGCGGGTTCAATTCCTACCGGAAGGCCGCTAAGTTGCATTTTTTGCAACTGGTCCCGGTTTGGTCTTAAAATGTATGTATTCCAACACTCGAAATTTTCCTTCACCATAAATCCTTTCAACATGTAGTTTGATCGAGTGAAATGCCAAATGTTACCTATATATATATATATATATATATATATAACTACAGACGGTACCGTTTCGGCCTTTATATATATATATATATATATATATATATATATTTTCGGCCTATATATATATATATATATATATATATATATATATATATATATATATATATATATATATATATTATATATATATATATATATATATATATATATGTGTGTGTGTGTATGTGCGCGCGCGTGTGTATACAACTTATATAACACACGCACCCCGGGTCTTCGGCTCAGTGCGAGGGGAAAATAATTGCGAAAAAATTATTATACTTTTAATAACTACGATATATAACGTTTTTTTATGTTAGTTTATTATAATGCGAATTATCATTACTTACTGACGTTATTTTGGCCTTCGAAGCCTGATCGAGAACGATATAAATTATTTTATGAAACTCGATAGAAACAGAAACATCGATATCATCACATACATCATCCTGAACAGTAAGGATAATTTGTTCTACCAAATTAACACAACAGATGTTTTAGAACTTAAATAATAAAAGTCAATACCTAGCATTTACACTTGAAAAAAAATTGAACTGATGAGTAGAAACAATTTGTCTTCGCGCTTGTTCTACCAAATTAACACAACAGATGTTTAGCACTTAAATAATAAAAGTCATTACCTGTACAAAGCACGTTTCGCCATTATTTTGTTCACGGTAATTATAATTTAGTGGTTGTGTTTTGTTTAGTTATGATTTATTCCACCGTAGGGTTAGGGTTAGGGTTAGGGTTAGGGTTAGTCGTGTTCCTTCGTCAGAATTGTGAAACATTTTCGGAAAATACATATTGTTATAAGCTGGCATTCTAAAGAGATTCTTATTAGAATTGCAAATTAACAACTTCTTAAAAAAGAACATTACAGCGTCATCATTTGTCAAACCAATCACTCAATTCCTTCTTGTTATTTATTGCGAAACTGGACATTATTCGCTGCATCGGAGATAATCTACGAATTTAATTATCTAATTTGGTCCATCAGTGGTAGCTCCATTACAAAGAAACGAATCAGGTAAACCCATGCAATGTTTCCTTTGATATATTTAGTTCTTTGTAATTTTCCACAGATGTTCTGCACTGCAGATACTAAGAATACAGCGTAAAGTCTACATGACATGACTATATAATATCTACCTCACAGTTAAAAATCGAACAGGATGCTGCGGCATATGTTGGCCGAAATATAACATGCAATGCTGCTATCTTGGCTGAACAATTATTGTTGAAGGAACAATGTTGTTCAGCATTGGTTCACTGACAAAGTTTTTCAGCATTGTTTGAGTTACAATGTTGTTCAGTCGGGCTATATATTGATAGACCAAGTATTTGTTCATGATTGTTGGGACAGAAGGTATATTTCTTTCACAACTACTAAAGTTTGGACTATTATAAACTAAGGAAATATTCGGATTTTCGCCGAGTCTAACAAACCACAATGGATCTACAATTTATTTCCTGTGCAATATTTGTAGCGCTAAAAAACTTTGAACAAAGAAAAACATGAATAATTCAGGATTACATGTTTGTTAAAGCCACAATTCCTCAGTTTCTTTATATTGTTTTAACTTTGATAAACAAGAAATGAAAAACATATCCCGGGAAGTTGAAAAAACACGAGAGAAGCCGGAAGCGTGTAAAACACGAGGCAAGCGTGTAAAACACGAGGCAAGCGTGTAAAACACGAGGCGATAGCAACGTTTTGTGTCTGATGACGTATCCATACACTAAATTATCAAATCTTGTATGTGAGATTGTGGCACCTACGTCACAGGCGAACACGTTACGGAAGACAGCGACAGTTTGCCGAGATCGTTTGTTGCATCTATGGGCATGGCTAACAGCACTTTTATTATCGGAACCATTTGCAAATGACCGACGTCACCGACAGTCTATAACATTGGTCAGGCGCTACTTTCATGCAAGTGGTACTGCCAAGGTAATTTTTCGATAAGTTTTAACCAAGGCAATGGACAATTCCGCATTGTGCTCGTTAAATCAAACTAAACGAAGCCATTGTGCTCGTTAAAAACAAATACTAACTGTCGACAGACTTACTAACACTGAACAGACTGCAGAAAGCCCCTGTACTTGTCGAAATTATTAACATCTAGACAGTTCATTGTCTTACAGTTAAATTTAAATACCAAACATTGAGCAACACACAGCCAGAATCGGTTGCACACAATAACATTGTTAAAACCAAAATAATACTTCTGGTCACCATGGTATCTTTTGGAATACATTTAAAAAATTCATTTTACATTGTAACAATGTTGATGTTTTTATCTAAGTGTATTCTATCTGCCAACATTACAACAGCTCACAGAACAATATAAAAGTTGGAATCAAGTAATAGTGTGGTTTGCTCAAATATTGTGCTATAACGTATTAATTATTAATTATGCTATAACGTATTAAAAAAAAAAAGATAAGGATTTAGGTGTTCCGAAAATAGTCGGCGGCACTGGTGAAGCTCAAGCTACAGCTTATATGGGACTAGTCAAAAATAAATATACCGGTTAATCACACCATGGCGGTCAGAGGTATTTTGTTAGCTCTGCACTTCATTTTTTTATTGAGAAGTATGGCCCCACCTTCATCGCTTGAGGATATCAAGACTGGCGATTTGAATGATTACCCAGTGATGTCAATGAATTTTCGAGACCAGAAGCTTGGATTTGGCCAAGAAATTATCGCTCGATCGCTTCAACGCGATATGTGGCAAGCCTCTCTCCCTCGATCGCAACGCAGGAGTATCCGACATAGTTCAAGTAAGACAATATCACTTATTGGATTTCTATTCCTAAAAACCTTGCTACTCGCTAATGATGTTGAATTAAACCCTGGTCCGCCCGCTACTGAGAATGTTGATTTGGCTTCTGCCATATTTGAGTCGAACTGCACACCTATCTCACTTAAAGCCAAGGGCCTAAAACTTGCTCACCTAAACATCAGAAGTATCCTTGGTAAGATCGATCAACTGAGACTATATATGATAAATAAACCTTTCGATATTTTATCCATATCGGAATCTTGGCTCAATACAGATATTTTGGACGGTGAAGTAGATATACCGGGGTATTCATGTGTGCGAAGAGATAGACGCTTGAGAAGAGGAGGCGGTCTTATAACATACATTAAAGAGGATTTAAACTTTGAATGTCGGCAAGATTTAGATATTACGGACAGTGAGATTCTGTGGATAGAAATAAATCGAAGCAAGTGCAAACCGCTCATAATTGGCTGTGTTTATCGACCACCAGATCAATCGGAAAATGATTTTCTTGCTGGGATGGAAGAATCTCTATCGAAGATCGATTTTCCAAACTACGAGAAAGCCCTTCTGGGAGACTTCAACATCGACTTTGGCGACAAACCGACATCAAGAAATCGCCAATCGAAGAAAAAGTTTGAAAGATTTTTCAGTTCATTTGGTTTTGACCAACTAATTCTTGAACCGACACGAATATCTAATCACTCTCTTTCTACAATAGATCTGATTTTTGTCAACAACAAGCATATAATTACCACCTCAGGGGTAATCCATCTGGGACTAAGCGATCATTCGCTTGTCTATTGTGTGATGAAATCTGGCATGCCTAAAGCGTCGCCAAGGGTGATTGAATATAGATCATTTAAAACCTACGATAAAAAGAATTTTACAAAAGATCTTTCACAAGTACCATGGTCTGTTATTTACGCTACTCAGGATGCAAATGATGCGGTCGATTTATGGTCTAAACTTTTTATAGACGTAGCTAATCAACACGCTCCTATAAAAACTCGACGTGTAAGAGGCTTATCTGCTCCTTGGATGACTACGGAATTGTCGAAATTAATAAATGACCGTGACTATCAGCATAGGAAAGCTCGCAACACTAACTCTGAAAGATTTTGGGTCGCTTTCCGTAAAATTAATCGGAAGGTTCATCTTTCAATTAAGAAGGCTAAATCCGATTACTATATGAAATTAATCGAAGAAAATAAAGGGAATTGCTCGAAATTATGGAATAGTATCAAAGAAGTTCTTCCTACCAAGTCAACTGATCCCATTACCTCTATACAAAATAACAATATTGTGTATACCACTCCTCGGGAAATTGTGAAAGTTTTTAATGACTTTTTTACAAACATTGGCAAACTTCTTTCACAAAAGTTTCTATCCCCTCGATCGGTTTTTGCACATTTGCCACAAGTGGAGTCTTCTTTCTGTTTTATGGAAGTCTCACAAGATTTTGTGAAAAGTCAGCTTAATCAATTAAAAACAAACAAACCAGCGGGCATTGATAAAATAAATGCAAGAATGATTAAAGATGCAGCTGATACGATTACTCCATCGCTAACTTCTTTACTGAATATGTTGATTAAAGAATCAATTTTCCCATCAATTTGGAAAACTGGTAAAATAACTGCTCTTTTTAAAGCTGGCGTGAAAACAGATACTTCGAATTATAGACCAATTTCAATACTCCCCATACTAAGCAAAATCTTCGAAAAAGTAATCCATAATCAACTGTATCAATACCTGAATCAACATAAACTATTATCAACGGCCCAATTTGGCTTCAAGCCAAAATCATCTACATGTGTTGCTGTGAGTAGTTTCACTGATGAAATGTTGAAAAATTTGGACAAGGGCCATCTTACTGGTTTGATCTTCTTGGATCTATCGAAGGCTTTTGACTCAGTCGATCACTCAATGTTGTTGGATAAGCTATCTAGCTTGGGAGTAAGAAATTCAGAACTAGATTTGTTTAGATCATATTTAACTAATCGTCGTCAATGTACCTGTTATAACAATTACCAATCCGATCTAGCCGATGTTCAGTTTGGTGTCCCTCAGGGATCAATATTGGGTCCCCTTCTGTTTTTGATTTATTTGAATGACCTTCCAAACTCAGTGGATCATGCTAACATCACCTTGTATGCTGATGATATTGCCCTCTGCTATTCGGATAAAGACACTTTAATCATACAGGATATTCTTAATAGGGATCTATCAAATATATGTAACTGGCTAGAAAGAAATCATTTGACATTAAATGCGAACAAATCAAAATTCATGATGATTGGTAGTCCTCAGAAAATGAAAACTTTGCAATCAGTCACTATTTCCGTTGGAACTGAAACTTTGAAACAATCCACTTCCTTCAAATATCTTGGAGTAACAATTAACAGTCACCTTACCTGGAACGATCATATTGATAAGATCTGTTCCAATGTTTTAAAGAAACTCAGTCTTTTCCGAAGAGTGAAAGCATACCTTCCATTGCATGCAAGGAAACTGTTTTATTTTTCCTATATATTGCCTCACTTTGACTATTGCGACATTATCTGGGGTGATAGAGGTAACATATCACAAATGGATTCCCTCCAAGTGCTCCAAAATAGAATCGCCAAAGAATTATTGGACAGAACATACTTCTCATCAGCTACGGACGCCCTTCAACAATTATCATGGAAACCACTCGATGTTAGGAGAAAATTTCATAGATGTATTTTTATACACAAATGTTTGAACAAGGCAATTGATTACGATTTTGACATTACTCTTAATATGAATATTCATAATCATAACACTAGAAATAAACTCGATATACGTAAACCCAAAGCAAAGCGACGATGGGGTCATTGGACAGTGGTATCACGTGCTTCGGAAGACTGGAATGAGATTGACATGGCTATTCGCTGCACTGATGATTTTAATGTTTTTAAGAGAAAGTTGAGTAATATCATGTAAAGTTTATTATTATTATTGAAATTTATATAGTGTAATATAACACTACAACTTTATACTATTCTATACTATTTAGATTTATCGCATTTGTATTTTACTATATTGTATTTGTACACGAGGACCCTGATGAAAAACACCTGTTGGTGATTCAGGTTTCCTAATTAAAGATCAGTTATAATAATAATAATAATGTTTCACTGTTATTGAGAATGGCAAATGTGTTGAAGAAAATCCAGCACCTACCATATATCATATACTGTATGATCGATGTTGTTGATCCATCTAAAAAGTGTGGTGGTTTTATTCGAGGCTATATGAGAAAATTTAGACTAAATGTCCTTGACTGCAATAATACATATTAATCAAATAAAATATATTACTTTGTGGGATCCACCGTTCCTAAATACAATTTGTCTGCAGGAAATATCTAGTCTTTATACTTACAATAAGTCATGCATTTCATTAAAAAATATTTTTTGTTATTGACCGATGTTCCAGAAATGACTTCATTGCATGGTAAACTATATCATTTACAATATAGTGACTCGTTTGCTGGTGATTTGTTTATGACAAGTAGCTAGCGAAATTCTCTTTCTTCTTTGCAAAATGCTCTTGATAATCTTTTTTTGATTCACAATTAAATTATCAACATTGTCTGTTGACAATTGACTGCAGCACTGTTGCAATGTTTTAAACTAATGAAGGCATGTTTAAAATTTTTGATTCTCACTCAAGAGATTTATATGGCATTCCACACCCATTGTTACATGGTAACTATTCAATTAGCAAATTCTGAATAACTTCACACTCACTGAAACGTAAGCCAAACCCAAATGAATCTCCTGAAAGTGAAGACTAGATATTCAACCAAAATCTGGAAATCTGGATATTCAACCAAAATTTGGAAATCTGGATATTCAACCAAAATCTGGATATTCAACTAAAATCTGGATAATCAACCAAAATCTAATCAACCAAAACCCCAAACGTTTTAAAAATGAAAATTTCAGGCACTTTTTGAAAGATATTTCGGGTAATTTGCTGTTATTAATTATTCAGATTTTTATGGTTAATATATCTGCACAAGTCCGCCAATTTATGTCTAAAGTAATGATTTTCCTTCAATCGAATGTAAATACTAAATATGACTTTCGAAAAGCTAAAAAACACTCAACTACCAGCTCGTTTTTTTACGCTTTTCTCAAATCTCGCAACATCCAACATCCATAAATGACCCAAGTCAAACAATCTGTTCCAGTTTTAGTCAAGGCATGTAAGAAAATTTGGACAAAATTCTGGTAAGCAATGTGTAGCTATGTTATTAACTGCAATGTACGCATTTAAGTTAAAAATATTACCATATGGGATACCCCATTCTTAGATACTATATTATCTGCTGAAAATAACCTTTATACTTTCCTAAGTAATTCTGTTAACAAATATTTTTTGCTGTTAATTGAATTGCCAGAAATGATTTCAGTTGTTAATAAAGTTTATTATTTACAATATATAGTGACTTCTTTTCTATATATGTGCAGTATAAAGCATGATTTTCATTAAGCTTTCTTTACAATGATTTATTGCTAATTAGCGTTGAATATTACCATTGATAAGTAAACTTTATTGCATGCCAGAATGCGATTTGGCAGCGCCATCTTGAATATATTAATGCGGTTATCGCAGGCGCTGTTATACTTGTGACGGTCGAGCGAAAGGTTTCGCTCCGCGATCGACATAGCCTACTTCGCAGACGTTCTTTGTGTCGCTCGTACCTCCCACCCGGCGATTTTCAAAGAACGTCTGCGAAGGAGGCTACGATCGATGAGGCGCCTGCGATAAGCTAATGATATACGCCGTATTAATATATTCAACATGACACTGTCAAATCGCATTCTGGCATGCTCCTTTCAACAGTTCTAAAACGTAGACGCATGTACGCATTGCCTATATATTTTTAACACTTGCGACAAGTCTGGCAGATGTATTCTGAATTCGCTGTAACTTGCTAAATTCAGCTTATGGTAAGCCATAAAGGATGCTATTGAAACTATCAAGTCTAGATGTTATAAATGCGTGCACTAGCTTCTCGCTGTCCTGTTTATTCAGATATTTCCTTATCTTGTGAATATTTCTAACAGTTAAAGAGGCTGATTTACAAATATTATTGCTATGAATATTTAACGTAAAACGTCCACTTAGATTAAGGCGTCA
Organism: Chrysogorgia sp. JL179-B06; assembly: GCA_035772405.1. Lineage (NCBI taxonomy): Eukaryota > Metazoa > Cnidaria > Anthozoa > Scleralcyonacea > Chrysogorgiidae > Chrysogorgia > Chrysogorgia sp. JL179-B06. Next base: position 1,580,613 of record JAYKKM010000193.1, on the reverse strand, counting down.
TCAACACAGATTCCCGGCATTGGTTCACAATGCATAAAACGTGATGACAGATGGACAACGTCGGTTTTACTTGGATTTACTTGGATTAATTCTCCGACATTTTGCGGACGAAATCACCTACAGTGATCATTCGACATATTTAGCATTCAAAAATACGCAAATTATTGTCGGGGTGCATAGTCAAGCCAAGGTAAAAAGAAAGAATTAACCAAACCGATATTATTAGCAAATTTCCAAGCGTTCTTCAGCCCAGTGCGAAGGGATAATAATTGCGAAAAAATATTATACTTTAGTTTGAATATTTACGATATATAACGTTTTTGGTGTTGATTTAATGCAAATCGCTTAACTTACTGATCGAGACCGGCAAGATAACCAATCAGAAAGTGCCTAGAGTATTACATTATTTTATAAAACACAATAAAAACAGAAATATCGATATCATCACATACACCATCCTGAACAGTGAGGAGAATTTACATTTGAAAGAACCTGAACTGGCGAGTAGAACACTTCGCGTTTGTTCTACCAAATAAACACAACAGATGTTTTAGCACTTATTAAATAATAAAAGTAAATATACAGCACTTTTAGCCATTATTTTATTCACTGTAATTAGAATTTAGTAGTTGTCTTTTATTTATAAATGGCTTATTCAACCGTAGTGGTGTTCCTCCATCAGAATTGTAAAACCTTTTCGGAAATACATATATTGTTATAAGCCGGCTATACTAAACAGATTCTTATTAGAATTGCAAATTAACAAGTTCTTAAACAAGAACATTACACCGTCATCTTTTTCAAATCAAGTGCTCGATTCCTTCTAACAAGAAGGAATCGAGCACTTGATTTGACAAAGATGACGGTGTAATGTTCTTTTTTAAGAACTTGTTAATTTGCTGTTATACAGCTGAACAACATCCAAAGGAACAACATCCAAAGCCTGCGAAGGAAAGATATTGAAAGCAATGCTGAAATACTGGCTTGTGAACTACGTCCAGAATCTAAAAAGAAATTTCTAGCTATGGTATTCTATAGACCCCCAAGCTCGGATTTTGCTTATATGAAGGAGTTCAAAAAATCCTTGCGTTTAGCCTCCAAAGCCAAGTTCGATCAGGTAATTATATGTGGTGATTTCAACCTTCCCCACATAGACTGGGCTACCGGAACAGCAACTACAAGCGATATAATTCATAATCATTTTACTAAGACTTTGAAAGACAATTTCTTGTGGCAACTGGTCAATTTTCCAACAAGAATTAATAACATACTGGACCTGGTCCTTACTAATATCCCAGACAAAGTTTTGAATCTTCAAGGTTTCGATGATATTTTTAACACCGATCATAAAATGGTGACCTTCGATCTCGATTTTAAAATGCAAAAAAAAACAAAAGCCAAGCGTTCTGTTTACAACTTCAAGAATGCTAATTGGCCAGAACTCAAAGAACTTCTCGTACACACCCCTTGGGACATGGCGTTTGTTGCTAATGATATCAACGCATCATTAAGTACCTGGTGTGATTTGTTTATCTCTGCTGTCAATGATCATGTTCCGGTATGCACGAAGAAAAATGTGGGCGATCATCCATGGATTGATACTGAACTTTTGACGCTCATTAGAAAGAAACAAATTCAAAGGAAGAAAGCTCTTAAGATTAAGTCTTTGAATGACATTGAAAAATTCAAATCGCTCAGGCGCCAAACTAAACAAATGATATCAGGAAAAAGGAAAGACCACGCTAATAAACTAAGAGATTCTGTATTTGAAAATCCGAAGCGCTTTTGGTCGCTGATAAAAACTTCAACTAAAGTTACCCGAAGACCTAACTTTCTCCGAGACAGTCAAACGTTTGCAACAGCTAATGCAGACAAGGCTAAAATTCTAAATACTTTTTTCAATCTGTATTTAGTCTTTCCGACGTAAACTTTCCTGCAGAATATAGAACGTTAGCTCAATTACCGGTTCGCCACCTGTCAGATGTCGAGTTAACGGTGACTGAAGTTGCTCAAGCACTACGCAATTTGGATCCTAACAAGGCAAGCGGGTATGATGGCATACCAGGCAGACTCCTATTAAATGTTGCCGACGAAATTGCTCCTTCGCTATGTAAATTATTTAATCTGTCTCTCTCCCTTGGGGTTGTGCCTTCAAATTGGAAATTTGCTAACATTACCGCTGTCTATAAAAAGGGTGACCCGACGTTGTCTTCTAACTACAGACCTATTTCCCTGCTCAGTATTATTTCCAAGGTTCTCGAACGATGTATTTCCAATCACTGTCGCCCTCACCTTGCACCGCTGTTTTATCGCCTACAACACGGCTTTCTCAAGGGCAAATCTACAACAACCCAACTCGTGGAGGTCTACCATACCATATTGAATCATGTAGCTAGCGGTAAAGACGTAGATATGATCTACCTCGACCTTTCGAAAGCCTTCGACAAAGTTTCACACCATTTACTTTTACTTAAACTCCAACAGTACGGAATAACTGGCCAACTCCTCTCTTGGTTTCGCAGCTATCTTGATGGTAGACAACAAAGAGTCGTCCTGGAAGGCACATGTTCGGACTGGCTACCCGTAATGTCTGGGGTGCCACAAGGATCCATCCTCGGTCCACTCCTATTCTTAGTCTATGTTAATGATGTTCCTGAATACATTAACTTTAACTCATCGATCGCCCTTTTCGCAGACGATTCGAAACTATATCGCCCTATCGATTTTCCGACTGATGATAACCTTCTCCAAAAAGATCTTAACTGCCTCTACAACTGGAGCAAGGATTGGGCTATGGAGTTCAATCCATCGAAATGTAAAGTATTGCATTTTTCGAAGAAAAATAACTCGCGTAAAGAGGAAAGAAATTACCAGCTCAACAACATTCGACTTGAAGATGTACCCTCTATCACTGACCTTGGCATAATTATATCCAGTGACCTGTCTTGGGCCAGTCATATGGAATGCACAGTTGCAAAATGTAATAAAACTCTGGGCCTACTTAAAAGAGTATGCTGGGACATTTCGGATTCTACCATTCGGAAACTTCTTTATTGTGCTCTAGTGCGACCAAAACTCGAATAGGTAGCAACCTATGGTCGCCTTACACCGTGAAACATCGCAAGCTCATAGAAGACGTACAACGCAGGGCGACCAAATTCATTCTGAAATATCCCCAAGACATGGGTTATACCGAGAGACTAAACAAATTAAACTTACTTCCATTAGAATTCCGTAGAGACAAATCAGATCTTCTATTTTTCTTTAAATCTAGAATTGGCCTTGTTTCAACTGATATTAGTGAATACCTAGTACTTTTGAGCCTCGTCATCAAACACGAAATTACGACCCTAATAATTATAATCTAATCATGCAACATAGACAGGATTACTTCAGAAACTCGTTTTTTATTAGGACTGCCCAATTATGGAACACTTTGCCATCTTCTATTAAGTCATGTGAGTCATTATCTATGTTTAAATCCAGCCTTCGTAACATGTATTTAACAAAAGGAACTACCTACAAGCCTTCTGGCTTATAGTGATTACTTATTGTATGATGTAATTTATTATTAATTTTCCTTATAACATTTAGATTAGTATAGGGGTTTGGTTGCAATTGGGACGAAAGTTCTGTTCCTTACTCCTGTCACACTTATATTATTATTTCTATTATTCTTATTTATTATTCACACTTTACTGTAGCTTGTTAGTCCTTCTTGTAATATGTTTTAAAGTGACAAATTTATTAAATTAAAAATTAAAATTAAAAATATAAAAAACCGGAACAGGCGTAGAATTCATTAATATGGGCTCAGAGGTGTCTATAGGGCTTTCAAACTAACTACAATACTGTAAGTTGTTTGAAACTGGAATGTTAATTAATTTCATACGGCCGGTTCCGTTTTATTGACACACACACACACATATATATATATATATTATATATATATATATATATATATATAATATATATATATATATATATATATATATATATATATATATATATATATATATATAAATATATATATATATATATATATATATATATATATATATATATATATATATATATATATATATATATATATATATATATATATATATATATATATATATATATATATATATATATATATATATATATATATATATATATATATATATATATATATATATATATATATATATATATATATATATATATATATATATATAATATATAGTACAATATCTACAGACACGTGTTTCGCTGTTCCACAGCTCATCAGTGTAGCTTGGTACGATCAAGATATGGGCATGAGAACTTATTATACAGAAAACGATTGCCGGTGACAACCGCTTGTGGGACAAACAGCGGTCAGTGGGCGTTGAATTATCGCTAAAGGACACCTACACCAACTTCACAGAGTGCTCAACAACACCGAAGTGAAGGAGCGTAATAGTACACATATATGTATATATTATATATATTTGTACTATTATATATATATATATATATATTTATATATATATATATATGTGTGTGTGTGTGCGCTTGTGTGTATACAACTTATACAACACTCCCACCCCCGGGTATTCGACTCAGTGCGAGGGGAAAATAATTGCGAAAAAATTATTATATTTTTAATAACTACGATATATAACGTTTTTTATGTTAGTTTATTATAATGCGAATCATCATTACTTGCTGACGTTATTTTGGCCTTCGAAGCCTGCTCGAGAACGGTAAGTTAACTAAACATAAAGTGGCTTACTGTATATACATTATTTTATGAAACTCGATAGAAACAGAAACATCGATATCATCACATACTGTACATCATCCTGAACAGTAAGGATAATTTGTTCTACCAAATTAACACAACAGATGTTTTAGCACTTAAATAATAAAAGTCAATACCTAGCATTTACACTTGAAAAAAAATTGAACTGGCGAGTAGAAACAATTTGTCTTCGCGCTTGTTCTACCAAATTAACACAACAGATGTTTTAGCACTTAAATAATAAAAGTCATTACCTGTATAAAGCACGTTTCGCCAATTAGAAATGTCACGGCAATTAGAATTTAGTGGTTGCCTTTTATTTAGTTATGATTAATTCCACCGTGGTCGTGTTCCTTCGTCAGAATTGTGAAACGTTTTCGGAAAATACATATTGTTATAAGCTGGCATACTAAAGAGCTTCTTATTAGAATTGCAAATTAACAACTTCTTAAAAAAGAACATTACAGCGTCATCATTTGTCAAACCAATCACTCAATTCCTTCTTGTTATTTATTGCGAAACTGGACATTATTCGCTGCTTCGTAGATAATCTACGAATTTAATTATCTAACTTGATCCATCAGTGGTAGCTCCATTACAAAGAAGCGAATCAGGTAAACCCATGCAATGTTTCCGTTGATATATTTAGTTCTTTGTAATTTTCCACAGATGTTCTGCACTGCAGATATTAAGAATTCAGATATTAAGAATACAGCGTAAAGTCTACATGACATGACAGTATATAATATCTACCACACAGTTAAAAATCGAACAGGATGCTGCGGCATATATGTTGGCTGAAATGTAACATGCAATGCTGCTATCTTGGGTGAACAATTATTGTTGAAGGAACAATGTTGTTCAGCATTGGTTCACAGTTCAGCCGGGCTATATATTGATAGACCAAGTATTTGTTCATGATTGTTGGAACAGAAGGTATATTTCTTTCACAACTACTAAAGTTTGGACTATTAAACTAAGGAAATATTCGGATTTTCGCCGAGCCTAACAAACCACAATGGATCTACAATTTATTTCCAGTGCAATATTTGTCGCGTTAAAAACTTTGACAAAGAAAAACATGAATAATTCAGGATTACATGTTTGTTAAAGCCACAATTCCTCAGTTTCTTTATATATTTTTAACTTTGATAAACAAGAAATGGAAAACATATCCCGGGAAGTTGAAAAAACACGAGAGAAGCCGGAAGCGTGTAAAACACGAGGCAAGCGTGTAAAACACGAGGCGATAGCAACATTTTGTGTCTGCTGACGTAGTCATACACTAAGTTATCGAATCTTGTGTGTGAGATTGTGGTACCTACGTCACAGAGGAACACATTACGGAAGACAGCGAAAGTTGCCGAGATCGTTTGTTGCATTTATGGGCATGGCTGCCAGCATTTTTATTATCGGAACCATTTGCAAATGACCGACGTCACCGACAGTCTATAACATTGGTCAGGCGCTACTTTCATGCAAGTGGTATACTGCCAAGGTAATTTTTCGATAAGTTTTAACCAAGGCAATGGACAACTCCCGCATTGTGCTCGTTAAATCAAACTAAACGAAGCCATTGTCCTCGTTGAAAACAAATACTAACTGTCGACAGATTTACTAATACTGAACAGACTGCAGAAAGCCTCTGTACTTCTCGAAATTATAAACATCTAGACAGTTCATTGTCTTACAGTTAAATTTTGAATCTAAACATTGAGCAACACAGAGCCAGCATCGGTTGCACACAATAACATAGTTAAAACCAAAATAATACTTCTGGTCACCATGGTATCTTTTGGAATACATTTAAAAAATTCATTTTACATTGTAACAATGTTGATGTTATTTTATCTAAGTGTATTCTATCTGCCAACATTACAACAGCTCACAGAACAATATAAAAGTTGGAATTAAGTAATAGTGTGGTTTGCTCAAATATTGTGCTATAACGTATTAATGTTCCACTGTTATTGAGAATGGCAAATGTGTTGAAGAAAATCTAGCACCTACCATATATCATATACTGTATGATCGATGTTGTTGATCCATCTAAAAACTGTGTGTGGTGGTTTTAGCCGAGGCGATATGAGAAAATTTAGACTAAATGTCTTTGACTGCAATAATATACATATTAATCAAATAAAATATATTACTTAGTGGGATCCACCGTTCCTAAATACAATTTGTCTGCAGGAAATATCTAGTCTTTATACTTACAATAAGTCATGCATTTCATTAAAAAAGTTTTTTTGTTATTGACCGATGTTCCAGAAATGACTTCATTGCATGGTAAACTCTATCATTTACAATATAGTGACTCGTTTGCTGGTGATTTGTTTATGACAAGTAGCTAGCGAAATGCTCTTTCTTCTTTGCAAAATGCTCTTGATAATCTGTTTTCGATTCACAATTAAATTATTAACATTGTCTGTTGATAATTGACTGCAGCACTGTTGCAATTTTTAAAACTAATGAAGGCAAGTTTAGCATTTTTGATTATCACTCAAGAGATTTATATGGCATTCCACACCCATTGTTAAATGGTAACTATTCAATTAGAAAATTCGGAATAACTTCACACTCACTGAAACGCAAGCCAACCCAAATGAATCTCCTGAAAGTGAAGACTGGATATTCAACCAAAATCTGGATATTCAACCAAAATCTGGATATTCAACTAAAATCTGGATAATCAACCAAAATCTAATCAACCAAAACCCCAAACGTTTTAAAAATAAAATTTTCAGGCACTTTTTGAAAAATATTTCGGGTGATATTGCTGTTATTAATTAGTCATTTTTTAATGGTTAATATATCTGCACAAGTCCACCAATTTATGTGTAAAGTAATGATTTTCCTTCACCTGAAACCATTACAGCAATCGTTTCCAACTATCGAATGCAAATACTAAATATGACTTTCGAAATGCTAAAAAACACTCAACTACCAGCTCGTTTTTTTACGCTTTTCTCAAATCTCGCAACATCCCGCGTGTTTGGATCAACACGGAAATCCTCGAGGCTGTAAAATAAAGGCAATGTAATTAGCAGCCTCGATAATATATAATATATAACACGCTGTTATCTCGATAATATATTTACGATAATCGTGCTTCTATTTTTGTTTCATATTTTAAGTTGCATTGTTCAGTTAATTGTCTCATGTCAGCAGAAACATGTACGCGTTGCGTATCTATTTTTTAATGAAATAAACACAAGGAGATTATACTTCAAGATTTACGCTTGCGTAAAATTGCGATATTATTGCCAGTCTACAGGCTGTGTAAACAACCCACTACAAGATCAAATTTTACGCCAAATAATTTTGCTCAACATTCTATATGTGGTATACACCTTTAGCATATGGTATTTATATGTTTTATCGCGTGCTAATATCGTAAAACCTTTCGAATCAACCTAGCTAGCGTGACACGTCAGCATGTTTTTATTGTTATAATAGTATCATTGTTAAAAATAGGTCCGCGATGTGAATCCTGAGTCAGCCTTGTCAATGAGCATGGGGTGTGACCAAAATCTGGGATGCCCATTTTTATTAAACAAAAAATCTACGTTATCTAAACTGTGGAAAGATAAATCCCAAACTGCAATAATAACTGAAATATTAGTATTATTCATTTATACTGGGGCATTTATATCCCAAGTATGGGATCACTGTCATGGAGGCTCTTCATCATTATATTGATGTGGTGCCTTTAAAGTGTCTATGAAATGAAAATTCGCCCCAGTTTTTTATGATTGTATTTGAAAGAACACTTAAAATAGTGAAAAATCGCTTTTACATGCTTTTCGTATCTTGAATTATTACGCTTTACATAATTTGAGCTGTTACCTCACACGATGGACACTGTCAGCATTAAAAACAAAACTGAAAATCAGGCATATCTTCAGACGGGTTCAACTAAATAGATTCAAACCTAATACGTTGCTGACTTACTCAGTCAAAAAAACTTACATTTTCATGCTTCTCGTGTGGTTGCTATGGTAACAGATTAGTTTCCAGATTACTCGCTATCTTTACAATATTTCTTTGTTTTCAACTACATTTACAGCAATTTATTTAGTTTTAGTTAGTTGACATGCTTTTTCCATGATTTCCAATGTAACAATATGGCTTAAAAGAACAAAACGGTAACTGCAATGACGAAAAGTAGAAAATTTTGTTTCTTTACAAAGTGGCCTGAGAACGAATATGTTACCATGTGAACCTAATAATAACAATCTCAATGCTGAGTCTTGTCACAGAATAAATACTCAACCAGAAGTCCGACTCTGTGTAGGCGCCTTTGATGTTGGTTTCCTCGCGCATCCAACAAACTAATCGCTGCCATTTTGCTAGCAAGCGTGCATAGTGGGGGAGGGGGGGTGCGGGGTAGCAAGCGTGCATTGTAGTGGTAGTGGCGGGGAGCGGGTGCAGGGTGCGGGTTAGCGGAGGTAAGTTTCTGTATTATCTGTAACTTGTTAAAATGTCTATAAAGTAATAAATCAATTGACGCCATTTTGCAAGCAAGATACTTCTTAGTTTCCGGCCTACACCCCTGAAGCTGGCTTTCACAATTGTTAACATCCCACGCTGATTGGCTAACAGCCAACGGTGAAATCGTCATATCAACTCATCGCCCTACCAAATATGGAGTTGTAACATCAACGGTGCAATATGACAAAAGATTATTGCACGATTGACGTCACCTGGTGCAATATGAAAAACTAATATTGCACGCTATAAAGTTTTTCCAACGATGCAGTTGTTAAATAGTTGATAAAGTTAATCTTTTAAATAAACAATAAAACAATTATTGAATTCGGTTTTCACATGATATGAAGAATTATCAAGGCCTCAGTTAACTTTGGCCTTGATAATTCTTCATATCATGCTCAACCTCATTTAATAATTGTTAATTATTATACCCTCACATTTAATCCACCAATAAACTGTCTGTATTAGCATCACGTGGCAGCCCAATATTTTACGATGAGCAGGTGCAATGAGATCTTTTAGTTTATCTTGTCGAGACGTAATATCACAATTACGAAGGGAAAAAGTATTCTTGAAGAATTATTCTGCATTTTCAGTTGATCCTGAATAGAAGGGACTGTTAGGCGAAAGGATCTTTCGAGCAGCTCTTTTCTTAGAGTGGCGATATAAAGTTTGAATGCGTTGTGCTTCAGCAGGATTTGATAAAAGTGGCCGATGACGGATGGCGGGACGACGGCCAGGAGGGCGATCACGACGAGGAAGAGGTTTAGGGCGACGGAAAGAAGACGGAGAGTCTGCTGCAATTTCTAGAGCAAGAGATCGAGATTCAACGGCAAATTCATCACAAAGATTACAAAATTCTGAGCACGGAATGTCATCAGAGAAGGCAGTTGTCCATTTCTTCCGAATAGCATCTCTTTTCAAACGTAAATTTGATGGGATGGATGATGGTGTAGGTTGGGATTGCGTAGAGTTATTATCGTGGTTAGGAGATGGAAAAGGATCATTAACAGGAGGAGGTCGCGACTCATGAGCTAAACAGGTATTTGTCAAAGGATCTTTATCGTTGTCGAAACTCAAAGATGGCGGAGGGAGATGTGATCTAGAGGTGGGAGCAGGGATAACAGGATCATCTGATGGATGTGAGGTAGAATTAAGAAGTAGGTTGTCAATATCTGATTTAACAACGAAAGATGGGCGATGAGGAGGTAGTGGTGACGACCAAGGAGAGAATAGATTGGCAGCTGTCGGTCTCTGGTAACGTCTAGGAGAAGGACTCGGTGCAGGAGAAGAGAATCTGGAGGAATCATTAACAACAGTTAGGAGGGAAGAACATTCTGGTGTAGAAATAGGCGAGGAAGGTAAACCAACTGTTTGGGGAGCTCGTTGCTACACTACACAACACTATTCATTTTTATTACAAATTAAAGAAACTTTACAGGTGATGGGTCTTGCTTAAATCCTAGTAGATAACAATTATTGTGACTTATTGTGACACAAGTCTTATTCTTAAAGAAAATTGGTAGTAAAAGTTTAAAAGTTGCATAAGTTTGAGGAAGTTAAAGATATAAGTAAGATTATAGTGATTTAAATAATATTAACATTATGAACATATTAGGAAACTATTAAATGTCAAGATGAGCAGTTTATTCAGGATCAGCTGCTTTTGACCAGTCATCAGTTATCCCAAGATGTTCCCTATAAATGTTTGTCGAACCTTGGATTGCATCAGTGCAACTCAGTTTCCGAGGTGGCGTAAGACATTTTCATTGGCAGGATGCCAAGAAACAAGAGCACTAATCACGAAACCAAAGACCTCACATTGCTTCCCTTGACCAGTGAAACATTGCTTCAACCCTTCATATTTAGTAATTTTCCGTTGTTCAGCATCACGAAGGGCTTCAGCATTATTATCGAAGGGGCAACAGACATCAATGATAATCTTCTTCTACAATGATATCAGGACGAAGACGGGAATTGGCAGCACGAACTTGTTGGTCGGTGATGATGGTTCCATGTTGAACGTTGATGATGCGGTCTACTATGCTGTTGTGTCTTCGCAGTATACTACCTTCCTTCAACCTTCCTTAACATTTGCTCTACGTGCTGGCTTCCCCCAAAAAGATCATCTTCTGGAATACCGTTCACTTCTCGTGTCTTGTTCTCCTAGATCCAATCCTTGAAGCTGATGTTCAAGCTATAATTCATGCAGTTAAAATTCTCTCTTTTTCCGACCCGACTGTAATTCACATTGCTAATTCTGAGTTAAACCAAACTGTCCGACTTGCCTCACGATCCAATCCTACTCCTGCTCTGAAATCGAATTACCTGTCTAGCCTGCCCGACGACCGATTGAACAACATGCGTTACAACATTCAATCCTTGTGGACCCGAGTTCCTAAATCTTCACACAATCTTGGAATTGAAATTCAATTCAATGACAATGGTCTTCCTATCCTTTCCTCTGAAAATTCTGGTTCTGTTCTTGCTAAAGAAGCCAGTCGTTTCCTCCATTTTCACGTTCAAGACCGTTTTGCCTCTACCTTACTCGCTCTTCCTGATCCAGGGAAAGTTGGCCGTGCGCTTACCACTGATACCTTCGCCAATGGTTCTACCTGGCAATATAATGGCTTTAACATCCGTTTTAGAGACTGGCGTTTCATTCAGATCGTGTCCGACTCAATTGCCTGCCATTAAATAACGTCAAAAGTCGGTGGTCTAATTCCAGTCCAAAATGCCGCTGTTGTACCTCAGATGAGACTCTCCCACATGTTCTATGCCACTGCCTTCTAGGCAGTATGCTGTGGCCCGATATTGTTCACTTTCATTAAGCATGTCGTAGAACTGAAATAATTTTACATAACTTCCCTTTTTAAAACACCCTGAGTCCGAATCCAAAAAGTTCCCGCTCCCTAGACCCGCAGTTTTTTCGCAAAATCCATATTTATTTTCACTCCTTCGACGAACTTTAAACAAACACGCGCCATTTTGAAATTAAATAACATCAGCCTCAGTAATCCTTTTTATCCCGTTATTGCTCCCCAGTCTCTGAAATTCATGACCGAGTTATAATTTAGAGCAATGTTATTTAATCTGCTTCAAAATAAACACAATTCATGGTTTTCAATATGGACGAAGCCAGTGATTTTTAGTTTACTTGCAAGTGAAAACGGTAAAGAATGAGAAATAAAAGTTCTATTAATGATGCCACAGAGATAATTGTTAAAGGAATGGAACTGTGGTTGTCTGCACATTATATGCAACTACAGTATGTAACAAGTTGGAGAAGAGTTGAAGCGAATTTTTCATCGTTTCAGCATTTGACTTACAGATATATTGTTTTGGCATCATTTTGTTTTCATATGAAGTATATGTATCATCTTCTGAGGTTTGCTTGATTTGTAATTTTGCCCTGTTCTCCTACCCGTCCTCAACTGTTTAACACATTTGACTTTTATATTGTCAATCGTACTATAAACAATGTATCAGTAAATATGTGTATATTTCTATTTTCTGTATAATGCTTATAATGTGAATTTTTTTCGTTGCAATGTGATGAAAAAGGTTACTTGTTGTATTGTTATATCCTGATATTTTGTTGTGGTCTGTCGTAATTTTTATGCATAGAAAATCTGAAAATATATACCAACCTTACTCAAATGCCAGTCAAACATTGATTCATGTATGTGTATGAAGTAAACTTATTTCGATTCTTAATACTTGTAACATGGCCTAAATTTTTTAGCAAGTTAGCTCATTCAATATGTGTTTAAAACTTTTAAGCTAATAGAGGGAAAGGATTAATGGCAAATTTTGACATCTGCTAAAGTTTATTGTCAAAATTCCTATTTCAGAGATTCTTATGCTGGTCAAAGTTATAAATTTAGAAACAGATAATATTTTAGCACATTCATTTATCACCCCCACTGATCTCTGTGAAAGGTCCTGAAGGCCATCAAAACAATGAACTTTCCATAGTATAAGTGAATTTTATTATAGGGTGTTGCTTTCATAACTCTAAGCCATTAAATCCCTAGCTAGGAGGAAGTAGAGCAATGAGTTCAAAATATGTTAACTGTTATCTTTAATAACTCATTTTGACAAAGCTAGTAATATTTTATGACTTACGGGTTTTACTATACTCCTGGTTAACATGTAATTAGTACTAATCCATAGCTACCTGTATCTAAATACTAAATATAGGCCACTTGCAGGCACAAATAATACTGTCAAGGAATAACAAAGTGATTAGGTGGCTGTTTAGATAACAAGATTTTCTTGTATGGTATCTGTGTTTCATGCTTTATACTGCCAGGAGTAAATTAATTTCAGTGTAAATTTTTGAACAATTAAATGGTATGTATATGGAGTCTTGATTTATTCATGGTTACTATTGTAATCCAAATTTATAGTTCACCAAATAGTAGTGACTAGTGAGCATGGTATATTTTTGGAACAAACAATAATGGTACAAATGAAAGGAGCAGAATGTAACCAAGCTCCCAACACATTTTGCAGACAATTGTGGTATTTGAAACACAAACCTGACTAGCGAAAAAACTTAATATTAACCACCATGAAAGGAGCACAAATTTAAATGTACATAACCTTGATTGGAGGATGTAAACAGATTGATATAAAATACAAGGCAAACTACATGGAATACCTACTTTAACAACTCCTGAGTTATTTTCTCTCATTTAACTTAATTTTAAACTGATCAAGTACACACTACAGTACTTATATTTGTTCTTTGGTCGTCGAAGTTCGTTACTCAAAACTGTTATATATCTGACAGAGCTGTCTATCACTCCCTTTTGCCGTTTTGGATATAGTTCAATGGGTCATTAGCCATCAATTCAACATTTATACGGCAAACATTTACCTCGTCCCTTCCTTTAACAATATTCTCTGTTGCATCATTAACTAGAACTTTTATTTCTCATTTTTCACCGTTTTTACTGGTAAGTAAACTGGAAATCACTGCCTTTGTCCATTGAAAACCATGTGAGTTGTGTTTATTTGAAGCAGGTTAAATAACATTGCTCTAAATTATAACTCGGTCATAAATTTCAGAGACTGGGGAGCAATAACGGGATAAAGAGGATTACTGAGGCTGATGTTATTTAATTTCAAAATGGCGCGTGTTTGTTTAAAGTTCGTCGAAGGAGTGAAAATAAATATGGATTTTGCGAAAAAACTGCGGGTCTAGGGAGCGGGAACTTTTTGGATTCGGACTCAGGGTGTTTTAAAAAGGGAAGTTATGTAAAATTATTTCAGTTCTACGACATGCTTAATGAAAATCGTTTTCTAGGCACATTTCAGGTCACAGCATACGGCCTATTCCTAACATGCCTCCAAGGAGCCAAAATGGATTTCTCAATGTTACCTAAATCACGTGACAGGTCTTGTACCAGATCAGAGATGTTATCTGGGTCATGGATTAGGCCAATAGGAACACCAAGGTATTTGTAGGGATGTTCGCAATCAAGTGGAGGGATAGGTTTATTCTGGACGATGAATTCATTAAGTTCAAAAGAAGACTGTGAACGATTAGAACAAGTGAGGCTAATAGAGGCACACTTATCAGGTCTGAAGGATAAACCAAGGGTTGTAGCAGTAGAAGAAGCAGCATCTAAGAGTTTCTGGAGTCGGTCTTTATTTCTGGAGATAATAACAAGGTCGTCAGCGTAAGCAAGGACGGAGATAGGAATGTTGTGAACTTTAGTAGTACCAATGTCAGAAGCTTTTTGTTTAATCGCTCGTAGGATTATGTCAATTGTCAAATTGAAGATAATTGGGCTCAACAACCTTGCTTGACACCTGAAAGAACTGGTATATCAGAAGTCAGACTGGTGGGAGTACGTATTTGGGTGGTAGCTCCAGAGTATGAGTTGGTAATCATTTCTATTAGTTGTAGTGGTACTCCAATGTGGGAAAGGGTTGTGGTAATAGCAGAATGAGGGATACTTCCAAAGGTATCACGAAGATCCAGCCAAGCGACAAAGTATTTTTATGGCTACGTCTGGCTTCACCTACGATGGACTGAAGGCGAAAGGTGTGTTCATAACAGCCTTCGGAAGGACGGGCACACTTCTGTTCTTTAGATAAAAGATCGTTATCAATGGCCCATGAAGTAAGTCGTTTGGCAATGACTCCCATGACTAACTTGTAAAGACACGACATTAGAGCAATGGGTCTGAAGTTAGAAGGGTCATCTGTGCACGCTTTTTTGTAAATCAGCACCGTAGTCGCAGATTTCCAGGCTGGTGGTACATCACGTTTCTTGAAACAGTTTTTGAAAAGGAGAGAAAGGACAGAGCACGATGGATCAACGCTTTTCTGGTGGCGATATTCGACACAATCAGGCCCAGGAGAGGTATTGGCAGTAGAGAAAAGTTTCCGACGAATTTCGTTTTTAGATGGACATGAAAAAAGGGAGTCATCACTCGGATCAGGTGTAATGAGATCTTTTAGTTTATCTTGTAGAGACGTAATATCACAATTGCGAAGGGAAAAAGTATTCTTGAAGAATGATTCTACATTTTCAGTTGATCCTGAATAGAAGGGGCTGTTAGGCGAAAGGATCTTTCGAGCAGCTCTTTTCTAAGAGTGGCGATATAAAGTTTGAATGCGTTGTGCTTCAGCAGGATTTGATAAAAGTGGCCGATGACGGAAGGCGGGACGACGGCCATCACGATTGCTAGGAGGGCGATCACGACGACGAAGAGGTTTAGGGTGGCGGAAAGAAGACGGAGAGTCTGCTGCAATTTCTAGAGCAAGAGATCGAGATTCAACGGCAAATTCATCACAAAGATTACAAAATTAACAACTAACTCTTATAAAAGCGTAGAAAAATCATTGAAGAACATGGATGTCGTAAGCTTGTTCTTACGAGATGGGGGTGGTCTATAAATGATGATATGGACAGATCCATGTATTCCATTGACGCAAACGTTGAGACATCATTTTTATTTACGGTGAAACCCTTGCGAAGGAATACCCCAACTCCACCTCCTTTTGAATGGGATCTTGGCAAATGAAGAAACTTGTAGCTGTAATTATCAATACCTTACAAGATTATGGTAGTATCAGCTGCATTTTTGTTAGAAAGCCAGGTTTCAGTAACCGCAAGAAGAACACCAATACGCTTTGAAATTATAAAGTCACAAATGGAGGCTGATTTCTTGTTGATTGAATGTGCGTTCCATACAGCAAAACGTAGACGTGGAAAACAGTTCGTTTTCTGTTTATCAAATTTGATATTTATCAGGTTGCTTGAATTTTTTGTAAGTTTTGTCACCTGCTTGACCGTAGGACGTGAAGTAACTCTTACTGGGATAATCCCAGCTTTCAAAGAGGCTGGTTTACCAGTAGCATATTTTTCGACCCCAGCCTGGTAACTCACTGGGAGACGTGCTCCTTGTTTACCCGCGCGACGAGCAAGGCGGTATTTAGTATTATGAGCCCAGGAATAGTTTACGTCAGATGATTCATAAACAGGTGTCCAGTCATGTGTGCGTAATTGGTTACACATCATTTCCTTATTGTAATTTTTGGTGTGGTACGGCAGTCGATCACTTGCGATGTATATTTCAAGTGACGAAGTTTCCTCACACAGCCTACTAAATTGTGATCACTGAATGATATTGGGACAACCTTAGTAGCAGTAATAACTGACAGATTGTTAGTACCAATGATATGGATTAATGTGGCGGTATTCAGCCAAGTCATAAGATAATTAATCAATTTTTAGACTCGGCTGAATGTATCGCCTTTAGCAGAAACTACAAACACCTATATTTCGAGCGGAGCCCTTCATCAGAGTAAGACGAGATGAAATAAAATAAATAGGGCTTATATATATATATGCCAAAAGGGTGTCACAAGCAGAAAGTAGCCAATCAAATGCACGGGAGATAAACAAACTGATAATTAATGAGATGCGTAAAGTTAAATCAAGGTGGTCTACAGTCGCATCTGCGCATGTCCAAGTGGAGGCTCCGCCGGAAATAGGTTTTGTTTACATCTCATGTTTACATCAGTACTGGGCTCATGTTACTTTACGAAGGTGCAGCAAGGAATTAGCTTCACGCTTGAAGATTTGGAAATCAGTCAAGTAGAACAGTTCGCTGCCTAACATAGATAACATAACTCGTGCAAATGTCGTGATCACTGTCTTCAAGGAAAGGGCAGAAATTTATGTCCATATGTAGAAGTCTGAATAACTTTTGTTCAAGCGCGTGCCATGGCGAAGACTTCGGTCGCGACTGTCATATAGCGGTTTAAGTTTATTATTTTTTATTGTATCCAACCATATGTATTCTGAGCAACGGACTAAAATCGGGACTGGAATCATTGTAGCGTGTGACGCTAATTTTCTTACCATTGTATATATTTTATACGTCTTTGATGGGCTTCAATGGCTTCATCCGCGCAAAGTTGAAAGTTGATATTCTGTACTTTTTGTCGTTCAATTTTCAAATTGTGACACAACCTTCGACTTTGGAAATCTAATACCTCAAGTACTGGCCCTCAAGTCGATCCATCAGGTCGAAAGAAAAGAGTACTACAGATGCTTCTAGACTGACGTTTACTTACTCGACGCTTTTGAGAGATGGAAAACGACAAAGGGAGAAAATAATATAACGAATAACAAAACAAGGAATTGTTGCGGAAATAACTAACGATGCATTCAGAATCATACTATTAAATATACAGAATGTTTTAAAGGAAATTGAATGACAAAATCGACAAGCAAATACAGAATATAATTTCACCTTTGCGCGGATGAAGCCCAAAGACGTATAATAAATATATGTACAATAGTAAGAAAATTGGGAAACGATTGAGGGAGGCCGAATCCGCGGTACTACAGCGGTTTAACTAAAAAATGTTGATGAATATTAAATTACGCTCGCCACAATCACAACCTCTGAGGGTTTGAAAAGGAGGTTAATATTATTATTGGGGTTATTATTAGCCATTAAGGTTAATATTGGAGTTAGTATTACGGTTGGTTAGTATTAGGGTTAGTATTAGAGTTAGTATTACGGTTGGTTAGTATTAGGGTTCGTATTACTAGTGTTATTATTGGGGAATTAGTATTAGGGTTAAAAAAACTCGTTAGGCGGCGGGTTAGGGTTAGAAAACTCGTTAGGCATGGGGTTAGGATCTTTGTTGTTTTGGGGGTTGGTTACAATGCAATAATTTACTGCTAACAATGCTTTAACAATTCCGGTAGTTTGTACATGGCTTACAACGTGAGGAACGGCTACTCCTAGAGGATGGATTTAATATTTTCAATATTTTTGTGTTAAACCGCTGTAGTACCGCGGATTCGGCCTCCCTCTACGCCCGTGGCAAATCACGATTTTAGAAATAAATTATATATAGTTGGATACAATAAAAAATAATAAACTTACCGCCATATCACTGTTGCTGTCTCGTCTGTTGTTCATACATAATGACCGAAGTCTTCGCCATGGCACGCGCTTGAACAAAAGTTATTCAGACTTCTACATGGACAGAAATGTTTGCCCTTTTCTCGAAGACAGTGATCACGACATTTGCACGTAGTTATGTTATCTATGTTAGGTTATGCAGCGAACTGTTCTACTTGACTGATTTCCAAATCTTCACGCGTGAAACTTGCACATTCGTAAAGTAACATGATGTAAACATGAGATGTAAACAAAACCTATTTCCGGTGGAAACCCACTTGGACATGCGCAGATGCGACTGTAGACCACCTTTAAATCATTTACTATTTTTACAGTCGATCAGAGGGGGAGGGAGAAATGATAGGTCCAATATTAGGGATTAGGCGATATAGTAAAGCAGTACGAAACAAAAAAATTGAAAAGGAATGAAAGTGCATAGGCTAATAATAAAAAAGTTCCAAGCAAACTAAAATAACAAAAAAACTTGTGGGAAATTAAATAAAAGAAAAACATTCGTTAAGACCAAGAGGATGTGTGGTGCCAAGTTTAAAAATGAGACGCTTCTCTTGCCGTTTGCGGTTATCGTTACCACCTGAGATGGGAAGGATGGCACAACGGACTTTCATGTCTGAAACCAAATGGTATGAGCTGTTGAAATGGCGGGCTACAGGTTTGTTAACATCATTGTTCTTCACGAAACGAAGATGTTCAGCAAACCTGTCTGAAAGGCGTCGCCCAGTTTCACCGATGTAGATTTTTGGGCATTTATCGCAAGAAATGCAACAAATTATGTTGGTGGACGTGCATGAAAAAGTATGACGGATTGTGCATTGGTTGAATTTGGGAGCGGTAATAACTGTAGTGGGATTGAGAAAAGGGCATGTGTTGCAGCGGTAACGGCCGCAAGAAAATGTTCCCGCTGGTGCCGAGGTATTTTGTTTAAGGGCACTATGTACTAAGGAGTCACGAATGTTTTTTTGCGGCGGAAAGATACCAAAGGGTTATTGGTGAAAATGGCTGACGTCTCAGGATCATTTTCTAAAATGTGAAAATTCCGATTAATAATATTTTTAACTTTAAAATTGAAAGGATAAAATGTTAGAACTTAAGGAATTTTGTTGTTTGAAACTCGTTCCAAAGATGGTTCAAGGGCGTCTAAACGGGGGACGAGAAAAGCTTTCTGAACGGCGAGGTCTAAAAGGTTGGTAGGGTAACCACGTTGGACAAAAAAATATCTCATTTCCATTGCTTTGGTTTGAAAATCTTGGTCGTCGCTACATAAGCGGCGAAGACGCAAGAATTGAGAATAAGGTATGGATAGCTTAGTGTGGTTGGGATGAGAGGATGAAAATAGAAGATAACTATGGGAGTCATATAGGCTTATACGAGACCGACGTTCTCAGCGAATCACCATCAATCGAAATTAAAATATCAAGGAACGACACACAGGTCTCGCTGATTTCCCACGTGAACTTCAGAGCAGGATGGAAATCAGCAACAAAGTTGATGAACTGCTCTAAAAGGACACGTGAGCATGACGCTGTTCCTAAACAGTCATCGATAAATTAATCTGCCGAAGAAATCAGGCAAGGGACCCCGTGTATTGTTCAAAGATCTGTTTTTAAACATAACCAACAAATAAGTTAGCATAGCTTGGACCCATTTTGGTGCCCATCGCAACACCACCTATTTGTTGATAATGTTCACCATCAAACGAAAAATTGTTAAGGGTAATCACTAGTTCTGCTAAGCGGAGTAACGTGGTGGTGGAGGGTTCTTAATGAGTGCGCTTATCAAAGAAAAACTTCAGAGCTTCAAGGCCATCACAATCAAATGACGGTGCACTGTTATTTTATAGTGGTTAAATTAACTACAACATGGTAGTTAATTTAACTACTTTTGGTGTAGTTATTTTTTCGTGGTTATTTTAACCACAATTTTGCAGTTAAAACAACTATTATGGTAGTGATTTTAACAATTCAGATGTAGTTGTTTAATCGTAGTTGTTTTAACCACAACTTATTAGTTAAAATAACTACTGGCATAGTTAATTTAACTACACTTTATGTAGTTAATTCCTTATGGTTATTTTAACAACTTATTAGTTAAATTAGCTACTGGCATACAAGGGTAGTTAATTTATCCATGTAGTAGTTAATTTAACTAGACTTAATGTAGTTAATTCCTTATAGTTATTTTAACTCGGTTATCAAACTCATCACTAATTTCAGAAGAAAATTCAATAAATTTAATCTTTATCAGATACAAATTCACATAATTTTACAAACTAAACTTAGATTTTCTTGGTTAAAATTAATCCAATGAAAAATAGTTTGAAAACCTGGCTATTTAGATACATGCATTTAAGCAGCCAATCGGTATGAGATGTCATATCGGCTGCATTGGGTGTATAACTTATAACTCCACAGGCATACGTATTAAGGTTTTGCTTGACAAGTTTAATAACATGCATGAGTTATAACACACATATTTTCAGAGATGGCATTGAAAATTTGAATCCATCATAAAAAGCATATTGTACATATATATTGATAAACTACTAGGCTCATAATTATGAACACTTACATAATACAGTGGAACCTGAGTTTTACGACCACCCTTTGCCAGGCAAAAATGGTCGTAAATGACAGGTACACATCGTGTTCGGGATGCCAAAAAGCGGTCGCTGGCGCGTTAGGCAGGTGGTCGCTCATTCCAGGTACATTTTAACTACAATTCATCCGTGACAGAATAAGTGCTTGTAAACGGCAGGTATATAGTCGTTAAAAGGGGTGTCATAAAACTCAGGTTAAAAGCTGTATCAGTAATGGCAAATGCATTTAATATGATATGCCTCACATAATAAGGCATGTTTCGGTATTACATGATATTGTACAGTGCTCAGTTATTCTACTATTTCCACACGCAAGGGAACAAACTCATCAGTCCCATGCATTCCAGAAGGCTTAGTTGGATTTAAAGGGATGTAATAGGTGAAATTCTTGTGATGAACTATCTGAATATGAGGACTGGCAGTTGATGAAAGCTGATAACTTTGAAAATGTTCATTGAATCCCATTGTGATCATCTCGGTCACTATGAATTTAGTGTTGCGGCTATCCTTGTTCACTATGTATATTTCAAGAATCGTCCAGAATTTAGGAAGCTCATCTTGACTATATCCAATATGGATTGTTGCACCAGATCTGTATTTTGTGCCATTTATCATCACCCATCATGCACTAATAATAATTACAATAATCAATCAATAACTTATTGTTGATACATTTCATGCACTGATCCTGTTTACCAAGTGCTTTATTTAAAAGCAATACTGGTAACCACATTATTTCATACTATGACAGTATGTACTATTAAACTTACCAAAATATTGGGAGTAAATGGTAAAGACCAGGCTGTTCAGCAAGCAATAAATTCATGTACATAACATAAGTTTATGAGTTTGTGTGCTCAGCGATTGGATGAATATTACCACGTGATCTACATGGATCGGATTGAATTTGGGGGGAAAACACGTTGGTGACTGTGAGGTGGTGATCTAGACTTTTTCTCTTCTCCTTCGAAGTAAAGTGGTTACAATGGCTATGGTAAATAAAGTATTGTTTCTTTTATATATATATATATATATATATATATATATATATATATACAATTTGTAAGTTTGTTCGTTGAATCGTCGTTGATTGAATACGTAAATAAATTTATAATATCATTAATATGCTCCTTCAGCCCGGGCGGCAATCATTGGGGAGCTTTGTGCCTTTATTTAATATTTATATAAAAGCAAACAAAGCGGCCATACTAAATTGTTTGTTATTTAATGACAAAGGTCCCCCCACTGGCCACTTAGTGACCATTTATAATTTTATATTACCAATTGGCATGTTTTTATGATTACAGATTTTCGATCACGAACTTTACCAATGTCTTGTTGACGCGGGTGTTCGTAAAGACACGTTGGATAAACTGGAAGAAGATGAGGTATGTATTATTTTTAAACTGTTGATATATATTATTAATTTGTTTGTCTTGCGTGCGTATTTCGCCTTTCATAGTATTTATGTATATATCTGCACAATAAAGAGCAAGTTCTTGCAAAATTATCCAAGTTTTATCAGGGTTTGATTTAATTTGATCATTCTGACGTCCTGCATGACAACGAAAGAAAAATATGGCATTTTTCAACCATTTCAATCCCGACCATCGAAACTACTGTGCAGGCTTCTTCTATTACTTTCGTGTTTCTCGTGTGTTTTAAACTATTATTTTCTTGTCCGCCGATCTTTCGAGTGCTTAGACTTTCCCGCCATTAGCTAGCTGGCTAGAAATAAAAAAATTAAACGGTGGTACTATCTATTTAAATAGTCTTTTCTACGACATCTGCATATCAAACAAACCGGAATATCTCAATTTTTTGCCTTAGATAAGCCTGTTCTCTTCTTGACAAGCAAGGAACAAAATTCCATGAAAGAATCAAAGATGCTATTTTATCAGATGTATTAATTAATTTAATTTTAGCCATCTCTGTTGATTTTATTCAGCTTTGCACTTTGGATATACTTCTGTCAACAAGTGAGGAACTTTTAAAAGCTTGTGGTATTAAAGGAGGTCAGGCTATAATGGTTAAGAGAGGGGTAAAAAACTTTGCTGCAGAAAATGTTGAATCTGACCAGGTAAATTGATATTTTGTTGGTGTTGTTTCCTGCTTTGGTTCTTGTCTATAAACCAGTACAACAACTAAATATTGTTTTATAAATTATTAATAACAGTGTAATTTATAGGAATAAATATCATTATGGAAACTCCACTTTCTGTGAGCTATCCCTTGATAAGTGAAATAATCTGGGAAGTGATTGTTTTTCTTATTCAAGACTTGGGCTTCCTTTTCAGGTTGAATAAGGGTGTGCATCAATGAAGGCAATGATGCTCAAATTGTAAAATGTGTTTTCGCTGTTTTGCATATTTATTGATATTTTTCCGTTTGAAGTTGAAACAAAATTAATACGCCTTGAAAAAGTATTCTGCTGGATAATTGGGTTACAGGTATCTCATTATCTGGTCAGATATGTTATCCGGCACACCCCTGATTATGATTTATATTTTAGTGATAATCTTATTATTTTTATTTTATAGATTGGAAGTATTGCTCAAATAACTCCTGCTAAGTCTGTGTCAGTGGCTGATAAGATAAGCACACCTAGAAGTGATACATCCAGTCCGATAAGTACTCCTCCAAGGGCATTTAAAAAAAAAGATTTGGTCCATACACCACTTCAAAAAAAGAATTGGATTAATTCGTTTCAGCTCCCAGAAGGGGTAAATATTTGGTGTTGAATTTTGAATTTTGAATTGGTGTTGCTTATTAAGTGTTGTTTAAACTTGTTTAAATTAACAAACACACAATCAGACTTTTAAATTTGTCAACTCTAATGGTGTTGTTTACTTTAGTTCTCTCCTGGAATAAGCAAGGAACTTGCACAAGGCGAGTTGTCTCACAACAGGAGTGAATTCACAAGGGACATTTGTTCCTCAATAAGAGTCCATACCATGTCTCCAAGCCGTGCCGAGCGAGAGCGTGTGGCACTTCTGATAACACGGAAATATCCTTTTCTGGTGGACACATTAGGAACTGGAATGGTAAGTATTGAACAATATTGTTACTTTTGTAAAATCTCACTAACTGGTATCTGACGGGGACACTTCTTTATTATTTTGGCATAAAATTTGCCGCTTGGCTATATACAAAGGGAATGAAAGAGGATAGTTTTCAACCCTTTCAAACTCCACTTTCTGTGAGCTCTCCTTGATAAGTGAAAACATCTGGGATTAGCTAGCGTAAAACAGTGTGCCATCACTAGCCAGTCAGTAAAGTAATATGGTGTAAGCCATAGCAAAATAATAAAGTATGACTGAAAGGGAATCTGGTAGTAGTAAGCATGCCATTTTGACATCTGTTTTCCCTAGATGGTTTTATTGAAGCAGGGTTTGAACAGCTGCTTGCTCTTTCAGTTGCCTTTTATGACACGTAGTACGGTTGTGGTATATTCAAACAGTTAATACAGCCAGTGCCATAATTTAAATAAAATGAAGCAAATATGTAATACCAAAACTTCTTTCAAGTATTTCAGGTTTGGTACAAAGCATATTACTTTACAGCTTCAATTCATTCACTTTACAAATTCATCCAGAAGTTCCAAAGTTTGTTGCCAAAGTTGAAAATTATCCAATCATAATGAATTTTGACCCAAAGCTCGCAATTTGATTGGATCATTTTTCAACCTTGGCAAAAAACGTTGGAACTTCCGAACATGGAACAAATTTCTGAACTTCCAAACGGACTTTGCAATACAAAGCTAAAGTAATATGAAATCAGCAATAATAATCTGATGCACCACACAATTATTACTGTTGTTGTTGTTGTACTATTAAAAAATATTAATATATA
Source organism: Chrysogorgia sp. JL179-B06 (assembly GCA_035772405.1). NCBI lineage: Eukaryota > Metazoa > Cnidaria > Anthozoa > Scleralcyonacea > Chrysogorgiidae > Chrysogorgia > Chrysogorgia sp. JL179-B06. Next base: position 1,555,442 of record JAYKKM010000193.1, on the reverse strand, counting down.
ATATAATTATTTTATAATATTATATTTTTGTATTAATATAAGCAATAATATTCTGGTTCACTACTCCCACAACAAAAACAGTGGTGCATTGCCAGATGTTATATAAATTAATCCCAAATTACTATAGGAAGCTGTGCGAGTGTTAATTCAGACCTTTTATTATATCATATTCTACCAGAGCAAGCATCAGGATTGATTCTCCCTATTTTCCATTTGCCTTTAACAGGGAGCGTGGACAGAAGCTATCAGGCATAGATTCAACAACATCTGTAAAACAAAGCGGCCAAGTGTTGAAGAAAATACCCCTTCAGGTGAAGATGTGGAGAAGGTTATCAAACAACCTCAAGCCAAAAAAGCCAAAGGGCCACTTCCACAGTTTCCACCTGGTGAAACTGAGGAAACATGTTTAGAACATGTTTCATCGATGAAAAGAGAGATGTTGAAAGTCAGCAATAAAAATCTGGTCTTGGTGGGAGATCTGATGAACCTGACTTATCCATACCGTAGGCAGCGAATCATTGGCGAACTAGTCTCTGTAAAGGAATTATTATCCAAATATCCTGCATTGCAGTTGGTTTCAGAGGTGAGAATTTAGGAAACATTTTTAGTTTATGCTCATGTTTTAATCCCATGAAATACATTCAATTTGAATATGAAAACCATTGAAGAACAGAGTATTTTCATGTATACCTGTATATTATAATAGTCATATTTGATGCTTTCAAATTCAGCCTGTTTGCTCAAAATGAATGTCTAGTGACTTTCAAAAATTTAAGTCATTAATTTCTTGTACCTAAAAACACTAAAATGGTGGTGTTACCTTATTAATAATATACATGAAAAAATTACTTGATTCTGATTGGTTAAGAGCGGAGCATTTTTTCCAAATACAGTGCCAAAAACAGTAATTCAGTGCCAAAAAAAGTAATTCAGTGCAAATTACTTTTACTATTTATGCGATTTATTTAAAAACATAGTTCAAACATTCCTTGACAGTTTTACTGTTTTAGCTCCGTGTTGATCTCTAGCTGACAGTTGTTGTGAAATTCAAATGCTTGTTCGATAAATATGAATAAATTAATCATCGATTACTTCCGCATGTCACTCGCGTGCACCTGACGTTATAATTTTTTCATGTATATTATTAATAAGTAATAGTATGATTTCTCGTGCAATTTGGAAAAACATGCACTTGTGAGTTTTTCAAAGACTTCAATTTTGATAGTCTTTGAAAAACTCACTCGTGCATGTTTTTTCCAAATTGCACTCGAAATCATACTAATACCTCTACTTATTAATAAGTTTTTAACACTTATTAATTTATAAAGAGTTTCTATTCAACAAGACATGATCGTTAAACAGATTTACCAGAATTCAGATGCTGATACTGATGCACCTTTTTTGCTTTCCAACATCTATAGTTTAAGTTAGAATTTGGAAGGGTCGTTGGTGACGAAGATATTGTAATGACGATGGTGGAAAAATTTGCTGAGAAATGCCAGGAAAACATACTTAAGTTGGCCAAAACAAAACCCATGTCTGCTGTCAAGAAATTGATTAATGAGGCAGAGCAGCAAATATTGCGAGATGGGGAGAAAAAATCTGGTAAGCTTAATTATTTTATATTAAAGGTGCTGTCAAGGCCGTTTCTACGGTGGCCCACAAGGGACACGCTTGTTCCGTAGAAATAGAGCCTTGTTCCGTACAAACCAAGATTTGTTCCGTGTAAATACTGTAGAGCTCTTCCGTAGAAACAACAAGCTTTTTATATACAAATACAAATGAGGAGTTGTTCCGTAGAAATCGACGTGCCTCCTAAACAAAGTCTTTAAAAAAGTTGAATTATGGACGAGGCTAGTAGTTAAAGATTATCCCAGGGTGAACTTTTCACCACGATAGAGTAAAATCATGGATTTGGTTTGATTGTTTGAAATTAATCCCTTGATTTTGGTTGCAAAGGTTTGAAACCAGCATCATGGTGGGGGTGAACTCACAAACAGCGAGGATAGGACCAATGTGGCCACCTCGTTTTAAATCAAGTGCAATCAAAGAATAGACCACTTTCATAATTCCACCACTTTGTCTTTAAATATTATTTTGTGTGCATCTAAATTGCTACGATTGCACAAAGTGCCTAGTAACTAGTATGTCAACTATCACATTTGTATAGAAACTGAGAGCGAGTAATCTAATTGTTTTAGTGGAAACTAGAAAACATTCAATGAATGTTTTGTCTTCGTTGCCAGAAACTTCAGAAACACGAGTGGTGAAAGTTATTATTTTGTTAAAAACCTCACCAGAAATTGTTCTGCTATCGACAAATATATACCGAGTAGTATAGCCAATCTGATTGCAGCATTTTCAATAATACCCAACTGGATTTCTAGATACTAATAAGGGTTAAACTTGATACAAGCTTGCATTGACATACAGTACTTTGTAATCATTTTGTAGTTGTGGAAGAAGCAGCAGCAGTGACTGTATTGCAGCATCTCCTGAGGGATAGAGGAAATTCTCCAAGAGAAATTGTGAAAATTTGTTCGGTAAGCCATTATTTGTATAATTGTATAATCATGTCATAAATAGCTGATGGAGCTGCAATTATACATTTAAAATAATGGATTGGATCCTTTTTTCTCATCAGAATGATGAACCAATTGACATCCAAATTAAGAAAGCTGTTGAGCCATGTCTCATATTGTCTGGAAATTTATCGTCCTTTGATCATGTATATATTGCTGCAGAGGAGATGGTGGTTGTCCGTTTATGTAACATGGGCTTGGCTACTGCACTAATATTGCTGGTTGGTAGCTACTATATATTCAACATGGAATATCCGTCATGGGCAAAGAATGTATTTCTGTTTATCGAAACAATGCTAATGGCTAACTGGAACGAGTCGAAGCAACGCATCACCATTAACAAGTTCCTCAAGGAACTTAGTGAAATTTAATGACATTTAGTGACAATCTTCTCTTGCTGTTACAATTGTATTGTAATATTCTGATCTTTCATTATATATTTAAAACATTAAAATGAGTTGTTATAATATTTAATATAGAATTGTAGTTATTTTATTTTATTATTTTACAAAATTGTGGTTAAATCGTTGTAGTTATTTTAACTACAGAATCGTTGTAGTTATTTTAACTACAGAATAGTTGTAGTTATTTTAACTACAGAATAGTTGTAGTTATTTTAACTACAGAATCGTTGTAGTTATTTTAACTACAGAATAGTTGTAGTTATTTTAACTACAGAATAGTTGTAGTTATTTTAACTACAGAATAGTTGTAGTTATTTTAACAACAAATTAGTTGTAGTTATTTTAACTACAAAATTGTTGTAGTTATTTTAACTACAAAATTTGGGGTTATTTTGAACCTTTTTTTTAACTACGTTTTTGTAGTTAAAATAACTACTTTCAAATAACAGTGTGTATCCTTATACACACTGTTATTTGAAAGTAGTTATTTTAACTACAAAAACGTAGTTAAAAAAAAGGTTCAAAATAACCCCAAATTTTGTAGTTAAAATAACTACAACAATTTTGTAGTTAAAATAACTACAACTAATTTGTTGTTAAAACGTAACTGGTCGAAAATTTGTAAGGCATGTTTAGTATCTTTGATATAAGAAGGCAACTTCTTAACCAATGGATACATCACTTTGTCTAGAAAACTGGAAATGAGCTCGGTGGGGCAACTACAAGCGGAAACAATCGGCCTGCCAGGATTGTTAGGTTTATGAATTTTAGGTAGGAAATATATGACAGGCGTTCTGGGGGTTGTTAAAGGTTAGATGCAGAGGCAGGCAATTCGCCGGCTTGGATGAAATTCTTGATGGTAGTTTTGACGGATTTTTGGGGAGATTGAGTGGGATCGGAATTCAACTTAGTATAAAAGATGGTGTCACTGATTTGGCGAAGAGCCTCTTGTCGATACAAGTCCGCTCTCCAGACAAGAACAGCACATTTCGGCATCGCAATGACTTTAAAGCTAGAAGCTATTCTTTGTTAAGGTTATGAACTTGTTATCTGCGCGGAGGGTACAATTTATCAATGTCATGGCGGCATTGTTTTACGAAAAGATCAAGGGAAGAAAAATCACCTTCGCGGGTGGAGACCAAGACGATTTCTTCAAAAATATCCTTATTGTTATTGAAAGTGGACTTATTGTGAAAAAAGGCTTTGAGGCGCATGCGGCGGAAGAAAGATTCGGTATCCTCTTTAACTGAAAATAGATCGATGGGCCCGGAGTTGGGAACAAACTTGAGACCTTTCGCAAGAACAGATCTCTCGGACCAATCGACATGAAATAAAGTTAAAAGCGCCAGTACCTGGAATATGAAACTGAATAACATCGAGGTTGCTAGCCAGAAATGGCCAGACATCCCCATATTAAAGATTTATTATCCGCTGGATACATGTTGCCGACGCTTGTAGCTTTTTTAAAGCTTTTCACACATATTTATTTACACGACCAGCAAGAACATAATATATTCGTAATACAATTATTCGTAAACTTTGTAAAGCTCTGAGCTATAGTAAGTGAAATATTAGGTTTCAAGTAAACATGCAGTCGATTAAGATACTAAACACCTTTTGTTTAAAATCTTAAATTTCTCTTAACGCTCTCTGACATTCACGCTTATTTGTTTGCATAGGCCACAGCAAGAACATCTAGTCAAAACAATATTATTCGTAAATTTCGTGAAGTTCTAGGCTAAACTTTTCAAAATATAAGCTTTATTGAGCAACACCATGCATCCAGGACGGCTTTATTTAGCACGACAATGGTGTAATTTCATTGGTCCATGTACACAAAGGGAATGGAATGTAGCTCTCGGGTAAGCAGACGTTAGTACATGTTGAGGTATTAAGCGAGCCATCAGAACGTCTGCGAAGGAGGCTAGATAAGGGAAGGCCTTCTTGCAATGATAAGGATGTGAGCTCGAAAATGGTAAATATAGATGACTGTCTGTGGGTTTAGCACAAATATGAGTGACCATATAACCATTTTGGAGATGCAAGGTGAGATCAAGAACATTAAGACTCTCACCTGTAAACCAATTCAAACTTAATGGTAGGGTACAGCGAATTTATATTTTCCGTAAATTTTTAAATTGTTCCGTAAATTCCGTAAATTCTTTTATTAGATAAAGCAGGCGCTTTCTTGTACTTTCTCTGGGGTGATATATTTAGTTTCTTGTAAGAAATGCAAATTGCAGTATGTGGAGTTCACTAATAACTAGTTTAAAGTTCGATTTCGCAATCATAAATCGGCAATGGTTACCGGTAAAAATACCTGTGAGGTGTCCACACATTTTAATAAAACTCCTCATGTCTTAGGGCCGGATTTTGAGTTTATAGTAATTATAGCTTCTATTAGCCGCCAGAGAGGCATATTGGACAGCACAATATGTATTATCTGGACTGGTTAGAAGCTTTCTTGCTCTTTGTCATTCTCTTCAATTCAAATATAATAATATCCATGAGCATAACCCGCATCCATGTTTGTGGATCCTTCTTCTAGGAGCATCATCGTTTTGGTCTGCCTGTTCTTTTTTAAATTCAATATATATATATATATATATATATATATATATATATATATATATATATATATATATATACGAACTATTCGTGAGAAATGCACTCTGCCGCGGCGAGATTATCACCCTCACTTGCGAGGGGAAAAAGTCTCAATACTACAGCACTTCGCTCCAATCCCCACCCAATGGTTTCTCCACGGATTTGGAAAAATTAAGAAATCGATCTAGAAAAGAACTGAGGTGGACATGTCTACCCTAGTACATCACGTGGCGCCGCCAATGCGAAGGGTATGCACGTTCACGTAATACATAATAGACACGTATGTTATGTATTTGGATTCGGTAATTCCAAATCTGTTGTCCGTAATTGAAATCGGCTACATATTGACAGAGATAACGTCAAAATCTACCATCAAACACATTTTCCGATTTGTTATAAACAAATATACATGGCATGCGAGATCTAAGGACTATGGATGGGTAAATCCCATAGGGGATTATGACACTCTATGGGTGTTATAGTTGTTATGATTGGGGTTAGGATCCCCGTGAACTATGAACTCCAAAATTCCAGTCCACTGTTTAAAAGAGTATTTCATCATATATTCGACCTGCTACTGATTTCCTTTGTGTTTACATCATGAATTATTAATGATTTGAGTTGACAAACATGACAAATTGCACACGCCGGTGATCGCAGTTCATTCTTGTCAATCAAGATCATTGTTTCAGAAATTTACTAACAATTTAAATGACCAAACAACTGTTAAACTGTAGTTAAGAGACAACTGGGGCCAGTTTGAACAATTTTAACCGGAAACCTCTGACAACTGACAAATTTGGCGAGAAAGTGATATATACAGTATGCCATGCTTCCAGGCTAAAACTAGCCCGAGTTAGGCGACACCAATTTAATTTTGTGTTTTACGGGCTCTTGGACGACAAAAAAATTTTCGAAGGAGGAAAAAAAATTAAAAAATAATAATAATGGATTTTTGAAATGTAACTGAAACTTCATACGTTAAACCAATTTTACAAAAATATGAATGTGTGATACTAGCAACGTGCAGTTCAATATATTATTAGATACACTTGAACTATTTCACAAATTGAAAGAGCATTATAAAATCAATATTATACTGCAGTCTGGCACTAATAATAGTAGTACGACGGCACACTTTTCCGTTCGATTCTCTACTATCCACAACATCAAATTGTATGAATCTGAACCGAAATGCTACAGCTACTCTCAAAGGCATTCCTAAATTGGCTTCTTCATTCACTTTGTTGGCAATCTTTCCAACATATGTCTTCGTCAAACACTCAACATCAGCGCCCTCCGAGATACTGATAAATACGTCTGAGAGAGTCTTGTCCAGTGACCATTCCCTAATCAATTTCTGTTGCTCTTTTCCATGCCATCTAAGACTGACCGAAAACCAAGCTTTAACGCCTGAATAGAATTCCAAAAGAAGAGAATTCCAGAAGAACAAACTCTTTATTATCAAGTCACAGCGGTTCACCGCATATGTGCGCTGACGTTCAACCCCAACGTCGTACCCAGACTTCGCACCCGCCACCCAGCCTACTTGCAGCCCGAAATTTCCCTAACCGGAAATTTGGGTTGCATACAGGCTTTTCCGAATTCGGGGGAAAAAAACATGAATATCACAATTTTATTTTTTTTCCAATTCCTGAATTTTTATTTTAGGTGGCCCGTAAAACACAACATTAAATTGGTGTCGCCTTAACGCATTTTTGTTTTTACAACCTTATTTTAGGAACATGTACCGTCATGACGCCTTTGTGCCTGACGCAACTGGACTTTTCGAGTTTTCTTTGACTATAAATTCAAGCTACCCTTATAGTTTTGCTTTAGCATACGTAGAACTTGATAAGTTGCCTGCCGAAATACATTGTGCGCATCTTTAGTTTTAAAACAGTTCTTTTTAGAACCTGAGGTTATCTCATATATGGTTATTATAAATATTATCGTGTTTTATAATATATTAGTAGTATTTTTAAACAGTTCTTGTAAGTTTCACCATGGGATCGACCTATTTTAAATGTTTGTTGAAATTTATTACCATTACAAAATCGATTGATTGAAAAAAATCGATTGATTTTATTTCAAAATCGTTCAAAATCGATTGATTTTATTTCAAAATCGTTCCATTAGATCTTGTTAAGGGATATGTAAGGTTTGTGCGGTTTATACATTTCAATCAAGTTTACTAACTCCTGATTGGCTAATTACATCAATATTAAAATTATCTTTTTATTTACTGGAGGTATTTAGAAAAATATCTCACGTGGTGTTTATAAAAAGCACATGAAAATGCCACAGGAAAATACCACAAGAAACTGGATAACAATGAAAAAATACTGCATGTGGTATTCTTCCTAAATACCCAACCCAGTCTACATTGGTAACACGTAGCTGTGAATGTATGATGTCTAACATTAACAAATAACCGCTAACCCAAAAACAACAAAGATCCTAACCCCCCGCCTAACGAGTTTTCTAACCCTAATCCCCGGGTTTTCATGCCATCGCTATCCCCACGACATCCACTCCCCTACTTGGGTTGCTAGATTAATTGAGAGAGATTAAGCATGTGGGATTAGACATTGACTGTTAAACGCATCCGCTAACTATCGTTATTTTAGCGCGAGTTGAGTTAATGTATACATTAATTAACATTTAATAAATTAATTAACAGCTACATGTTACCAATGTAGACTGTCTACATTAACTAGATGGAGACTAGGTTGAAATACCACACATCCGGGAAGTTACGTTGTTAACACACAAAATTGTAGTTTCGACTGCGCATAAATATGACACGGCTCTGAATCTTATTTCATACATAACATAAGGATTAAATCACCATAGTAAACTATGTAAATTATGTAAATAAGCTATATTTTGTACAATAAGCCATGTTATCTATGAAATAAGATTTTGGCCCGACTCATATTTGACGTGTCATATTTATGTGCAGTCAACGCTATGATTTCGTGTAACACAATAGCTTTTTAGTTGTATTCAAGGGCGGCGGAACAGTTTAAATATAGGGGATCCGGAGCCCCGGAAAAATGTTGTATTAGAAAGTCTCAGAAACAGGATTTCCTGCGTTTTGGGGCCAGTTTTCAGGGAAATATAAGAAGAAAAAATCACAAAATTTTACAATCTACGTAGATTAAACAAGCTTTCATATGTGCACAGCTTTTCTTATTGATTATTGTGGATGTTTTAATCGTTTTTAATAAAATCTTCCTTTTATGTATATCAATGTACTCTTAAGTCCTGAACATTAGTTTTTGGGGCCTAATTTTCCATCCTATATAGTCATGCCATTAAGACACGCGAGCTAGTATACTCATAAATTATGAGTATAAGGCTGGGCTCAATCGTGGGGGCGATGCCCCCACACTTTAGGTTTCGTGGGGGCGGCTGCCCCCACTGCCCCCCCGCTTCCGCCGCCCTTGGTTGTATTCGCAGTAACATTTCGTGATGTGTAAACTTTATTGAAATGCTATTTATAGGCAATAACACTTGTTCTCGAAGAATTAATGAAAAATCGCATTTGTGTTTGGTGTAATGTACATAATACGATAATATCATATGAATGTTTCCGAGTACGATTTTCATTAATTATGTTAGAACATAGTAATTTCCTATAGTAATTTCCTCTTTTCCTTCCAGCAACTCAGCTCAGGTTGTGTTTTTATACACAATACTGCAACGAATTTCGATGGCTGAAAGGATAATATTTGCAATATTACTTCTTTGTAATTTTATCTGTCAACCATTCTGGACAAAAAGAGTCGGTAATGTACAATATTATTGATGTACAAAACTACAATATCATATAAAATATAATATTTAAAAAATAGTTCATGATTTTTTCTAGGTAAAAAATATTATTGAATGACATTAATATGCTATTTAAATTTAGTTTTCTTAAAAAATAAATATAGAAAATATGATTTAGTTTCTACATAGTTGTATATTTTTTAATATTAAACACTTTACGGCAAAATTATCATGCTCGCTGTCTTTGAACGAGATTAATATGGTTTTATTATATCATATGGCTCTTTTATATTTCTAACATTTCCTAATTTTTTCATAATTATTAAATCTTTTCAGCAGATCAAATCCAACCTCGTTCCCAGGGCATTTTGCCTCCACGGCGGAAGGTCGACGAAAATGACCCTGGGATCGGCTGGTCCATTTTATAATCCGATTGGCTTGTCATAAAACGCAATTAATTCAGCCGATTATAATTTATTCATCTCAATCTGAATGCTGTCTTCAAATTTTACAGCAAATTAGAAGTGATGGCATTCTCTAAATTGGATATATGCTTCTTCATACCTTTTGTAAGAGATAACCATGAATGTATGGTGGATTATTAAGCTTGTCAGCTGCTTTTATGCCGACGAATGTTGACATGAACAACTCTGAAGAGCATTGAATATTTCTCAATTATTCAGGTCAAGAAAGTAGACAAAGGCAACGGAACAAAGACCACAAAAATTATTGTTCGCGAGAACAAATACAGCTAAAACTTTATACGAATGACGATAATATTTCACTTCTAAATTACTAAGCGACTAACGACTAACTAACTTGTTCACAATTACTTTACGGCTTTTTATAGTCTTTGTCTATCTTTGCATAATGCTAAGCTGTTAAACACGCGATACAACTATTTAATAACAATACTAATAGCGCTCGATTCGTTCCGCTAGAACAGTTTATAACGTTCGATTATAATTTGGTCCAAAGTTCAGTCTAAATAATGTATAATAAAGTTCGGTCTAAACGATTAAAGTTTCTAAATATAATAACATGATAAACATGCAATACTAAAACGTATTCATTAGTTCCTTCGAAACATTCTCCCCTCCTTGACAGGCTTTAGACTGACAAGTTCATACATACACGTACAGCTCCAATTAATCGATTTTTAGCGGTGCCAACTTCGTTATCGATCTCACCATCGTCTTATTTCCAACCTGAACCTTTGCCACTCGCACATGATTATCCTTACCAGAGAATACTTCAACAATACGTCCTAACGGCCAATGTCCTCGTGGTTTATCAGGAGAAATAGCAAGTACAAGATCTCCGACTTCTAGGTCACGATTCTTGATTGTCCACTTTGCTCGAACGTTGAGTAGTGTCAACCACTCTTTCATCCATCTCTTCCAGAAATGTGAAATCAATTCTTGGACTCGCCTCCATCGTTGTCTTGGATTAAACTCGACTGAGTCCACAGATTCAGGGGCACTTTTACCACCAGAATGCCCATGGAGGAAGTGATTTGGCGTGAGAGGTGTTTCGTCTTTTGGATTGGAGGTTTTTGGTAAGTAAGTGGACGGGAGTTCAATAAAGCTTCTGCTCCGAGAAACACCGTCATCAAGTCTTCGTCGTTTACATCTGCGTTGCTAAGAATGGTATAGATTGCTTTCTTTGCGGCTATAATCATAACTTCGTGGACTCCACCAAAGTGCGGCGCCAACGGTGGATTAAATTGCCATTTGATCCCTTGATCGACAGTCTGCCCTTGGATTTTGGTTTTGTCGAGTTGATCTACCAATTCCCGTAGTTCCCGAGCTGCACCAACAAAATTCGTACCACAATCACTGATAATTTCTTGTGGATATCCCCTACGGCTCGTCATTCTGGTTAGGCACCTCATAAAACTGTCCGTGTCCAAGCCATAGGCCATCTCCAGGTGGAAACCGGTACCGAAATTCGAGCAAATGCTTTCAGAGGCAAACGAAACCGCGTCATCGGCAACGGAGCCATCACTTGTGAGGCAGCTTTTGCTCGTCTTATCTTGCATTCGTTGCATTGATTTTCCCATTCGCGAATTTCTTCTCAGGCGGCAACAATCCAAAATTTCGTTGACACGTTTCCAAGCGTATGATTAGTTCCTGTAATGTGCTTACCGATTTCGTGGTAGTGCTTTACGATTAGCTTCGTTATCCAACTTCCTCTTGGCAGAATAATTGGAAATCTGACGTCGTAAGGTAAAAATTCCGCGTAACTCAGCTGACCGTCACATCGTAGCAGTCCATCGTCATCGATCTTCGGCATCAGCTTCAAGAGTCGACTTTTTTGTGGAAGTGATTTGCTTTCACGAATTGCTACAAACTCTTCAGTGAATGCTTTTCCTTGAGCATCTCGAATACAACTTCGCTGGGCTTCTTCCACTTCGTCAGGCGTTAGTGAACCGACTTGCCGATTTTCACTATGGCTTCGAGAGTTGTTCACGAATCTTAGAACCCAGGCAAGAACGTGGGTTAGCTGCGTCCAATTTGACCACTTCGTTGGTTCAAGTTTCCAGGTGTCGCTACTGGACCGTACTTTCGATGGCCGTGGTGATTGAGATGATATGTAGGTTTTCTTCACTTCGGTAGGAACGTCGTTTCCCTTTTCAATTATACTTCGTGGCCATTCCAACTCTTTCATCTTTACAAATTTCGGACCATACCACCACAATTCACTCTTGCTCAATTCTCGGGCTCCAACTCCTCGAGAACACATGTCTGCAGGGTTTTCTTTAGTATCAATGTGCTGCCACTGTTCGTGGTCCGTATGACTTTGAATCACTCCAATTCTATTAGCTACGAATGTTCGGAACTGTCTTCCTTTTCCACGAATCCAATAGAGGACGTTCATACTATCACTCCAAAATCTTGCTTGCGACACTGACATACCCGATTAGTTGTCGATGCAATTCGATCGCAATTTCGTTGGTCTTAACTGAGTCCAACGAGTCGAGTCGTCCATGTAGGTGAATTCTTTAATAGTCGCGGCGGCAAGTGGAAACTCCTTCTTGTAGATCTCTGCGTTTTCTTGTGATACAAACTGGGCAAGAAATGGAGCGGATGCATCGCCGAAGACAATTCTCTCGAACTCGTATACGTCTGGTTCACGTTCTGGCTCTAAGTTTCTCCACAGGAATCGGAAATATGAACGATCCTGAACCGGAATTCGGATCTGCAAATACATTTATTTTATATCACATACTACGGCTACTTGATAACGGCGAAAACGCATAAGGATATTGAACAAACTGTTCTGCAGTTTGGGACCAGGTAGAATCTCATCGTTTAGAGAAGTTCCTCGATATTTAGCACTCGCGTCGAAGACGATCCGTGTTTTTGTTGTCGCCTTATCTGGACGGATTACTGGAAAGTGCGGAAGGTACCACACCTTTCCATCAGGCTTCGTTGCTTTCGATTGATCCACTTTACGGATGTATCATTTCTGCTCATAGGCTTGAATAGTTGTTTCGTAGGCTTCTCCAATAGCCTTCTGTCGCAACAATCTTTTATCTGTATTCTCTAACCGACTAACCGCCATTTCATAGTTGTTTTCTAACGTAGGATGATCTTTCAGCCACGGTACAGCCACTTGATATCGTTCACCATCGTTCTCTAGTGATCGTCGAACTTTATTTAATGCGAGCTTCTCTTCATTTGTCATAACTTTCGTTCCCATGGAATCCACTTCCCAGAATCTCTTCAATGAATGATTAATCTCATCGAATATTTTTGGTCTTGTGAAGAAAGTGAAGGCCAAATTCGTTCTAGGAATTGAACAACTGTCTTTCTTGTTCAAACGACCAATACAGGACCACCCCAACGGTCGAAGTCGTGCCATTGGTTCACCAGGCTGACCTTTAACATCACAGCGGGAATAATGTAGGTCGATATGGTCTTGCCCAATCAGCACGTCAACTACCGAATCCGTCGCGGCTTCGGGAAAATTGCACACTTGTAAATGAGACCAGCGGGCTTGATGGTTTCTCCAATCTACTATTCGATACTTTCCGGTAATCTAGTGTGGACAAGTGAAGGCACTAAACGGAACTTTCACACCACCGTCACAACTTTCCAATATCACCTCAACTGGCATTGAATCGAACGTCTCAACGCTATCATTTAAAACTTGAACAGTCACTGGTTCATATGGCACCGATAAACCAAGAACGCCAGCAACTTCCTCGTGCATGTAGGATGCACTACTTCAAGGGCGGCGGGGCTAGGGGGGCTGTAGCCCCCCCAATATTTCAGACGAGGGGGCTAAGCCCCCCCAATATTTTCAGAAAGAGCGTTAATTGCCAATGTCTTTTAAATATCCGTCCACCATTGGGCCAACCAACTCCAATTTAATCCCCACAACTTCTTCTAGAAACCCGTCCATTTTATCCAAACATTCGGAAAAACATCTCAAATTGAAACTTCGCTGCTTTAACTGTCCCTATTTAAAAGTGGACACACTCATGTTGGCAGCCATTGTAAAAGTTTGCTTCTCTTAGTTAATAGTTACTTGAAGTACTGTAATTAAATGCACGCACCGCTGACCGCTCACAATCTGCGCCCGCACAGGGAGAAAATCGAGCAAATTGATTTTTTTTGTGAATTAGCCCCCCCCCAATATAAAACATCTTCCGCCGCCACTGCACTACTTGCGTCATCGAGAACGGCGTTGACTTTCAGTTTATTGCCATTTGCTTTGATCCAAACAGGCACTGTTCGAAAGGATAACGATTCTTCGGACATTTCGGCTGATGCTAAAGTTGTCGTATAAGAGAACTGATCCGATACTACGTCGTGATCTGATTTCTGTTCACCTACGGTTGTGGAATCTGGCACAACTTTGAGCGATCGTTCAGCGGCCTTCGTACTGGCTTCCTTTCGGTCGTTCTTGTTTAACTTCAAATTGAACGGTCTGTGAAGTAGCTTGTGGTGAGTATTCTTACAGCCATCAATCCCACATTCTTTCGAACTATAGCAATCTTTGCCATGATGATTACCAGAGAGGCAACGAAAACATAATTGTTTATCTTTGGCCAATTTCCATCGCTGATCCACACTCCAATCTTTCGTAAATTTGAAGCAATCCCACACGCGATGACCGATCTTTTCACAACAAACACAGGCACAGCGATTCTCAAATCGACTTCTTTCGTTTCCCTGCATCGTGGCGTAACTGCGTTGTGTCTTATTTTCGTAAGGCCTCCTCTGGTTGAACGATGCTAGGCCTTCTCTGCTTTCCTGGGCACGAACACGGTACTCTGTTTCGTCGATCATCCAATCACGTAACATTTCCAACGATTCATCGCGATAATTTTCTTGCGACCAGCGAAAATAAATAGAGAGCATCGGTTTAGGAACTTTCTCTATCACCAACGTATATAACATGGTATTTGGTTTCAAGTCGCTCCAACGATGTTGTTCCTTAAGCATGACCACAGTGCTGGCCAAATGATCTGTAAACTTCTCAACATCTTCGAGATCTCGCTCTCGTAATGGCACCATATTTCTCAGTTCATCTAGATAGTTCTGGGCTTGACGACGATCAACAACAAACTTTCGCTTCAAGGTGTTCTTCGCCTCCTCATAACTAGCTACTTCTGAAAATCCCAACTTGACTATCGCTTCTTCGGCCTTTCCTTCGAGGCACGATTTCAGTCGAATCATCTTGTATTTTGCATGTTCGTCAGTGTCGTCGACCATCGTTGAAAATGCCGCCCAGAAATATTCAAATTTGGTTTTGTCCCCATTGAATTTCGGTATACTGTATGTATCGGCTGCAGCTTTCGGTCAATTCCACCGTACGACCCTGATTTAATAGACTTATTGTAATTATTGACTGGTGAATGCCAGGTAGATTTATCTCTTTGAAATAATGAATGACCAATCAAATCATCATCTTTGAAATCCGCATCGTCTCGGGAAATCTTGTCTTCGTGTCTTGCATTCTTGCCAAGCCCCTTGCGAGCCCCGTCGCCTTGACTGTTCTCGATATTGTCCATATAAATGTCAGCTTTCTCGATTCTAGCTCGTCATTCTTGACTTCGTTTAACTGTGCCCAATAACTCCGATTCAGATGTGGAAGGCTTTTGAAGTGTAGTTGATAAATAAGCTTTCACCGATGCCATATCTTTGTCCGCACCAGTACTAACGACATCAAGTTCATCTTCGGTTTTAATAGCCCTTTGGTCCTCCCCGGTTTGCCGGTATGTTGCAATAAGCTCCTCGATTATATCTAAAATTTCGTACTTTTTCGCTTCGAAAGTCTCCAAAGTCTCTAGTAAGCCTCCCGGCATCTCTCTCCGTCTGCCATCAAGCGAACAAGGCTTGTGTAGAGCTTTGTAAGCTGCATCTTCTTCACTCGCTTCTCAGTTTCTTTAACCGTTCTATTTGAGAGGCGAATTTCGTCATGGCCAGTGACTCTTCTCCTGTCTGCGACTCACGATCGATATCCAGTTCGTCTGTGTCCTTCGACATGATTCACACTTCCTTCTTCAAATGTAAATCATTTCCTGCTACCAATTTTGTTCGCTAGAACAAATACAGCTAAAATGTTATACGAATGACGATAATATTTCACTTCTAAACTAGAAATACGTGTACGCAACAACCCCTCGCCCGCCGTAATAGCGTAGTCCTTAGTTAGTTTACTAAAAAATAGATAACCCATTAATTTGCCAATCGAATGGACTTATGTATCTTATTATACACTGCATGTATCTCTGAGAGCCTTTAAACTATCAAGTTTGTGTTGTTCTGAATTTCATTGTTCCATATAAATTAGACATCAAACTAAATAAGTGAGATACTTTTTGTACGCTTTGAGTGCTTTGATTGAATAATCCCAAAGATATATATACATGCATTTTCAGTAAGTTATTATACAGTGTGACATCACAGTGAGGATCCGGCCTTTACATATCAAACAAATCTTAATCATTGCAGGTTGATATAATTGCACCCCCAAAAGTAAACACTTTGAGACGTTTGAGTTATTTAGTTAATGTGTGTAGCAGGTTTTGCTATATAATATACAGGGCATCATTTTTCACATTATTATAAATTATAGTTAATATCTGTTACTATTATTAAGTTACAACATTATTTGTTACTATTATTATTAAGCAAAAACTTGAGTAAAAGTGCCAACTAAAGTGCCAACAGTTTGCCTGTTATGCATTTTGAAACATTTTTCTATACCGTTTATAATCTCTCCCACTCAAAACCTTAATTTGGAAGTAAGTTGTAAAATCCCAGGGCATATAAACAGATTCTACGGCATATATCTTCTTCTGTTCATGTTTATAAACATTATATACCGCACCTTAAAAAAAAACTCTGAACACATTTGCTTAGTTTTTAATGTATCGGGACCCTGCTCCTTTATCAAAATGACACATTAGTTACAAGATGATGATATTCAAAAAAAGTCTGTCAGGTTCAGTTCCATGGGAATAAAGCTGTTTAATTTATATGTACAGAATCATATTTTATTGCCCCAATTTAAAAAAATGCACATATAAATGCTCTTGTGGTGCATGCCCAATTAGTGTGTTGCCAGATTTGTTGATGAAGGTAATACTTTTAGTTCGAGTGATCACACATATTATATTAATTTTACATTTGATTGTTTGTTTGTACAAAATGTAATAAAATCTATGTTGGTTGTACTTTATATGTCCTTCAGAAAGCACTTCAACAAGAGTACTGTAGCTTAAATATATATGAAACCGGCATTGCATATGCAGTTCTATTCCAAGGACAAAAGTGTTTTCCCAGAAACACTAAGTGGAGGCCAGGCCAGGCATAACATGTGTAGGTCTATAAACCTGTACAATGCATGTTTACACTACTCAAATGTACAAATGCCTTTATGCCCATACAAAAATTAAAAGCACAACATTGATGCAATGCATTACAGTAATTTATATCACATTATCACCACATTGACAAGGGTGCACTTCACCTGCTTGTTGGTTGAGCTGACACATCCATGCAATATATCTAGTATTATAAAATAATCGGAAGTAAATGAGCGATAACACGCTGTCTGATTGAGATAAAAAACAGTTACAGTGTCATTATAAGTCAATAAAGCATAAGCTGACGTGTCCTCGCGTAGATTTTGTCGTTTTTGACGTAGTTAAAATTACAAAAGGAAGTCAAAGAATACCTAGATACAAGGCTAATCAAGGTACTAACACAATAGTATGTTTTAACTGCAACGTTGAATACATTTTCATCGCTAAAATCGCTAACATATTTCCTAGCAACGCACATAGCAACGCCGCTTATAACAGTAAATCTGCATTTTCCATGGCCTTTAGTGTTAATTTAATGGTGTTATTTTATAAAAGGAATAAAAAACTTTGTCTTGTGTGATTATCGAGTTATAATGGCACTCGAGAAGCTAGTAAAACACAGTGGCGAAGCTGGTCGTAGCAACTGGTCATGCTATGCTAATTTTAATATTTTGAAAACAATAAATTCAACTAAATTTGCATGCCGTACGACGAAATGCTAACCTAATATCATCAAAACCCTAAACCTAACCCTAAACCTAGCCAAATTACTAACCCTAACCAAAAAAACTATGCAGAAAAGGCAAATTAATTGCTCGACACATTACACAGACTCGCAGTGTACTATTATTAGCCTTATTTGAGAAATTATTAATTTATTTACCTGTATTTGTGTCTGTTCTTGCCCGTCAACACTGCAGTCTACAATTACGGCTTGAAATCAGCTGATAAAGTCTGTATAATTTGATGCTTTAGTCCAGAGGTTCAACTTCTAAAGTATTCTACGCCGCACGCCCGCTCCAAAAACCGAAAGCCGCCCCCCCCCCAAAAAAAACGCTTTCGGTTTTCGGGGGGGGGGCGGTTTGTAGCGCTGGCGTCAATTTAAATTTAAACGCCAAATGTAACCACCAAAAAGCCGTTTATAGTACGTACGTCCCAATCACAATTCCTAACCCTAATAATCCTAACTTAACCGCTTCGACTGCCAAATTATCCCTCTCTAACCCCAATTTTCCTTTGTTACCACGGCAACAATAAAGGATCGTTTACCATACATACAAATATATATATATTCCGACAAAAGGCGACTTTCACTTCCCCTTGCAAAAAAGCGCGGGAAAAAATTCCGGTCGAGATTATCACCCTCGCCCCAGGGCCTTCGGCCCTGGACGGCGCTTCGCGCCGTCCGGGCGAGGGGATTACTAAGCGACTAACGACTAACTAACTTGTTTACAATTACTTTACGGCTTTTTATAGTCTTTGTCTATCTTTGCATAATGCTAATCTGTTAAACACGCGATACAACTATTTAATAACAATACTAATAGCGCTCGATTCGTTCCGCTAGAACAGTTTATAACGTTCGATTATAATTCGGTCCAAAGTTCAGTCTAAATAATGTATAATAAAGTTCGGTCTAAACGATTAAAGTTTCTAAATATAATAACATGATAAACATGCAATACTAAAACGTATTCATTAGTTCCTTCTAAACAATTATTATATCTAAACACCCAGAAATTCTGGGTGTCATGTGACCAGCCGATCCCAAGGCCATTTTCGCCGACCTTCCACCGTGGAGGCAAAATGCCCTGGGACGAGGTTGGATCAAATCTTTTCAGCAGATTCAGGAACCGGTTTTCTTTGATCGACCGATATCACGAATATCCCGACAATCGGTGCTATAACCTATATACAGCACTCTTGACAATTACAGTACCGCTCAGAAGTAACCTAACAAAATCCGCGGTTAACCTAGGATGATCCGCGGATGATCCTCGGGTCATCCGCGGTTGAACCGCTGGTCATCCGCGGATCATCCTAGGTTGACCCGAGGATCGACCGAGGACCATCCGCGGATCATCCTAGGTTCGATCTCAACCGCTGCTGCGCGGTTCGTATGGCGTCATTTCACGAGTGTAGTGTCGGAAGAAGTCGGTTATTTCCAAAGTTTAGCGTCCTTCCTTCGCACGTTGTCTGCACTTCTTCGATTGGCGTTTGTCGTAGCTTGGCAAGTTCGTTTCCAAATACCGTTACCGTGTTTAAATTGATAATGGGAAAGCTATCTCGATACGTGAGGGAAAGAATCGTCTCACTGTCGTCCTCTTGGGTAAAAAAGTCGCTTATTTCCGAAGTTTAGCGTCCTTTTCCTTTGCGCGTTGTGTTAATCGTTATAAGCAGTTATGTGTGTTCGACAATCGACAGTTTCAAGCTTTAATATCTAGCAACAATGGGAAAGCTATCTCGATACGTGAGGGAACGAATAATTTCACTTTCTTCTTCTCGAGTGTAGGTCACTAAAATTACAGATCTGCTTCAACAGGAGGGAATTAAAACTTCGAGATCTGCTTTATGACTTGTTTCTTTCCCGATAAGAATGAGACAAGGAGCGGCGGAGCGCGACATTGTTTTTAAGGGCAGTGTATCAAAAGTCATACCGTCTAGAAATACCACCATTCGCGACAAACATATTATTGTCTGAATATGTGAAGCTTGTGCCGCAGATAAATTTTATTACTAGATGGTGATATAAACGCCGTGACTCCGTCTGTGGGTCCGTTCATGCGGAGCATTCCAAGCTCTGTTTGACAATCATTCTCAGGGAAACATGAAGAGAAATGTTTTGATTTTTGATAAAAATGTATTCATGAAATTTTCTATTCCGAGACTCGCTATTGCCACAGACGACAAAAAGGACACTTGCCTGCTTCGCTACTGGCACTGTTGACATGTTTCTGCCACTGTTGACATGCATTTGGCCTGCTTTGCCACTGGCACTGTTGACACGTGGCCTGGTTTGCCACGATTGAAACAAAACTGAAGCACTTTGAGTGACCGCGCGCTTCGATTGCTCAATATCAATTTTCAGGTAAAGTGATAAAGTTGGGCTATATGTCGACGCAGAATGCAAAAGTGGTTAATGAAGTTGTTAATGGTTACCATCTTCTAGCAGTACTATAGCAGTTTAGCCTGACAAAATAAATCGGACGCTCGTTGCGGATTTGTTAATTACTTGTCCGGTCACTCACGGGTCACTCCGGTGGTACTCTCTTTGAAAAGTTGTGTACTCCCTCATGATTTTATAGTATATATTGCACGGCGGTATTAGTTATTAGATAATTACTCACAGTTTTAAGTCTTTACAATGAGAGCGCCTGCCAGTCTCCAGGCATGCTCTTCTCACCGTGGCGAAAGCGCCACGTGCCGAATTAAACGGAAATTGACAATACACATGTCAAAAGCTCTGGCTTAACTTGAGGTTTTTTACGTTATCTTATAGTTCACATAAGAGCAATCAGTTACATACATGAGAAGCATGTCGGATAGCAATGCCAATGATATACAGTAGTTCATCAAACAATATTTGTTAACGTAGTACGGATTTGGAGTTTTGAAACTTGTCAATGGACCGTATTATATGCACGTGATAAGATCGACCGCAATATTATTAAGTTCGACCGCTTTGGTCGGATATATCGATTAAAGTGCGACTTATTCAAACGTCGAATTTGTCACGTATCTAGGTTCGACACATGATAAGTTCGACACATGATAAGTTCGACTTTTGAGGATGAGTATAATATAATATACCCGATGAGTTTAAAAAACATGCGACAGCAAAACATGCCGTTGGGTCAATAAACGGCTCGAAACACAACAGTTATAACATAATCGTAAATCGTATCAAGATGCCCGTTAAATTTTCTTCTCCTAAAATGCTTTCACGCAAGACTATTTCGGGAGATATTATTGTTAACATTATTTGATAAATTCCAACATAACAGGCTTTCAGTTTGTGCATTTGTACCAACGTCGTCGTCGTTGTTAGGAGTTCAACCACGAAATCGTTATACATTGTATGCAGAATACAGAGACTAATATAAGAATGACTTCAAAACTGCTCCAATGATTACCAGTTAATAATTCCCCTTGTTTTGAACTTGATACGGCAAGTTATTTGACGTCCGCGTCATGTCTTTCTGCTGCCGGCTTTTGGTCGGATGAACTCGGAACCCGAAGCGTTTAGTCGACCGTTGCGGTTAGATGTGTAGACCGCAACCTAACCGCTACCTCACCGCTTCCTCACCGCTACCTCACCGCAACCTCACCGCATCTCCACCGCAACCTCACCGCAACCTCACCGCATCTCCACCGCTACCTCACCGCAACCGCAGTGTTAGGTTACTTCTGAGCGGTACTGTACTTACCTCAAATTAATATCCCAAGAGAAAACCTCCTTTGTTGGCTAACAAGAAAGTTTTGCGCGTAAACAACTAAAGCTACGGATACACGGGCAATATGTTGCTCGCGACGGTATATAACGCAATGACAATAAAATCGTTGCGTTGCCGTCGCGAGGACGAAATTGCTCGTCTATCATGTCTCGCGACGACAACGCAACGACTCCCGCAATCGTTGCCGAAAGTTCAAATCATTGAACTTTCGGCAACGTTTGCGGGAGTCTTTGCGTTGTCGTCGCGAGACATGATAGACGAGCAATTTCGTCCTCGCGACGGCAACGCAACGATTTTATTGCCATTGCGTTACCGTCGCGAGCAACATATTGCCCGTGTATCCGTAGCTTAAGGCTGCGTTTACACTAGAGCAAAAGTTATCGGATTCGTATTGTTTTTTATTCCCACGAGGATGCAAAACAATATGAATCCGGATACTTTTGTTCTAGTGTAAACGCAGCCTAATTGACCTCGGTCGGTTCAATAACCTATACTTACAAGCCACTCCATATTATAATACCAAAACTTATTAACCGAGTGCGAGGTACGTACGCGAAAGTATTCGCATGAGGTTTTCGTACAGACCGAGAGACGAAGGGCACGAAATCTTTGCAAAAAAGACCGTGAAGGCAAATACTTTCCCGTACAGACCGAGCAAACAAAGTTAATAAATAATTTATTATATGTCTTTTTTCTTTATCTTTGTTGATGAATGACTCGTGATCAGATCTTCCTGCTGTGCGGCCGGTGAAGCTGCCTGCCGGGGCTACAACATAGCTAATATATCCCTAGTTTTATTTTCGTAATATGAAATTTTAGACAACGTACAGTAGCATTTGTTCTTGATGATCTGGAAGGACGAACACACGGTAAAGATATTGTTTATTTTTGAAAAATAAAAAATAAAATGAAAATCAACTATACGCCATTTCATTGTGATTGGTTAATACAAAAATCAATGGCTGCAACTCATGATGGCTTTTCAAACATCTGATTGGCTAAAACGAGATCAGGCCAGTATACACGGCACCCGAGCATAATAATTATTGAAGAGAACGTTCTTCTAGAGTTAGAAAGCGAAGAGTTTTTGCTCTCCGTAAGTCTTTAGTCTCGGTGCAACGAGAAAACAAGATATTAAAGTCACGACATTAGTAATAGATTTAATAAACGGGTAGAAGTTTAAAATCTTTAAAAGTGGACAATAACTGGATATTCTACTAAGAAATATAAACAGAATTGAAACTCGTCACTCTCGATGACTATGGCGTTTCTTTGTTTCTTGATGGATGATGGTCACATGGATATATTTGAAAATTGCAGCTCCCAAGCAACGTTTTCGCCCCTTTATTTGCTATAAAATATGCATAGACTATAATATCAGAAGCCGTATTTTTTTCGGTATTGGCCCAATGTGTCTTGTTGTCATGCGATCTTGCAAACCCGATTACTCACTAATTTCTTGTACTCGCCTGGATTCCAGTAGAGCCACTGTGCTGTTCAGCCAGCAGTACACTTGTGATTCTGAGAACCCTTCTATTGCTTCTAGTACGTTGTGTGCTAAGTTGACGGCAATATGCCCGAGACGAGTTCTATGCGTGCTATGTTGACGCCAGTTTTGGCCAGCCTTGCTTTTGCAGCTACTGGACTGGTGCTTACTCCCGATGGCTGTTTGGCGCCGTTAATAATATAAAGACGCAATTTAGTAATAAACCCAACGTTTAATTTATTTTATCTATTGAATCATACGACCTCCCTATAATATCGCGCGAGCATTATGTAATGTCATTATGTAGAGAATGTCAAGGCGCCACAGCACCCCCTACCAGTCAGTTACATAGTCGATGAACGGAGCGGCCTGTTCGAGTCATAGTAGTTTGGCGATCATCAGCATTTGTTGGTCGGAATGCTGGCAACTGTGGGGTAGAAATTTCTGGAGGTGTCTGACTGCTGTCCAATTTGGCAGATTTCAAGCGATCGATGGAATGTTCCTTTGTCTTCCCGTTGACATCCAAGGTGAAATGCTTGTCGGACCTTCGGAGAACCCGGTAGGGGCCATCGTAGGGCCGAGTGAGGTGGCTTGTGGGCGTCACGCCGAACGTAGACATGACTTGTGGTGTGGAGGTCCGAGGGAAGGTAGGTATCACGTGATCCATGCCATTGTGTGAGAACAAACTGTTGACGCTGCATTGTATAACGTACCAAGAACGAGGAATGGTCCTCCAAAGTTGGGTTGGAGAAAAAATCTCCTGGCAGGCGAAGCGTTGTGCCATAGACCATCTCAGCCGACGTGCATGATAAATCTTCTTAATTTGAGGTTGTTCTGATGCCGAGTAGCACAACAGGAAGTTCATCTACTCAGTTACTACTCGCCAGTCGCGCCTTCAGCCCCGTTTTCAAATGCCGGTGGAACCGTTCAACCATGCCGTTTGCCTGAGGATGGTATGCTGTTGTGCGATTGCGTGTTGTACAAAGGAGATTCATGAGTGAATTCCAAAGGTGAGACTCGAACAGTTGTCCCTGATAAGAGGTAATGGTCTCGGGAACACCAAAACGGGAGACCCAGCCGGACAGCAAAGCGGAGGCACAGGAATCAGCAATAGCGTTGGTCATAGGAATTGGTTCGGGCCAGCTAGTATACCTCTCTGTGCATGTGAACAGGTAAGTGGAACCTTTGGACGGTGGTAAAGGGCTAACGCTATCGATGTGGACACCGGAAAATCGAGAATCGGGTGCGGAAAATGCTTGCATCGGAGCCTTAACATGTCGCTGGATCTTGGATTGTTACCAGATGACGTGATGCCTTGATACCGGGATGAGACCACTGACCTCTATATATAACTGGACTGCTAGATCCCTACACCAGTCACTTACAGAAAGTGTCGTAAAAAGGATGGCGTCAGCTGGAGTCTGTTTTTTTTCATGGTAGTGACTACAGCTGGTCATTGGATTGTTGGCGCACGTTTGTCCAACGACCAATCAAATTTGTTTTATACGATAACTATGGCGTCAGCTGGAATCCTTTTTCCCGTGTCGTGATACAAACGGCGTTTTCCCTCTTCAAAAACGAGACTCGACAAAAAAAACCTTGAAACTGAAGATGTTCTTTATGACCAGAAAACTTTCCACTAAATTCTAAATGCCGCCAACACTAGTTGTCAACACTCGGAGGACGTACGAAATTATTTTCGGTTGTATGACATTTAATCTCTTTTTAAACTTTTATCCTCAAGATATAAAGTGCGAACTTGTTGCTTTTGTTCTTGAAGGTTGTTTATCTATAGAAACTTTAGAATTTACAGGAAAAGAAATGCTGAATTTATTGGATAGTACGTGTTTACTATTTTTTTAAAAAGCAAGCCGGCCGAAGAGCGGTCAAGAGTGGCTGTCAGGCTGAAGCATGATAAACATAATAACCCAGTTAACATTAAAACACAAATTATATCAGGAATTGCAAATTTCAAACTCGTTTATTTTGTATTGATAATGTCAAATGTCATCTGGTCAAAAAACGTTGCTTTAAAACCACCTTAAAAGCATAAAACGAGAAAAATACTGTATATTTGTATTTAATTTTTGCCGCCTAATAATTCGCCAACAGACTGTTGTAAATACAGGTCAGTGGTAATACACTCCAGCTGACGCCATCGTTTTTACGACACTTTTTGGAGAGCAAGCAGTCCAGTTATATACAGAGGTCAGTGGATGAGACAAGGAATGTAGGCTGTTGAAAATGTCGCTGCGCATGGTTGATGGCATCAGGGTTCTATAGGACTACCTTGGGAGGTATCACAAAGTAGGGTATGCTTCGAGTTATGAATTGAAACATGCTCAAGGAGTAGCGAAGTGGAGGAAGTGCACAGCTGTTGAAGTTCCTCGTCGTTGCTTTGGGCAACTACCAGAGCTTCAAAGTCGATTGGTGATTGTTCCAGGATATGCAGTACATTGCGTGAGAGAGCATCAGCAACACGATTGGCCTGTCCCGCGATATGGCGAATGCCCGTCGTAAATTCCGAAATGAAGGACAGCTGTCGAGCCTGTCGTAGTGAACGCCGCTCAGCACTAGATTGGAGTACGAAGGTGAGAGGCTTGTGGTCGGTGTTGATGTGGAAAGTTCGTCCTTCAACAAAGTATTGGAAATGTCGTACAGCGAGGTAAATGGCCAATAGTTCTCGATCAAAGGCGCTGTAATTGAGCTCTGCAGGGTTTAGTTACTTTGAGAAGAAGGATATGGGCTTCCATTGTCCGTCTATGAACTGCTCGAGCACTGCTCCAACCGCAGGTTCGAGGCGTCGGTCGTGATGCAAGTAGCTGCGTTAGGTTGAGGGTGGGCTAACACCACTGCCTCTGATAAGGTGTGTTTAGCAGCTTCTAATGCCGTCTGGCAAGCGTCAGTCCATGTGAAGCTGCTGTTGCTAAAGCCTGGTGCAGAGCTGGCTGTAAGATCTCGGCACACCTGGGCACGAAGCGATGGTAGTGATTGATGATTCCAACAAACTGGTGCAGGGATGACTTGTCAGGAGGAACTGGAAAGGCACGAACTGCATCAACACGGTTGATATGTGAACGTATACCATTTGCACTAATGGTGTGGCTCAAAAAGTTCACTTCAGCCTTGCCAAACTCGCACTTTTCTCGGTTTATGACCATTCCATGCTCTGCTAAGCCCTGAAAGAGAGCTCGAAGATGATGAAGGTGTTCCTCTAGGGATTGGTTGCATGGCCACCAAGATGTCGTCCAGATAGACAAAAACAAAGCCTAAATCACGACAAACATTATCGATGAAGCGTTGGAAGGTCTGGGTGGCTTTTCGCAAACCAAAGGGCATTCGACAGAACTCAAAAAGATCAAAAGGAGTAATAATAGCGGTCTTAGCGATGTCGTCCTCATGTACAGGAATCTGGTGGTAGGCGCGAACCAGGTACATTTTGGAGAAGGTGGCACCCGCCAAGTGAGATGTAAAGTCCTGTATGTGCGGAATTGGATAGCGGTAAGGAGTGGTCATGTCGTTGAGTCACATGTAGTCCCCACACGATCGCCATTCACCATTCACTTTGAGGATGCACATGCAGTGGAGAAGTCCATTTGCTCGCGGATGGTCGTATATGATCCCCATGTCGAGGAGCTTACTGAACTCTTCTTTTGCAGTGGCAAACGACGTGGTCGGGCAAAGACAGGACGACCTTCTGTAACAATACGATGGAAAACACCATGTTTTACGGGTTTGTCGCTAGCGCATGGTGTGGTCAGCGATGGAAATTCCTCCAGAAGGCGTGTGAACAGTCGGCACTGCTAGGTTGCGTGGAGATGTGGTGAGTGCACGATGATTGGTCTTTAGACGGCTCAGCTGTAATCCGTATCCCATTTCTCGTGTCGATCAGGCGTTTTTGGTCCAAGTCGACCAACAGTTTGTGTTGTAGCAGGAAATTTGCGCCAATGATTGGTTGAGTGACATCAGCTATTCGAAATCGCCAGGTGAGAGGGCGTGGGAGATTTCTCAATCCATGAAATATGAATTTTAATACGTATATTTAAGGTTTGTTAAATTTTTCTGCATTTACATATTGTATTTCACACGTTTTTTATTCGTATGTGCTACACTTCGGTTGCAAAACCTGCATCCCTAAGGATTGAGCAATCATTAAGCGTATTAACCTGTCAAACTTCAATGACCGGCGATAAAATTACAATGCGACACAGATTTGGAGTTTTAAAAACAGATATTTATTTCAGTTTACATACGTTTACGATGATTCGTATGAAGATTCAATGATTCAATGATTTAAAATGACTGAATGATTCAATTATTCATGATTGAAAATGAATCCAATGTTTGAAAATGATTGAAAATTATTCAAAATGACTCAAAATGATTCAAAATGATTTAAAGTGGTCCAAAATTATTAAAAGATTCACAGATTCAATTATTCAAGATGATTTAATGACTAAAAAATTATTAAAGATGAATTGATGATTCAATCATTGGCATTCACAAGGATTTAATGAATTCATAAGGATGGATAAATTAGGATTCATAGGATTTAATGTGAATCATTGGGATTCATTAGGATTCTATGGGATTCAATCTGGGATTCAATGGGAT
The DNA here is from genome assembly GCA_035772405.1 of Chrysogorgia sp. JL179-B06. Taxonomy (NCBI): domain Eukaryota; kingdom Metazoa; phylum Cnidaria; class Anthozoa; order Scleralcyonacea; family Chrysogorgiidae; genus Chrysogorgia; species Chrysogorgia sp. JL179-B06. The sequence goes on along the minus strand of JAYKKM010000193.1, from coordinate 1,527,690 downwards.
TCATTAGGATTCAATTCGGTGTTCATTAGGATTCAAGATGATTCAATGATTCAATGATTAATTCGATTATTTATAATGGTTCATAATGATTCAAAATGATTAAAAATGATTCAAAATTATACAAAATGATTCAAAATTATTCAAAATGTCTCAAAATGATTGAATGAATAAAATTTCACAATCATTCAAGATGATTTAATGATTCAAAAATGATTCAAGATGAATTGATGATTCAATCATTGGGATTCACTAGGATTTAAATGGGATTCATAAGCATTCAATCTTAGATTCAACAGGATTAATATGATTTGATGGGATCATTGGGATTCTTTAGGATTCTATGGGATTCAATCTATGTTTAATTGGGATTCATTGAGATTCTATGGGATTCAATCTGGGATTCATAAGGATTAAATCTTGGATTCGTTAGGATTAATAGGATTTGATGGGATTCATTGGGATTCTTTTGGATTCTATGGGATTAAATCAAGGATTCATTGGGATTCATTAGGATTTTATGGGATTCAACCTGGAATTCTTATAGCAATGTCCTCGACGTAAGAATCGTAGTGCTCCTGGCGGCCTCGTAATCCAAGTTGCTTTGTTAATTTTTTAAAGTTTATGTTTGTCAGGACTCTTGCATTGAAATCACCGAACTGACCTTTTTCCCACAGAGCTGACTCTTCGTTTGGTGCCAGTGGCTGTGCGTTTTCCCTTCCCTTGTAGATGAAGGAAAATTGCCTTCGCGTTGAGGATTTCTTGTGAATTATGAAACTCCAACGATGCTTACTGGATAATCGTTTTCCTTCAAATGACGCTCAATGGAACTTTGCATTATTCTGAAATAATCTGGCTCGTAATCTTCACCGTCCTTTTTTCACCTCTGCGTAGAACTTACAAAGGATTTTGTCAAGTTCTTCCGACGCCATTGTTTCAATGTTTATGTTTTCAAGACGACGGGATGTGCACCAGCTTTTCAAGACAGCAAAAGACTTCAGTTCTTCTATGTCTTTGTTGGCAATTACTGGAAATCTGGAAACATCTATTTCTGCATGGTTTTGGCATTCATTTATTGCTGTTTGTTCATTTGTTTTGGTTTTGTGGACTCGGGAGGACGCAAAACTTCAACAATATTTGAGAAAAACAGTTATATTTTGTTCAAATGTGACACCAAAAGATGACAAACTCTCTAACAGAAGTTCTTCACTTTCAAGCAAGTTGAATTCGTCCATTTTTATGAAGAAAGGTGGAATTTTTAAAAGAAATCACAAAAAAATAATATTTTGTGTCTTTTTTCCCTGTAATTTGATTGGTTAGTTTAATTCAGTGATTAAAGCTGATTGGTTGTTTTGGTTCAGTGTTTAGATCTGATTGTCTGAAAAAAGATGCGATTTAAAGCCCAAAATAGTGCGATTCGTGATTAAATCGCACTGCTAAGAGCCAATCAGATTGCAAGTATCACCAGTGATTTCAAAATGTATATAATAAAGCTTGTAACCGTGATTCTCTCTTGGATATTTTCTTTAGGGGAACATGTCTGTTCAATGAAACGAGTCAAATAGCAAATTTACAGCTGTCTCGGCAGGCAAAACATCATCCCAATTAATCGACTGAACTTCAACTAAAAGCACTTCCTCATTAAAATTTGAATAATCTCTTCTATATATACGATATTTATATGAAGTACTTGCTAGCCTATTAATAATAAGAAAATTAGGGAGGTGATCTGTCGTATCACACAGCAAGTTACCACTAATAGTTTGGTGCTCAATAGAATTGAAATAAATATTGTCAATTAAAGTAGCTGAATAATCAGTGATTCTTGTCGGTTTGATTAATATGGCTGGAAGCAATAGGCTGCCAGAGTATTGATAAACTCATTAGTAGCAGTATCGGACTCAAAATTTAATAAATTTAAATTAAAATCTCCCATCGAAATACACAATTTAGATTGCTTTGAAATCTTATCAAGAACTGCAGTAAAATAATTAATAAAATTATCAAGATTACTATGCGGATGGCGATAAACTACTGAGCATACAATATTGCGGAACTTGCTGTGCACTTCAATCCATAAGCATTCATAATCCTCAGTCGTAGAACTGAGATCATCACGAGAGTGAAATTCAATATTTTCTCTGACATAAAATCACACGCCACCAGCATTGATCATACTTGGCTGAGAAATGAATTGGCAACCCGGAATAAATATATTAATTAACGGTCGATCCTTATTAACAATTATTTTAATTTCGGATAAGCCTATTATGATAAAATTATGATGGAGATCAGTTAGGAATGTTACCAACTTGGTATTACCGAATTTGCATTCGGACTCCTGACATTGCAATGGAATAATGAATGTAAATGGTCCTTTGAGATTGCATCTTTTATAGTATGACAGTTGTGAAACTCTTGTGAAGTATAATAATCGAAATTTATATCAGGTAGTAAATTATTTTCGATATCAAATCCAGCGAGATTTGGGATATCAGTCAGACTTGAAATTAATTCAAACCTAGGCAAAGCCTCAAGATAATCATGACTGATACTCATTGTCGAATTCGTTTATAATACAGCATTGTATACAGCTATATTTGCAATTACAATTAAACAATAGATCAAACAGTACTTATCTTGATGGCAATAGATTCTTCAAATCATCTTCACAAGCAATAAATCTAGCTGGAGTATCTTTATTCTTCCTCAAATATATCCGATCTTGTTGAGTCCAGATATACTTGAAATTATTGGTGCGCCTGAATTTCAAACAATCTTTAAATATAGTTCTTTATTTCTCGGGCTCAAGCTCGCTGATACATAGAGTCTTGTTTTCGGATATCCTCGACAAGCCAAGGTCCTTTGTTGTCTTTTCCGTAAGATGCTTTCGATTTCTGTATAGAACAGCTCCTTCGTCTCCCTACGCACAAACTTTACAATCACCTTCGGGAATTGTATAGCAGAATTCACAGAGCTATCAGAACCATGAACGCCTTCCCTCACCCGTGAACTATACGAGTTATTACTTGGAAGACGATGGGAAACCGATATATCGCTTTCATCCAGTTGTAGACCCATAAGTCAGCCAATCTTAATTACGAGTTCGTTGCCGTTGGTATCTTCACTCGGCTCAACAGGAAGGCCGAGATTTCACAGCACTCACGACGACCATACGGATTCATGTTGTCAATCTCAGTAGTAACATCGTTGAATGATTTCGAGAGTCTTAAGACTTCTGCTCTCAAGGATTTATTATCCTGCATAACCAGTTGGCATTTAGCTTCTAATTCCCCAACACGTTTATCGATAGAATCATACTTATCACTAAGAAACTTCGAACTATCTTTGAGATCGCCTATTGATTCTCCAATAGGTTTAAGCTTCTCTTCAAGTTTCTTGTCCAATATTTCTTCAAAAATCTCTCTGGTAACTTGAGTCATGATTATATACAAGAACAATAAGGGTATACAAACAACTAACATTAACTAGAATAGTACAAGAAACACAAATATACACGGAGAGCTAATGTTACACATCCTCCATCTTGTGCCACGTATAGCTGCAGAGAAAGACTATTATATTGTTGGTGACTGACGTTTCTACGGCCTCAACGGCGGTCATCTTAGCTTCAGAGCCAAGTGAAACGTGTTTGTCAGGTTTCCCTTTATATATATATACGTCTGGTTCATTACTCATCGTTTATCTGTGTCATAATTATAGTGTGGGTGTTGCGTCATGCGTTAAGAGTGGGCCAATATTGTTTGTCGGTAGGTCTATTGTTCGCGAAGAAGTCTTTTGTATGGTGTCGGTAATTATTGTGATCTGTTAAGTGGTTCACAGTATGTTCCAAGTTGGTATACCGGCAACTTTCTAATGTAAGTCGCTGTTTGTAGTATGTGTTAAAGGCGATACATTCAGCCGAGTTCCAAGCAATATCGTGTTTTGTTTGTACGTGGTGTTCAGCTGTGTGATTAGTCCTGTCCCCGTTTCTAGTAGCTCGTTTGTGTTCAGCTAGTCTGATTTTTAGGTTTCTGCCGGTTTCACCAATATAAGTGTCCTGGCAGTCGGCACATTTGATCTTGTAAACTGCACCCTGTCTTTCATGAGGCTGTTCTTTGTCTTTCACGTTAGTCAGTATATGTCGCAAAGTAGTCATAGGTTTGTGGGCTACACGTATATGTCGTAAGGTCGTAAAATACGTGCAATAACCTCTAATGTACCTTTAATGTATGGTATTGTTGCTGTTGTTACGATCGTACTGCTGTCGGTCTCGTTGGTCTCGTTGATATTGTAGTTGTTCCGTTCAATAAAATTAGTATTGTAGTTGTTTTTACGAAACACACGCCTAAGATAGTCGTTTTCGTTGCGCAGAGTTTCGGGTGAATCGCAAATAAGTTGTGCTTGTCTTGTCAAAGTCTTGATCGTTGTTGCTATGTGTACTGTTGGATTGTAAGATGAGTCGTCCAGTAGTCTATCAGTGTGTGTTGGTTTTCTGTAAAAAACAGTCCTTAGTTTGTAGAAAACCAACACACAATGCTAGACTACTGGACGAATCATCGTATAACCCAACACTACACAAAGCAACAACCACCAAGACTTTGACAAGACGAGCACAACTTATTTGCGATTCACGCGAAACTCTGCGCAACGAAAACGACTATCTTAGGCGCGCGTTTCGCAAAAACAACAACAATACTAACTTTATTGAACGGAACAACTACAATATCAACGAAACCAACGAGACCGACAGCAGTACAACCGTAACAACAGCAACAATACCATACATTAAAGGTACATCATAGACTATTGCACCTATTTTACGACCTTTATACAACATACTTATAGCCCACAAACCTATGACTACTTTGCCACATATTATACAAGATCGAATGCGCCGACTGCCAGAACAGTTATATTGGTGAAACCGGCAGAAACCTAAAAATCAGATTAGCTGAATAGAAACGAGCTATAGAAACGGGGAACTTCAGGACTAATCTCACATAGCTGAACACCACGTACAAACAACAAGATATTGGCTGAGACTCGGCTGAATGTGTCGCCTTAAAAACAAAATATACCAACTTGGAACATAAACCACTTAACAGATCACAACAATTACCGACACCATATACAAAAGACTTCTTCTCACGCACCAACGAACAATATACCTACCGACAAACAATATTGGCCCACGCATATGTAATGTAGTGTAAATTTATTATTTTACGAGGAAAGCCCCATTCACCAATAAGTGCTTTTCATGGGGGTCCTCAAAACTATAGAATAAAACATACACATAAAAATTAAAATAGTTAAGATAATTACAATGTTACGAATTCTAGGTTAAATTAAAATTACTTAAAATATACATATTTGAATTTAGAGTAAGTAAAAGTATGATCAATGTTAAAATTGCAATCGTTCCACTCGGTAATAAAAAAAACCCTGGATTTTTGCATATCCCAGTTCGTTTTACAAGCAGGTACCCTAAATTGGTCCCGCTGGCGTGTATTATGGTCATGAATATCATATCCACGTAAATTTTCAAATTGATGTAAATTTCCTAATTGGTACATTGAGTTAAAAACGAAACTGCATCGATGAAATTTACGCCGCTCATAAACTGGTTTCCACTTTAATAGTTTCAACGCTTCAGAACTGCATGATGTTTTCGGAAGATCAAGGATTAGTTTTGCTCCTTTGTTCTGTAATAATTGTAAAATATTCATCAGGGTCTTATTGTTTCATAACGCATGACGTAACACCCAGTCACACTAATTATGACACAAACAGACGATGACGTAATGAACCAGACGTACATATATATACGCAAACCTGACAAACACGCTTTTCTTGATTCTGAAGATGACCGCCGCTGAGGCCGTCGAAACATCAGTCACCAACAATAGTCTTTCTCAAGACTACAACAACCTGGACGATCAACTTCACACATCTAATGATACTCCTAGGTTCAAACCATTTACTTTATAATAGTTTCTATACGGTAAAAATTGTAATAATTTAATTATGTTAATTCGTCATAAGAATTATGACAGCCTAGAAACAAAAGTCTGTATAAATAAACTAATTTCATTGTACAGTATACATTTTTTGTGTATTTCAACGTGTTGATATTTAGTTATGGTGTTTTACATTACTGATTACGTGTCACATTAACTATAGAATTGTACTTGTTATTTGTTATTCGAATTGTACTGTTACTCCCGTTAGCGCTTTGCAGCAGTTCGTTACAATTACTTATTCAGATGTTTATTGGCAGAAAGTCTTCAGATACATCTACAGATATTTACACCACAGTTGCAGAAAGCTGTGCATTTTAGGTTTGTTTTGCAACATTTATATTAGCCTCGGTTCTTGCAACCACAATGGATTAGCTCATAGCAGGTGACAGTCCTTTATCCAGCATGGCTTTTATGCTTATCCATCTTTCTCTTATCCCCAATCCTCAGGACTTGGGATAGTTGGTTGCTTGGTAAGCGCCAATGCCCATATGTGACCGGCTTACAGGTAGTATTCACACGCCGTGTATTGTTGTAAAGAATCGCTGCTGTGTTGGTGGAATGTTTTCCGAAGTGCCGGATCGTTTATAGAAGAGATCTTGAATAGATTGGTTTACTCGATTTAAAACATTGATTCTGTGATATAATAATCATCATAAACCTTTCAATGACAAACATACTTTGATCTGTAGCTCGATGAGGCCAAACGAGGCTTGAACCAAGTGTATATATAAGGCATCTGTTGCAGCAAGGTAGACCATCTAGATATCCTAGGTAGTCTTTTTCCTTCAAATTCCTTTCTATCAAAGAACGACACGGTGTCACACCCGATTATGATATGAAATATTCCCAGAACATTGGCCATCTGGGACCTATCTGTTAAACGATGTTGTGTATTTCCAAGAATATGAAACGTTTACCAACGCCAACGATTTTCAAATGCATGAGTGATTCGATCTAATGCCATGTTGACATTTAGTAGTCCATGGCGTTGGAGCATAGAAAGTTTCAGATATCACTTCCTCCTTTGGATCCTTTGGTGTTGGCACTGACTTATACAGCAGTTGCAGACTATCGTTTATATAAGTTCACCGCCAGGCGATATTGCTCTGTGTACCCAGGAGGAAGCCGGTACTCGGATCCTGTTACACGCGCTAGATTGTTTGAATTGTGCACACCACAGAATCCTGATTAAAATGAATTACACATATACCTCATTGTCATATAGCTGTATACAACCTGCCAGATATTCCAGGTCGCAAACTATGGTTGTCTTTGGTGTTGGTAAATATTTGAGATATACCTGGCTATACAACATTGTCCAACAGTTAGGGCCACAGACGGCGAAAGAGCTGTCAAATTCCCATGCCTTACCCCGCTACGACACCGTATCATTCTATGAAACTATGAAATATCTCTGCTGAAATTACGGCCGATGCAAATGTTGCAAATCAAGCCTAAAATATACAGCCTTGTGTAGTTGTGTTGGAAACTGCCAGTAAACATTTGAAGAGGACAAGGCCTTTTTAAGATACAAGCTGGGATACATCATACATGCCCTCCTCCGCTAGTCCCTTCTTCAGCCCCAGCCCCCACGAATTGATCGCGTCCACCCGGCAAAGTCTTTTCTCTTTCCTGAATTACAAACAACTTAACAAAGAATGAAGAAATATAAACTTTATTACCACACCATACTCGGTTGACTGGTAAGAACTGGGTTATAATCATATCTAGTACTCTTCCTTAGTACTCTTCAAATACCAGATTCCAAAGGCAAAACAAGATGTTTTTAAATATTCTTATTTTCTTAGAACGATTAAGGACTGGAACAACCTGCCACATGAGATTGTTTTAGCAAATTCATTAAACGAATTTAAAGTAAAACTAGATGGCCATTTTAAAATATTATTATTATTATTATTATTATTATTGTATTATTATTATAATTTACATATTGTAATAAAATTAGTTCTACCTTAGTTCTATTTTTAACATAGTATCATATATCACTTTTACCCATTTTAATATTTGTATTTTGTAAATTTAATAGTTGGTGTGACCTTGTATGAGTTTACCGACTTAATAAATTCAGATTCAGATTCCTTAGAAGAAAGGGTCCTATAGGTAGTTCTCACAAGTTATACAGTATAATGAAGATTGGTTTATTTATGCCGTCCTCGGTTCTGTGCTGTCCTAATCCTTACAAAATTAACACACTAATTATTAGCATTTCAACCATCAATTACAATATTATTTTGTTTAACACATTGAATAGTAACTATTCTGGTCACGTTATAGGGTAATAAGTTAGAAACGGAACAATTTTATAGGTTAGCTTCGTTTCCACGCTGACCTAACATAAACGTTCTAATTACTATGTCCAGGTGAAGTTTCGCCGATGCCTCCATATCAGAAAATGGTTAACTCATCGAGGCTTGTAATCGTGCCAAGTTTCATTCTTGCATCATAAAGTCGATGATGTTTTGGTATATTTGATGCTTAAAGGACATTGACAACAAAATATACTTTATATATGGAAGTATATGACTTACTGTAGCTAGTCGGAATATAATAGTTTGGCGCTATGAAAATGCTCGTAACACATTTTAATGGTTGAATAAACCAGTAAAAACTCCGCCATTTTGAATATGTCCGCGACGTCGTGTGCTGGGAAGTGTTATATTTCGTACTTTTGTACTACCTAGGAACTATATACTTCCACCTTGACATTTCTTTGATGTAGTATACAAATTTGAAACATGTTTTACATAATATTACATTTTAGGCGACAATTTATTGGGAAAATGTAAATTGGAAGATCTTACTAGCAATATTGTAAAGTTAAGATGTAGCAATATTGGATTAACTGTAATGCCGCCATTTCCAAAAGACTACGTCAATCACAATGTTTTCATGTAAGTAACCTATAAAATGTCTTGTATTCAGGAACCGCGAAGCATTTTTAACTGGTGGATATGCCAACCGTATAGGAACGAGTTTTTTGGGTGGGGCGTTTGTGTCACTCGCCCGCTCGTCATGGCGTTAGAAATCGGAAACCAATCGGTACAGTATCGGATTACTTCGGCGTCATAAGTGGGTTAGTCTATAATTAAAAGTAACAAGCGACGAAATACTCTAGAACATAACTGTGAACGAAGCAGAATGTTTTCTTACATATGTAACACGGCTTGAATTGCTCGGGAAACTTGAATGCGTGCTTACTAAAACTATATATGCGCGAAGCCACAGCAGGTGGCGACTAAGCAATGCTCGTATGTAAAAAGTATTACAGATACCAGCATCTGCTAATTATACGAACGAAAATGGGAATCCTGCCTCGTTTCCTGCTCCAAAGTCAAAGAGGTTACCCGACGAGTGACAAATCGCAACATCGGGGATACTCCTTCGACTGCAAGAAGGACAGTCAGAGGCAATGAATGTGAGATTCGGCAAGAGCTTAGTGCAACCATGAATGGCTACTTGAAGTTAGACATCTTTTTGCGATTCTATTACTCTACAAACCAATTAATTACAAAGCATTAAACAAAGAAGACATGTGTAACACGTAACTATGAAACTATATATCAGCAGATAATGGAAGACTTGGGGTGGAATCTTCGCACATAGCTTTTTGCCTGCCTACTTGAAGCCTGCTTTAGTGACTTTCGAAGTCAGGATCGATGGGTAAGACATCTTTTCGCGATTCTATTACTCTACGAACCAATTAATTGCAAAGGATTAAACGAAGAAGACTTGTGTAATACATGAAACTGTGTATCAGCAGAAATGGAAGACTTGATATAGCTTGCGTTAAAAGCGCTTCGCCTTGAATTTTAAAAACATAATATGAACAACCAAGTACTCCAAGGAAAAAATATGTTTACGTCCTAAATCGCGTACACGTTTTCTTGACTTGCTGTCGCAGAAACTGGATCAGAGAGTCGGCCCGTAGACCGCGATGAAAAGCGACTATAATATCCATTGCTTTCGCTCAACGGGTAAGATCATCGGAGAAGGAAAACGAAGTAAGCTCCATTTGCATTCGTATAACTAAGAGTAGCAGGTATTTGGAATCATTTGTACAAGTGATCACGAGCATCGCTTATAGTCGCCGCCATATTTGTCCGCGCTTTCACGAGTTCTCCCTCTGGGAGATGCAAAATAATTGCTCGACTTAACATCACAAAAAGATATACCGAAAAGGATTCTGGAAATGGTATCGTGTAATTGGCACACGTGTATCGAAAGCTATAAAGTCGCAAGTTGTCACATGGAACTCGAGTGCGTGCTAGCATTATATATGCGAGAGTACCCGACGCAACAAACGACTTTCCGGCGTTGCCGCACATAAAATAAACGTGAGCATTCTGTTTATATACAAGACAAAGAAACACTAAGCAAAAAACGTTATTGCGCGTTCGATTGCGGATTTTATAATAATTTTTAAGTTAATGAGATTATAGACCTCAAGGAGCTTCAAAAGAGAAGTAGATCAAAATACATAGTCATCGGAAGAATTCAGTATTGTGAAAGTTTGTACAAATAACTTTTAAAGATACGTACTACTTCATGTATGCCAATTATTTTGGTTAATGTGGTTATCATAACAATCGCCCCCAGTTGTTCGTTTGCATTTTTATTTGGATATGTTTCGCCTACTTCGCATATTAAAAAATACGTAATTTATATAATTTTCTAAAATGTTAGGACCAAACGGCGAGCTCCGAGCATTCCTTTTGAGTGATGCGTTTTAATTGGGTAATATTCGTTGGCGACTGCAGAATTTATAATGCAAAAATAAGCAGGATTTTTACGGATGGGTATGCACGTATGCGCAAGATAATAGGAATTATATATATTATGGACTTAGACTCGACAATTCTAAATCTGTCTTCACAACAGACCTTTCCGCACGGCAGCTACCACTCATGCGTGTCTCCTTTTGATTGGCTGTTTGTTGTCCAAACTTATTTAACAGCCAATCAAATGGCAACACGAGTGTCCGAACTTATTAAAGAGCCAATCAAAAGGCGACACACGGATGAGTGCTAGTTGTCGTGCGGAAAGGTCTATAGAAATTGGTTAAATATTGACTGAGATAACGATCGAAATCTATGACGAAACGACCTGTTGCGATTTATAATCTACAAAAAGTCAAATAACTTTGAATAGGCAACGCGTACAAACAAATTATTGCAAGAAAAGTAAAGCTTTTGAAATGGGCTACAAAAAAGTAGTTAGCTGATAAAATTTCGTTAGATAAATAATAATTATTGGTGAAAAATGTCGTTGAATATGTTTCAACTAGGGGAGTGAAAATATTGGGTGGAGCAGAATGACATATTATGCATTTATTATGCTATAATTAAACTGTTTTAAAACTGTTATATATATAGCAATTAGCGAAAAGGGGCTGTTACGACACTGACAATAAAAAGATGGCAATCACAAATTAATGCATTATTAATGCTAACTTTCACCGAGTTGAAAAAATAAACAAACTGAAAATGATCTGAAATGTGTACAACTACGAGAGTTTTCTTGTGAGTACCGGACTGATGGTTGAAACTCAACATTACTAAAATGGACATACAGCATGAATGTTGTATTGCGCGAATCTGAAAAGTTTAAACAACCCCTGATTCAATTATACCTTAATCATAACACAATAACGTCACGGGAGTAAACAACAATTTCGATCTTAATGGCGTTTGCGCGTGATCGATTTAAAAAATTCCTTAACATTACTTTACACATGCACTATGAATGACAAGTCAGCAATATGTTTGAAGACAGCACATTATACATATAGCGCACAAGCAGATTAATACTAACAAAGCGGTAGATACAAGCTAATTCAGAATAACGCGTTTCTGTGGACTATTTTCTATTCTGATGTAATTATAAGCAATGTTTCGTATACATCAGACGCATGTAGGCATTGCGTACCTCTTTTAAAATTGGGAGGGTAAAAGTCACAAGCATGCGCTTGGAGTCCGTATCATGCCATTTGGAAATCAGCTAGACCGCTTCTAAAATGGCTGGAAATGCATCTAAAGCTGCAAAACGCAAGAATAATAATTTGTTATCAAAAAGGGAATTATAAGCCAAATGGAACTAAACCAAACAAAACAAATGCCAAGGTGCCGAAAGTAGTAATATATAAATTATTATTATTATCAATGTGTTAGGGACTGGACTGAGCTCTAAGCCAATCAGAATCAAGAATGATTTGAATTGGCCAATCAGAGCACAGTCCAGTCCCAAATTTCCAGGGGGGTTGAATAGTTTTAAGGTGTGGTCACCCTGTTAAGAGCGACCAGCCATCAAATCAGGGGGGATATGCAGCTGGTCGTATACAAGAGTTTTTTTGTGAATTTTGTATATATTTATCTCGTGAAATCTGGTGTTATTGTACGACAAGTTTTTGGTTTATCCTTGAGTTTGACGACCAGAGAGAGAGAGGAAGGTCAATCAAGGTGATCGTAGTCAATTTCATGAGATAGATATTTAAAATTCAAAAAAAAACTTTATAAACGACCATCATACCTCACCCAATGTGATTTATACTTACACGTGCCATCCAAAAAAACGTCCATATTATTTTTTATTGGAAGAGTTGTACGATGTTGAAATAAAAATAATCAAATTTTGGTTTATAGAATTAATCATAGAAATTTCCGCCATGGAGCTCTTACCTCGACGCCATCTTATGGCCGAATGACTGATATTCTTTAGTTACGGTATTTTTAAAAAAAATGATAAAATTTGTAGAGGGAAATATCTCCAAAAATTATTTGGTGTTTTTCAAATAGATGAAATATATTTTTAAAAAAAATAAAATGTACTTTAACACACAATACAATAACTTTTTTTTGAAAAAACAAAATTCTCTTTTTATTGTTTTTATTTAATCTAAATACATTTCTTTATTAATAGAAGTAAGTATGGAATCATCAGTTATCATAATTGTTGTTATATATTTATGCGGACAAAGAATTCCCCCATCTACCACTTCTAAATATAATTTATACCCGGATAGCTTACCCGAGGGAAAGTATATACAGTGTCGTAAAATATATTTTTGATTTGGAAAATTCTGTCGAAGAGAATTAATATTACAGCGGGTATATACTTTTTTTTTAATATTGTTTCTATTAAATACTTTTTCCTCCTTTACTTCGTCATCAGCAGTCCCCAAAAATGCTTTCAAACTATCATCACTATCAGAATCACCATTATCCTGAATAGGTTTGACGGGTTTAAAGTCCTCGAAATTAAACTCTTTCGACGTATCCCGTACACGTACACCGTACGCGTATCCTTCTCCTTTATCGTTGTAATCCCATATGAGAGGGGAACCATTCAGGGGTATGGGTTCTCCATAGGAAGCTTCATTCGTTATTTCTTCTTTCGTAGCCATTTTTTCTTAAGCTAAGTTTGTAGGGGGACAATGTTTTACGTATAAATGAAAAAGAAAAGTTTCAGCTTATTTATATGAAAGTTTTTTGAGAACATTTTTTTTCATTTCTACAAAACCTGGGGTATAAAAAACGATATCATAAAAAAAATGGTCAGTTATTTTGTTGAAGATGGCAGGGTATATACCCTTGCGAAAGATTTGGTCATTTCAAATTCGTAATCAAGAAAAGGCTGAAAAATTGATAGAGGCAGCGAAATTAATTCACACTCCACAGAATTGTCTTAAATTAAATGAAATATCGTTTTTTGAATGTAGTCGTGAAATTGTAAAAGATAAAGAATTGGGATTACTTCAAGGGGTTGTGTATCTCAAAGAAGCAAGAGCTGATATTTTTGATTGGCTTCCATATGGGGGAGAAATCATTCGTTCTTATGCTGATGATTTCTACCATTTTAAGGGTAGACTATATGATCCGTCCACGTTATATCGATATGGAAAACGTCGGGGTAAAATGGGAAAATTATGGGATAGTGAAAGAATCTATAAATTAGCTGATTATATGAACAAGCATCGACAAAAACAAATAAGAAAAAAACTTTTAGAGTAAAGAAAGAAATTCATGTAATAAAAAATAACAACATGTTTTATTAAATAAATTTATACAAGAGAAGGAATTATTATGTCTTTGTCAGTTTTTATAAACTTAACATTTTTATGCAAAAGATGAGGAAGAACAGTATAAATAGACGGTTTTTCTTTTTTTTTAAAACCATTGCTTGTCGTACTTCAGTTAACATAAAAATGAAGTGTAGGAGTTGTATAAAAAAAGCGAAAACGAAAAATAAAAAACGAATACGAAAACGAAAACGACGACGTTCTAAAAAAATTCAAAAAGGAGGATGGAAAAAAGATCATCCGAATTATAATCATAAGTTTTATGAATTTTGGAAATGGTAGACAATGTATTTAAAAAAAAATTTTATTAATCCAAATAAGTTTGTTTCCATCTTTGTATTCTATCATCACATTCACATAGTTCAACTATTCTACTATAGATAAGTCGTGAGTAATTCTGTTTACAAGGATAACAATAATGATGGTTTACAAAGCATTCTTTACATCTGTAATGCATGAAAAAATGATAGAAGGAATTCACTTCACGACAACAGAAACTGCAATAGACCATCTTGACAATATTTTTTTGGACGTTTTGTGAAAATTTTATAGTTTGACAACCCACTTTTATAGATTTTTGCAAAACTATATAAACAGGGTATCAAATATATTTTTTCTATTATTTTTCAAACATGTGGTTGCGTTCAATGATTGATTTTGGAGAATGTGAATCTCATGATTATCTTACATTTTATTATCATGCTGAACCCATACAATTAGTAAACTATGAAGCCGTGATTCCCTCGTGTTTAAGATATGGATATTATTTATATCTGAAAGATTGGCAAGGACCTCGAAATTTCAAATTGATGCTAGTAGACTCGTTTGGAGCTCCGGAGGATAATTTACAGAACCTCTTATCATCATTGAAGGGAAAATATATAAATATTAATAATAATAATGTAAAATTAGCAACCTCAACACCTATATTAAACATTAAACCCTACAATTTCATTAACCATAGGGGTAGAGGAAACAAATATATTTATCTTTGTAATGTTTTTAAAATAAAAAACCTTGAAAGTTAGAAACAGAATATCGAGTTTTTATTTTTGTGTAAAAATTTTATTACAAGAAAAATAAATATGTTTACAAATTAATTTGTTGTGGAATTATTGAGTTACCATTTATTAGTTTAATTGTTTTATACAAGAGATGATCACTTTTAGTATCAAGAATTGTTTTTAGGGTTATTCCCTTCTCTTCAAGTAATTCCTGTTTAATAATTTTCAGAGTTAGTTCGTAGACTTGAGGTGGAGAACAAAATGGGGGATTACATTCTTTACATAGTATAGCGGGTTTACAATCCTCTACCAAATATGTATAGTCAGGAAAATGTTTTTGAAGAAAATGACATGAATAATAACGAGGAGTATAGTCATGATATGCTACACCCCTATAATTGACACAGGTCACGAGATCTTGTTCTTGATTCATCTTGTTATCAATATGATTAAATCAAATATGTAATCTTATATATATAATAAATAAAAAACACGAATTTTTTTTAAAAAAAGTTTTTATTGAGTATATGCTACAGCTTTCATGAAATTATTAGAATCTATTATTAGTTTAATTTCTTTTTGTAAAAGAGCAGAAGCATCATAGTCAACAATTGTTGTTATGTTTTCACCCAGACATGAACAATTCCATTCATCATTTTCATATTCATGTTTCTTTTTAACTTCCAGAGCTAAGTAATATGTTTGAGGCGTTGAGGGTATATCTTCATAGGGTATATCTTCAATACATTCGCATAATACCGTAGGTTGACATTTCTTTACAACATAGGTAAAGTGGTGTAATTCTTTGGCTAGAAAACGACTTGGATAATAGTTACTTTCATCTTCAATTTTGTAGGGGTTAAAGTCATCAGCAATTATTCTTTGATAACTTCTACCGTTATGTTCATCACAATCACGATACTGTACATGTGAATTCGACATCATTCACAAATAACGTACCACATGGGGGTACGCGTTTATATATAATTTTTTATAAAAAAAAAATATAAAAAGAAAAATGAAAATTAAAAAGACAGATATTCTAAAATAAAAAAAAATAAAAAATAAATTTTAGTAGGATATAAATAAAAATGTAATAAAATGGTTTTTACAAAAATATCATGGAAACCGTGGATACACGATATAATAGATTATTCTATTCAAAATATCCCTGTGGACAATGTCTTAACGGAAATATGTGTGGGGAAGTGTGTGCGAATTATATACCGCGGAAAGATCCAAAACAAAAAAAACGTTGTTGTAGATTAAAGAGATGGTTGTTAAAGAAGATATGGTGTTAAAAGATTTAAAGAATAAAATCCCATAAAAAAAAAGAAACAGTATAAATAAGAGTAAAAAAAATAATTGTTTATATATTTGTTAAGATGGAACGTAAAGAAACAGCAGATGAACGATTCAACCAATTATATTATAACAAACATCCTTGTGGAAGATGTATTAACAAACACCCGTGTCCGATTCATCCAGATGAATTAAAACTTTCAAGACTAAACAGTTTTAAACGTCGGGTGTTAAACAAGTTAAATATACGGTGGAAATATACAGTGAATGTTTCAGTGGAAATGGGTTACGACGAATAGAAGAAAAGACGTCGAAGTTTTTTAAAAAGATTTAAAATGGCTGAGCGTGATTTTGATGAAATTCTTTACCCCGACATTCAATATTTATTACATGCTGAATTGTTTGAGATAGAAAAAACACGCGATTCAACGTTTTATTTTTTGGAATGGAGAGAGCATCCCTATCAGTTTAGAGGCGCTGATTATGATTATAAATATTTTAACATTTATGTGGAAGATAAAAATGAACAATCTATATTTCGGAAACGATATGGTGGAAAAAGATATTATAGATTTTTAATAACCGGTTTTAGCTGGACTATGTCATTTTATGATCAGTTAGTAGGAAAACATGTAGTATTTATTGATAGAGAACCGAGATTACCCACGTTAATTTCGACCCTTTTTTTGTTTTGAGATAAATAATATCCCATGTTATTCAAAAACGTTTTTATATGGTAAATGTAAGGATTCAAGATTTAGATTAGTAAAATATCAGTTACGTGAAAATTTTGATGGTGAAGAGCTTTATTTAGTTCTTATTAAAGATGAAAATATATTATCTTTACTTAATGTGATTTATGGTACCAGTAATGGAAATTATATTGTAACATTAATAAATAAAATACATTTTGATAAATCTATGTTGCAACTACATGTATATTTAAATTGTTGTGGGGAATTATGTAATAATTTTAATGAATTAAATATTTGAAATAAAACAGTTCAATAAATCGAGAAAAGCGTTTTTTATTCAAAAAAAAGAATTTATATACACTTCTTGATCTATGAAATTATGTATACCACAATCTCCTGCCACATGTGTTGTTATATATTGTTTATAATTAAGCTTTTTATTTTTTACATACTCCATAACTTCCAAATTTACATATAATCGAGTCATAGGAAAGCAGGGATTTAGGATTTGTTCACATTTACGTACAATAAATTTTTGATTTCGACAATTTTCTTTAAGATAGTGAAGATCATACTGTTTGGGTTTTGACATATTGCTTGCATGAGATTCAACTGAAGAATGAACCCGAAAATAAAAGGGTTTTTATTTTATTTAGATTAATGTTTATTTAGCTTAATGAATTTGAAAAGCTATATAAAGAGTAAGAGATTTTCAAAATCACAGCAATATGATTGAAACAATTTTAAGAGTTGTTCTTTATTTTCAATATTTTAACCAAGGAGAAATTGGATATTTATTTTGGTTATGTGGATTATTTGATTATTATCGTGGAAAATATGTCACATGTCCCATGATGAATTGTGAAAACATTCACCCCCCCGAAGAAAGTTATTCAGTCAATATGAAAAAAATCCAAGCAACCCATGGAATGGAATCCTATTTTATCCTAGAAGATCGTTTCTCTTATATGATCCCGAATTTACAAGCAAGTCAAAGAAAATATTCCTTGAAGAGATCATGGCTTCAACAACGTACTATACTCGTTGAATCAGACACGTTATGCTGTAGTTTTTTTTCATTTCCCGATTGTTTTAACGAATTATATATTGTATTACCCCTTGAAAGCCAAGACTCAGATTTATTTCAATGTTTAAAAACCAATGATAAGTATCATTATACATATTTTGTACAAAATCTAACCTTTGAAAAAAATACATATCTTATACCCTGGGTTTTGGAAAAGAAAGTTTAGTAAGCAAATTTAAGCACATACATAGCCAGAAAGGTGATTTTGCTCTTTTTTTAAATATTTATTTGTTAATGGTAACACCTAGTATTTTCAATTCTTATGCTTATTGTAGTTCAATTAAAAATATTATCATGTTCACTTCATGTTTTATATTTTATTGTCGTGAACATAACCCTATAGGAAGTTTATTCAATAGACAAAAAAAAGGTCTTTCTGAAAAAAAAATTAGATATGTTTTTTGGGATTTTATACATTATATAAAAAAGGGTAAAGTATCGTTTGATAAATGTCGGTATAAAAATTGTAAGAGTAAAAGTTATTTTTTTGAGTTTGATCCTTTGAAATTAAGTATTTTAAACAAAAGTAATTATGTTTTAAATGAAAATCACACCCAAGTTAATCATTCTGTGGGTGTTAAGCGAGATTATGGGGGAATTATAGGAGAATTTAAGTGTAAAGAGAAAATATTTGCATATGTAATAATGCTTGAGGAAGATGTAATAGAATTATTTACTATGATAAAAATATATATAAAAACAACATTGAATTATAATTTAGCTGCATACAATCCTAGGTATGAAATGACTGAATCGAATGTGAATTGGGATAATTTTTATAAAAGTATTAGTGAACAAACGTGTATGTAAAAAAAATGGAATTAAAAACTTGTATAAAATTTAAAGTATTTGCGTATGATGTTATACGAATGGAAGAAGACGAAGAAAATGAAAAATAATTTTGGATGAAATGTGGGAGATTTTGTTTTGCCCTTCGAAAATTTTATATGGAAAAAAATGAAAAATGGAAAATAAGTGAATGTTGTAAAACTATTCATGAAATATCTATGATCCATTTAACGAATGCTGGACATTACAGTCAAAACAAAAGATTTGTTGGATTTCATGAGGGGGTTGATCCTTTATATATTCAACAATATATGGAACATTTAGATGAATTTTACGTAAAAAACTATCAAAGAAAAAATATATCAGTTTTCATTTATTATATTTTTGAAACCATTCATCCTTTTTCCGATGGAAATGGAAGAATAGGGATAGCACTTGTTGCATTTCTAGAAAATAAAATAGAATGTAAAATAAAAACAAAAAAACAACATAGAAAGTTATGTAAAATTTTAGGAGTTATGCAACGCAAACACAATAGTTTATTTGATATAATATGTTGTAATCAATTATACACGTTATTAGTGTAATAAAATTTTTTTCATTATGATGGAATACAATTTTTTTTAAATTGTGCGGAGGGTATAAAATAAGCACTATCCCTACAGTGATTCATCATTTACCCTTCACTCGGGAACAGATTCAAAGATGGTGGAACTTTATGAGAGACAACAACATGACCATTTTTATAAAATGCAATCGTATACAGATTTGTCTGTAAAAATATTTGCACAAAAAAAAATCAACGGTAATGCTATTCTCGCCAAAGTATATCCGACATTAAAAGATGTGACAAGTTCACATACAATAGCGCTGTTGAAGTGAAAAAAGATCATATTCCTTCATTGTTGAATGTTCTTAATAAGATTAGCATTCAAGAGAAATCGGTGCAGATATTTTTTGAAGTGGTAAGATTTGAAAATTGGAAAAAGCAAACATGCCTTTTGTTCTGTTCGTACAGATTTGTTATCAACATAAAGATAACGAATTATCCGATGCAATGGAATTTGACGATGATCCAACACCGACCACCAGCAACAATAACAACGCAACGCCAAGTGAAATCGTATGGGGAGATGACTGGGGTAGTTTTCATATAAAAAAGAAAGATTCCTTGGATGAATATATTATTGCCTTAAGAAAGTATAATCATGCGACAGGTCATAAATCCCAACCTATCCCCGTCAAAAAACGAGTATTGAAGAAAAAGAAATCCCCACTTACCGACGACGATGATGACGCCAACGATGTCGAAAAGATCAAGAAAATAAAAGTAGAAAGTGACGATGATGAGGTTTGTCACCGTTTAAATCCCTCAGTAATTTCAGAAATATTTTATTATCGTTTTAGATGTTGTAAAAATATACAAGATACATTATGTTTGTACGGTAATACTATAAATAAAGAGTTAGCCTGTAAAAATATAGAAGTTGATTTTATGTGGATATTACGCGATAAAGAACTCGTTGATGAACTTGAAGAATACTATACTTATTTTATTTCTTTATTTTAGAAATGAATAAAAAGAAAAAAACTAAATTTTCTGCTGACTTTATTGAAAAAGCTTCAAGATTATTAAAAGGAGAGACATTAACTGATGAGGATTATTCTAATTATAGATTACATAGTAGTAGTAAAAAAAAATATAGACGTTTGAAATATGCTGTTAGTAAAAATAATGAACAATGGGAAATTGATTTAGCTGAAAATAAAGATTTAGCCCGATATAATAATCAATATCGTTATTGGTTGGTGTGTATTGATATTTTTTCAAGATTTTGTTGGGTAAAATTAATAAAAAAGAAAACGTCTAATAATGTTAAAAATAAATTTGAAAGTATTCTTATTGAAGAAGGAATAGCGCCTCTTAAAATTCAAAGTGATGAAGGAACAGAATTTCAAGATATACGTACGAAATTAAGTAAAAAGTATAATTTTGAAGTATTTCATACGTATAATAGAGAAATAAAAGCATCCCATGTGGAACGTGTAATTGGAACTTTAAAAACAATGGTTCGTCGTGTTTTAACAATGACTGGAGAATTTGACTATATTCAGTATTTACCCCTTATTGTTAATCGTTATAATAATTCCCCACATAAAGCATTAGCTGGTGCAACACCTTTTGAAATTTATCGCGAAGAAAAAAAAGGAAAAATACGTAAAGTAAAAAATAAAATAGTACGTGATCATTTAAATTATCCTATTCCCACTCAAGATCTGATACGAGAAGGTACTCGTGTACGTATTGTGAGAGTAAAAAATAATATTTTTGAAAAAAGTAGTCTTCGACGATGGACTAATGAGATATTTGTTATTAAAAAAGTATTTATCACCGATCCCGTTACATATCAATTAGAAGACGAACAACGTGAAGAAATTAAAGGAATTTTTATCGTGCTGAATTACAAGCCTAAAAAAAAAAAGAATTTACACATTGCTAGTAATTCAATATCAAGAGGACTTCAAAAGAATTTGATTAATGATTTTGAAATGAAAATTGCACAGCCTATTGATGCTTTGAACAATGAATGTTTTTTGGAAGTTTTACAAGTTTGTTATCCCAAAACAACTAAAAATATTGTAGGTGATGAATGTTTTTTTTCATTTATCATAACCTATAAGAATTTTATACCCGAAGAAAATAATAATTCGGTATACGCCAGCAGTGAGTTCGTTTTTACATCGGATAAATTTATTATACCCGACGGAATTTATGATTTATCTTCATTAATTATATTTTTAAATAATATCTTAGAAGGATTTGAAATTTTTTGTACCATCGGGTCAAATGGGAAAGTAATTATTAATGTTAATGTTGAGATTGAGTATTGGGTATATGAAAATGCGAATAAAGCAGTCGATGGGTTACAGGTAAATGAATTTCGATTATCTAACAAGACTACAATAGAAAAAAAGGGTATTCAATATGCTTCTTTTAATCAAAAGATTAATATATTATTTTCAAAAAAATTAGCTTTTATGCTAGGTTTAAAAAATGAAAAAGATCTTGAAATCGTACCTCTCTTGTTTGAAATAAAAAAAGATAACCCTACACCTCGAACCCTTTTTCTAAACATTTTTGATTACTTACCCGATGTATCCGACGGATTAAATAAAATGTTTATATATTGTGATTAAATAGAACTGGGGTTAGTTGGTGATAGTTGTGCCGAATTGTTAACAACAGTCCCCATTCAATGGAATCGACAAGGTGGTGGGGGGAATGGACAATTAATTTGTTATAGTCCCCCAAAATCATTGAGAAAATTAAAAAAAGACATTATACGAGAAATTCATATTAAAGTTAAAGATACTACAGGAAAATTAGTTCCTTTTGATTCAGGAACGCTTAGTATTGATTGTTTAATACATTCAACATAATGCTTTTGATTGTTCTTGAAGAAAAAAATGGGGAAATGATAATTAAAAAATATAAAATATTTTATCCTTTTTCTCTTTACATTTTAGTAAATAGTGGGAAAAATTTTTTATGGAATTTAAATTCGATTGAATATAAAAATATCAAAAATTCATTTCGAATTACGTGTGCAAACAAAATGGATTTCAGTGCAATAACACAATAAAAAAAAAAAAATAATGGAACGATTTCAGTTTCTTCATCTACTATTATTTCCAATGCAACACAACGTTTTATATATACTATAAAATAATTATTTTATATTGACGAAAAAAATCCTTATTCATCATTAAATGATGAGAAAAAAAAATTCCCCTATTTTTTATTTATGAGTGATAAAGAGGCTAAACAATCACTACAGTTCTTTATTAACTATGAGAATGACGTGCCGTTAAAAGGTGAAGAAATTAAGATATATATAAATTTATTTGAAGAAAAAAATGACTGAAAAAATAAATGAACTATCCGTAGAAGATTATACTGAATTGTTAAATGGTAGAAATCCTGGAAAAAATTATTCATCATCATATTTTGTTGTGAAAAGAAAAAATAAAGAAAATCCAACTAAGAAAGAAATTTTATTAAATGAGGGTGTGGGATTACCCTCAAATTTAAATTTAGATACTTATTATACAAGCGATAATAAAAAAAAGAGAAAAAAATAGATCCAAATGTAATACGTTTTTTACAAAATAGATAGACTGTGTAGAAAAAAGTATAAATAAAAAAAAAGTTATATAAAAAAATCATAATGTTGTGGATATTATTATTATTTTTATTGTTGTGGGTATTGTTGTTTTTTAAAAATAAAATAAATGACTCGTAAAAATATCAAAAAAACAAAAAACAAAAGAGGAATAAGAAAGCGTAGAAGAAAAATACAAAAAGGGGGTTTTGGTGGAGCATTGGCACTGGGTATGGTTCTTCCTCAAGTGTTGGGAACACTTTCAAATATTCTTAAAATTAACGTTTAAAAAAAAAAAATATGAGTAAAAAAATTGAAGATGTGGAAAAAAATGACATATTATTTAGCGAGCCTTTACAATTTTTTACTTCATCACCCTATAATGATACGTTTACGGAATGTCGTGAAAGGGAAATTATCGCAACGCCTGTAGATAATCAATCGTCAGTATACACGTTTACAAGACATGGGAACGCCGTTGGATTAATGAAAACAAGCGATGCTAAAATAATGGCTAGAGTATCGATTAGAAATGCTGCTGGACTTATAGCACCTGCAGCATCGGGGTTTTCGATGATTACATTACCCCTTCGTACAATGTGGAAAACAAAAGAATTAAAAATAAATGAAAATTTAATTACGCCATCAGATAATTTTGCACATTTTGCATCATGGATACAATTTATAATGCGTCAAACACCGTCGGAATATAAAGATTCTAAAGAGCTTAATTTAGCATATTTAGATACAGCCGAACATATGAGCAGTATCGCTGGTTTCACGAATGGAACTGCTGTCGTAAATACAGGGGGGAGACAAAAAACACAGGCATTTCAAAATCAATCACAGTATTTGATAGATGAGATTGATTGTTCATTATTTAGCGAAGGGGGTGCTGAAATATATATTCCTACAGCGTATAAAGTTGAATTACGTTTAACGCGGGCATTAAATACAATTGTAATGATGGGTGCCAATCATGCTAATATGCCCGTTGCTGATACTATAATTACCCTAGATGATTTTAAAATAAAAATTCCTGTATTTAAACCCAAAAAACAATTATCAAATGCTCTTAATATAGGGATGGTGACCCATAATAAAGAAACATTATATTATACAACCAATTATCGTTGTATTACTGAATCAGTAGCTGCAGGACGAAATTCACATCAAGTAATCGATGTGTTTAATGGTGGCGTTCCTACACGTTTATATATTGTATTTTCACCATTAGCAAATTGGAACGGATCATATACTCATAATATTTTTGAGTTTAACTGGCCTTATTATGATAATGTTGAAGTTTCGGTAAATAACGCTGTTGTCGGGAGAATAGAAAATCATGCTGAAGCTTACTCAAAATTACGCTCGGTATTAAATCGTAACTATTCAGAAATGCCCATGACTTATAATGACTTTATAAACGGGTATTGTATATTAGCATTTGATTTAACAGATAATAGAGACTCTCATCTTGCAGTATTACCCATAAGACCGTCGGGAAATGTTAATGTGGATTTTCATTTTTCTCAAAATACAGTGGTAGGGGCGTTAATATTTGTTGGTGAATTTCGAAATGAAATTAGAGTAGGATTAAATACCCCTGCAAGATTATTACACAGCATTTAATTATCAACATTTGTAACAAGGGGATGTACAAAAAAAATGAAGAACACAAAACCCATTACAACAAAGAATAGAATAAAAAAACCAAAAATAAAAAAACCAGTTATTAACAAAATACCACTAAATCGTGAACATATTCTTGTATTTCCACCGTTTTCAGTTTACGCATAAAAAAAAATGAATGAAGAAAAAAATGATGAATTAAATAAAGAAGAGGTAAAAAAAGACGTAAAAAATTATAATTCAAGAGATGATGATGAAGAGGATGAAGTTGATAGTGAAAATGATAGCGATGTTGTTAGCGATGATGTTAGTGATGAAATGGATAGTGAAAGTTCCATTACTTCTTCTTCATCAAGTTGCGTTGATGATTTAAAATTTTTAGAAACATTAGTTCAATTAAATAAAATAAAGAACAAAGCTTTTGAAAAAAAAAAAAAGGATTTTTTACCATCGTTAAAAAAATATCTTGAAGCAGATATTGATAAAAAAAATACGTTGTTAGATTCTCAATTAATTAATAAATTACAATACATTGCTAAAAATATTTTAAATAAAAAAATTTCTATCCAACTTTCCAGTGATAATAAATATATTTTGAATAAGTTTTCAAAGAACAAAATAAAAGAAAAAGATTTAAAAATATTATTATCTGAGGATTTTCGTATAATCAACATATATCAAAAAGCATACAAATTACTTAACCAACAAATAAAAAAAAATATGACCGAAGTAAATAAAATGCAATTAATTAATCCGAGTAAATTAAATGAAATTTTAGATTTAATCAAAACTGATCATGAAAACGAAAAATTATTGCAGGGAATTAACAACAAAAATAATTTCGAACTTATTGAAAGTAAAAATAAAATGAAAGAAGAAATGAAAAAAGTTAATAATGATCAACGTGTCGCAGAGAGTATGGTTAGTTTTTTAAAAAGACAACAAAATATGAAAAGAAAAAGTAATGAACTTGAAAATGAGGTGACCAATGATGAATCACCCGAAGTAAGGAAAACGCCGACTGTGACAAGTGGTCAACAAATAAAAGAATTTCTTGAAAAGAAAAAAATTAAAATTGGGGGTACAGATATAATAAAATTAAACGGTGTTGGAATAAACCATCATGATTTATTATACGATTTAACGCATAATGTCAGCAAACAAAACATGTTCAATCTTACACAACATAAGCAGACGGTTGCTTTAAAAGAATTGAAAAAATTACATATGCCCGCCTATTATATACGTAATATAAAATTACGACAACGTTATATAAATTTGGGAAAAACCACTTCGGGTCTTTCGAGTAACGAAGAACCCTCTACATCACTCACCACCCACATTCCTACCCCCCCTTCAACGCCCTATTCAACACAAAGAAAATGGCGACGAAAAAATCAATGAATTTACATTGTTTTTTAACCCAATTTTTATTTACGAACGAGATTAATAAAATTTCAAAAATAATAAGTTTTTAAATAAATATTATTTGGGTACATTTCCTGCAAATATTTTTCCTAAACAAATTTATTATCCCTCGTGTTGGATTTGGAATACGGATGAAGCAGATCAAAACGGTCAACATTGGGTTGCTATATTGGTGGATAAAGAAAAACATATGTATTTTTTTGATAGTTTTGCTAAAGATGTCTCGTTTTATAAACGTGAATATTGGTATGATTATAGTGTAAAAAAAGGACTAACATTTCAATATATTCAAAGTAAACAATTACAATCCAAAAATACTGCAGTGTGTGGAAATTGGAGTTTATTATATTTATACAATCAATGTCGTAATGAAATCGAAAATAATAATAAACAAAAAATATTTAAAAATGAACGTATTAAACTAAAAAATGATATTAAATTAAAAAAAAAAATAGAAACAATTTTAGGTCGTGTACTCGTGGGAATATATAATAAAAAATGTAAAAAAAATTGTAAGAGTAATAACAATCAGTCATGTTGTAGTTTTAATAATGCCAATTTTTAATTAAAGAAAAAAATTAACTATTTACAGTGATTTATGGATTTTTATTTTAACCAGCTGGGGTATGGGTCAAAACAAACCGGTAAACTTATAACCTCCTTTTTGTTTTCTTTTTCGAATAGCCCCTTTTTGTTTTCTTTTTCTTTTTCGAATACCAATTCTCAATTGATTTCCAACTAACGATCCCAAGGGTCCAAACATATCTAGAACACTACACCCTTTTTGTTTCTTTTTTCTAAGGATAATTCCCCTCCTGCTTCTATATCTTCTTCTTGCCATGTTTTTAAAAAAAAATTCATACACAATATACACACCCCATACTATATATACTTTTTAAAAAAACGATTTTCAACAACTCTTTTATTTTTTTAACAAACATTTATTTTTCTTTTTACATTTATTTACAAATCATAGATTATCGTTGATTCATGTGGAAATACATTGGTTCTAATTCTACAATTTTCATACCCTTTTCTACAATTATCAAATACCAAATAACCATAGGGTTTCTCATTAATTTCACTTAATACTTTATTAAATCTATTTCTATTAATTTTTTTATTATCACATATCGTATACATATTATTATAATCGCTTACATTTTTAAACATAACATAATATTGACTATTGACACGTAAATTTCGCAATTTACCATTACCATATGTTAAATTTTGACATGTAAAAATAACACTAATATTACGATGATGGACATCTTGAGTTGCAATATTATCTATTCTTTCGAGATTTTCTTTTGATGATGTTGCAACTAACATGAGATCATCTAATATTATTAACGTATTTTCACGGGTATTCGTTTGTATATCGGTAATGCGGGGAATACCCTTTTGACAATCGATAAATTCAACACTAATATCTGTTTTTTCCGCAAGAACTTTTTCCATTTCAGCGTACAGAGGTTGATAAATTGAATATAAATAAACAATTTTAACAATTGCGGGTGTAATCATAATGTTAATATTTTTCAATAATTGTAATATCCAATATGTTTTCCACTTTGGCTGGGACCGCATAACGTTAACATAAAAGGGTGTTGAAATGGTAATGAAACATTGTTCATTTCAGTTATCTAAAAATCCAAACGGAATCGTATTAAAATTATTTTTAACAACACGTTTATTAAATGTAAATGAAAATTTTTTTATTTCATCCTCAATAAAAATATGATTAAGTTTATCTTTACAAATTTTATTGTGATATTTAATTTCAATGATCTGATCTTGATTTTTAACACATTGTGTCAAGGATAAAAAATTCAATTTTTCTTTTATTGTTTCATTTTTTAAAGTAAAACCTTTCACATGAATACATTCCTGATTTAAACTAGTTATATACGCGTAACATTTTGGACCCGTTGAACAAAAATTTGTTATCCATTCATTTTCATTTAATTCATTCGTTAAATCTCCTAAATAATTTCCCGTTTTAACATCAGTATAATTATTTTCATCAGATATATAAATAACAGAATCTGTATCAAAATATAAAACGCGATCGTCTAATTTAACGAGTAACTCGTATAATTACAAACGTGCATATGCAGTGACAAAACATGCAATGATTACATTTCCCGTTTTTAGAGGGGTTGTTGAATCATCAATTTTTTCATATGTACAACGTAATAATGTTTCGTTTATAAATTCCATTGATGTTAATTTTTTACTTTTATCATTGGCAATATTTAATAATTCTTCATAATCGTTTAAAAAACACACTTGTGTATTATTTTCGTTTTGGGCAAATTTTCCCCATAACGAATTTAAAAAGGTTTTTGCAATAGTTCTTAATCCGGGATTTTTCTCTATTTTGTCTTTATCTAAAAAAACATTTTCATTTTTTAAATAATCATTACAATACTGTTTAATTTTAGCATCATTTTTACTTCCATCTGCGTTCAAACAATCCGTAGGAATTCCTGAAGATTCTTGTTTGATTTTTAAAAATTGATTTACGTATTGTGAAAAAATTTTGTCTTTGCGTTCAAAATGATATATTTCGTAAAGAGCTATTATTTTATATCCCTTATCTATAGCAACATTAATCTCAACACTAGTCCAAGTATCCGTTAAGTATCGATCGCTTTCATTATGTTCACATTTATTACATTTATTCACAGCACATTTATAACATAATGGAAATAATAATTTCCCATCTATTCTAACGGGTAAAACAGGAAAGTAAATATTTCGAGGAGGTAAAATACAACATTTTACTAAACCAAATATGTCCTTGATTAAATTTGGGGGTACAGATATAATAAAATTAAACGGTGTTGGAATAAACCATCATGATTTATTATACGATTTAACGCATAATGTCAGCAAACAAAACATGTTCAATCTTACACAACATAAGCAGACGGTTGCTTTAAAAGAATTGAAAAAATTACATATGCCCGCCTATTATATACGTAATATAAAATTACGACAACGTTATATAAATTTGGGAAAAACCACTTCGGGTCTTTCGAGTAACGAAGAACCCTCTACATCACTCACCACCCACATTCCTACCCCCCTTCAACGCCCTATTCAACACAAAGAAAATGGCGACGAAAAAATCAATGAATTTACATTGTTTTTTAACCCAATTTTTATTTACGAACGAGATTAACAAAATTTCAAAAATAAATAAGTTTTTAAATAAATATTATTTGGGTACATTTCCTGCAAATATTTTTCCTAAAATAATTTATTATCCCTCGTGTTGGATTTGGAATACGGATGAAGCAGATCAAAACGGTCAACATTGGGTTGCTATATGGGTGGATAAAGAAAAACATATGTATTTTTTTGATAGTTTTGGTAAAGATGTCTCGTTTAATAAACGTGAATATTGGTATGATTATAGTGTAAAAAAAGGACTAACATTTCAATATATTCAAAGTAAACAATTACAATCCAAAAATACTGCAGTGTGTGGAAATTGGAGTTTATTATATTTATACAATCAATGTCGTAATGAAATCGAAAATAATAATAAACAAAAAATATTTAAAAATGAACGTATTAAACTAAAAAATGATATTAAATTAAAAAAAAAAATAGAAACAATTTTAGGTCGTGTACTCGTGGGAATATATAATAAAAAATGTAAAAAAAATTGTAAGAGTAATAACAATCAGTCATGTTGTAGTTTTAATAATGCCAATTTTTAATTAAACAAAAAAATTAACTATTTACAGTGATTTATGGATTTTTATTTTAACCAGCTGGGGTATGGGTCAAAACAAACCGGTAAAATTATAACCTCCTTTTTGTTTTCTTTTTCGAATAGCCCCTTTTTGTTTTCTTTTTCTTTTTCGAATACCAATTCCCAATTGATTTCCAACTAACGATCCCAAGGGTCCAAACATATCTAGAACACTACCCCCTTTTTGTTTCTTTTTTCTAAGGATAATTCCCCTCCTGCTTCTATATCTTCTTCTTGCCATGTTTTAAAAAAAAAATTCATACACAATATACACACCCCATACTATATATACTTTTTAAAAAAACGATTTTCAACAACTCTTTTATTTTTTTAACAAACATTTATTTTTCTTTTTACATTTATTTACAAAATCATAGATTATCGTTGATTCATGTGGAAATACATTGGTTCTAATTCTACAATTTTCATACCCTTTTCTACAATTATCAAATACCAAATAACCATAGGGTTTCTCATTAATTTCACTTAATACTTTATTAAATCTATTTCTATTAATTTTTTTATTATCACATATCGTATACATATTATTATAATCGCTTAAATTTTTAAACATAACATAATATTGACTATTGACACGTAAATTTCGCAATTTACCATTACCATATGTTAAATTTTGACATGTAAAAATAACACTAATATTACGATGATGGACATCTTGAGTTGCAATATTATCTATTCTTTCGAGATTTTCTTTTGATGATGTTGCAACTAACATGAGATCATCTAATATTATTAACGTATTTTCACGGGTATTCGTTTGTATATCGGTAATGCGGGGAATACCCTTTTGACAATCGATAAATTCAACACTAATATCTGTTTTTTTCCGCAAGAACTTTTTCCATTTCAGCGTACAGAGTTTGATAAATTGAATATAAATAAACAATTTTAACAATTGCGGGTGTAATCATAATGTTAATATTTTTCAATAATTGTAATATCCAATATGTTTTCCCACTTTGGCTGGGACCGCATAACGTTAACATAAAAGGGTGTTGAAATGGTAATGAAACATTGTTCATTTCAGTTATCTAAAAATCCAAACGGAATCGTATTAAAATTATTTTTAACAACACGTTTATTAAATGTAAATGAAAATTTTTTTATTTCATCCTCAATAAAAATATGATTAAGTTTATCTTTACATATTTTATTGTGATATTTAATTTCAATGATCTGATCTTGATTTTTAACACATTGTGTCAAGGATAAAAAATTCAATTTTTCTTTTATTGTTTCATTTTTTAAAGTAAAACCTTTCACATGAATACATTCCTGATTTAAATTAGTTATATACGCGTAACATTTTGGACCCGTTGAACAAAAATTTGTTATCCATTCATTTTCATTTAATTCATTCGTTAAATCTCCTAAATAATTTCCCGTTTTAACATCAGTATAATTATTTTCATCAGATATATAAATAACAGAATCTGTATCAAAATATAAAACGCGATCGTCTAATTTAACGAGTAACTCGTATAATTTCAAACGTGCATATGCAGTGACAAAACATGCAATGATTACATTTCCCGTTTTTAGAGGGGTTGTTGAATCATCAATTTTTTCATATGTACAACGTAATAATGTTTCGTTTATAAATTCCATCGATGTTAATTTTTTACTTTTATCATTGGCAATATTTAATAATTCTTCATAATCGTTTAAAAAACACACTTGTGTATTATTTTCGTTTTGGGCAAATTTTCCCCATAACGAATTTAAAAAGGTTTTTGCAATAGTTCTTAATCCGGGATTTTTCTCTATTTTGTCTTTATCTAAAAAAACATTTTCATTTTTTAAATAATCATTACAATACTGTTTAATTTTAGCATCATTTTTACTTCCATCTGCGTTCAAACAATCCGTAGGAATTCCTGAAGATTCTTGTTTGATTTTTAAAAATTGATTTACGTATTGTGAAAAAATGTTGTCTTTGCGTTCAAAATGATATATTTCGTAAAGAGCTATTATTTTATATCCCTTATCAATAGCAACATTAATCTCAACACTAGTCCAAGTACCCGTTAAGTATCGATCGCTTTCATTATGTTCACATTTATTACATTTATTCACAGCACATTTATAACATAATGGAAATAATAATTTCCCATCTATTCTAACGGGTAAACCAGGAAAGTAAATATTTCGAGGAGGTAAAATACAACATTTTACTAAACCAAATATGTCCTTGATTTTTATTTTATTACAATCTTCCCCCAGTAAAATAGTAGGATGACCCACAGGAAAATCATAATTTTTTTGTACATGAGGGTATAGCGATGTAAAATCTACATAACTTATTCGTTCGTTGGGTTTTGTTTCTTTAAATAAACATACGGGGGAAGTTCGACCCACATATAATGCGTCACGTGGTGTTAAAGGAGTAAACGGATAAAATTTTCTTTTCTTTTCAATTAATTGTTTCTGTGTATATTTTTTTTCTTCTAAATAATCACATTCCCACATCTCGATTAATTTGTAACCGGCATTTTTTATTGTCCAAGAAAAACGTTGCGTATTTGCATATAAATTACTAAATTTTTCGTTTGTAAGAACGTTTAATGCATAGGGGTCAAAACATTTGGGACATCCGTGATAAAAACACCCATGAAATTGATATATCGTATCAATATAAAAACCATCGACAAAACGTCCTAGAATTTTTTTCTCCCCATTTTGTGAACAGATATATTCTAAATTTCCTCCTATTTCTCGATTAATTTCATCTAGCCAATCAATAGCAATTAAACTCTGTTTTACACACCCTCTATAGCCCGAAGCAGGAATAATTCCTAGACTTAATTTTTTAAAAAAAAAATGTGTATACACTTTCAAAGCTAAACTAGCAATCGTAATACAATTCTTTGCATAAAAGGGTGTAATATGACCTATGGCGCCTATCATTGTAGAAAATTTAACACATATCTTTCTTAAAATATCTACATCACTACAACAATAATAATAAATCTCTTTACGAAATATATATTTCTCTTTCTTTTTTTCTAAATACCATTTTTCAAATTCCTTAAGTGTTGCTGTATTCATGTTTCGTATCAAAAAATTTCCGATCTACAATTTCACCCTCATAAGTTAAATCGTAAAATTCATAAGGATGAAATCCCTTGCATTCCCCTTGAAGATCCATTGCTTTTGGAATATCGGCTAATTTCATACTAAAAAACAAATAACTATCGAGGATTCTAATATTTTGTTCTTTAATTATTAAACTCATTATTTTAGTAACGTTCATTATAGTATTCGGTATTATCTGTTTTATTTCTAAAAGATATTTTAAAATAAAAATAGTATCAAATCTACCCCATTATGAGCTATCCAAACGGAATTTTTTTGTTCAAACATAAATTCAAATAAAGTCTCAATAACATTGTTATCAAAAATAAATTGTCTATTCCCACAACAACTAACTTTTTCAATAGTATTATCGATAATTTCTTGATCCTTTTTTTCAAAAATGTTTGTTTTTTTAAATTCACTATGTTGACATTTTTTACATACCTTTTGGACGATACAATAAAACGGTACGAGCAATTTAGTTTCGGTTACTTTTGAAAAAATAAAGTGGGTTCGCTTTCTTTCCCCTTGTTATATTCAAGTGAAAGGGGTTTCACGTAACAAAAATGAGGTTGTTTCATGTATTTATCACAATGAAAACAAAATCGTTTGCTACAATCATGTTTAACTGTTTTATTAGAAAAAATGAAAAAGAATCTCGGACAAATTTTGTTACAGGTTTTACAATAAAACAAATATTGACACGGTGTTAAACGGTTATAATTACTATGAGATTTAAAAATTTTATTTGTTAAATGATTTGTAAAACAATTTTCATCATAAAAAATTATATCACAACTGTTACAAATAAGTTTATTATTTTTATCTTTACACTTATTCGGATATTTATAACATCGTAAACAAGTTAAGTTATTTGTAGTACATAGGTGGTTATCGACATATTCATGGTGTGTAAAATAACTCATACATTTAACACAAAAAGAACTGGTGTTAAGTTTAGAAAATTCCTTTATGCTTAAGACTACATCGTAATGATTATTATTTAACCATAAACATACAATTTCATTAGTCAATTTAATAAGATTACCCTCACTATCAGTTCGTGAATCATAAATTATATTATCGGAATGAGTGTCAGCATACACTAACAAATCAACACCCTGTT
This sequence comes from Chrysogorgia sp. JL179-B06, assembly GCA_035772405.1. Taxonomy (NCBI): domain Eukaryota; kingdom Metazoa; phylum Cnidaria; class Anthozoa; order Scleralcyonacea; family Chrysogorgiidae; genus Chrysogorgia; species Chrysogorgia sp. JL179-B06. Next base: position 1,493,478 of record JAYKKM010000193.1, on the reverse strand, counting down.
TTTTTAAATACTTATTATATACTAACTCAAACTGTGTAGCATCAACATTACCCTCGGGTATCCCACACCCGATATACATTTCGAATTTCTTCACACGTAAATAAATCATCCACGGGTTTATTGGGTTTTCTTTTCATTATAAAATATTTAGCGTCTTGTTTTAAAAATGATATACCTACTAATATTGCTAAAGCAAAACAGCAATCTTTCACTGTACGAAATAATACATGGCTAAGAATATAAAATACACCCGTGCGAAATTAACGGTCATATTTTTTTACATACATATTACTTTTCACACCGCCTTTATCTGTAGCATTTCCCTTATTCAAACTATTATAAATACTTTTTTTCCTTAATACACTATTTTTTTTTTATTTGTACTTATTCCTGCGGGAAACGTTTGAACTATTACCTATCTTTACACCGTCTTGATAAAGCTGTTAAAGCTCGGCGACACGCGCGCGGCAGGAAGTTTTAGCCTGGTAACTAGATTGTTATGGCAACCGGAGAAAAACAAATAAACCTTTCTTCTTTGTAAAGTCGAATGTGAAGTCGAATACTCTTCAAAAAAGTTTACTTCTTGATCTGTTCCTTCGTTGATCTCAAACTTAATACACTTGGATTGGGGAAATGTATTCGAATGAAAAGGGTGCTTCGTTGCCAAGAAAAAGTGTCCGAATCGACGTTTAGAAAACTGGTTTCGGAAAGTCACGTCAAACGTCACATTTCACGACCAAGCTCTTCATCAGTTCATCTGAGTCCGAGATAGTGAATTTTCTAGTAAGTAATTACTAGAAACAGTGTTTACCCAGCATCATTGGCCATGGACTCTGTTGAGAACAATGTTGAGAACGATGCGTCTGAAACATCACAGAACCAAGAGGAGATGCAACCCTGCCAGGTTATTATCATGTTATTGTTTTTATTCCGTTACTCGTTATTCTCATGATTGAGTTAATTAATATGAACAGATATAATATTCAGTATTTTAATATTAAGTTACCATGGCATGCACAATGAATATACTAGACATCCTATGTATTATTCATTTTCTATTATTCAAATTCGAAAAAATCATTATGAGTGAACAGACAAGAAGAGGTGTTTGTCAATCTTATGTATAATCAGAAAAATGCTCACTCTGCCATCGGTCCATCGGATGGTAGTATAGAGTAGGTATACTGTATAAGCTTGACAAACGTCCACCTCTCATCTGTAGGTACTAAGTTAGAATTAGTATTACAATTATGGTACCGGTACCATTTATCCAGTAATTGAACAGCAACCCAGGCTTTGATGTTGCTTGTTTGCAACTGGTCCTGGTTCAGTCTTAAAATGTATATATTCACTAAATTTTCCTTCACCATAAATTATTAGAATATATTATATTATGAACACTGTACATTCATGCATGCATGAGGCTTTAAATTTTATTTCTTACTAACTGCCAAATACTAACATTGATATCCAGTATCTCATATTATAGTACATAACTTGCACTTCAGTGTTACACTAACTCACCTGATTATGTACAAAGTTTATGTATTTTGTCTGACGGCTAACCAATCTGTAAATGTGTACTTGGTGTCTGAAGTGAATGCTTTCCTGAAAAATGTTACTGGTGAAAATTCAGGCTGCACCTGGCTAATTCAGTTATGATGAATACAGATGCACTAGTTTGAACTGAATTTAATATTTGTCTGTTGACCGGTATCATTTTATTTATTAATTTTCCTCCTTAATTTTTACTTTAAGAGCTCTTCTGATGATTCATTACAGCAGTGACGAGGAAATTACTTTTGCTGAGGATGAGAGTGATACCGGTACTAACAATGAGTTCTGGACTGATGTTCCTGGAGATTTACTCAACCAGGATGTCTTAATTAACACCTTCACCCCTTCCTGAACAATTGGCAAGGAAAAGTAAATTGCATTTTGTTAATTCACTGTTACAATGGTTTTTATACCTTCTGCTGACCTGGCAAATTGGCAATTATTTGTCATAAAGTGACAAAAAAAACACTTGATTTCCATGTACCAAATAGCATTTTTACAGAACTTGTTGCTATTTTCCCAACTCCACTGTAAATGGTGAGGCAATATCTGAAGGCATATATGGATGATTTTACAAAGCTTATTGTGTGTCCAAAGTGTACTAAATGCTATAAATATGAAGAATGTTTGATGAAAGTCAATGGTGAGTACATTGCCAATGAGGGAAAAACTATTTATGTAACAGCCAGTAAAATATGGAAGGATTGTGCAAAGTACAAAACAAGTTTTTTTAATGCACCAAGGAACTACAGTATGGATTACTGCTAAACACCGACTGTTTTCAACCAATGAAGCACCGAAAGGATTACACGTTGGTGTGTTGTATTTGGTTGTCCCTACCACAAAATGAAATATTTAAATGGGAAAATGTTATTATTGTTGGAGTGGTTCCATGGATGGATTGTGAACCCAAATTGAATTGGTGAAGCCTGTTGTTGATGAGCTGAATTATCTGCTTCAAGCCTAGGCAATCTGCCATTGTTTCAGGCAGCATTATTGTGCACATCGATCAGTTTAATATACCAGCAACAAGGAAGTTGGCTGGTTTGAAAGGACAGTACAGTGCAGAACTTGGCTTCTCAAAATGTAAAAAGAAATTCCCTGGTTCATTTGGTGAGAAATGCAACTATTATAATGATCAATAAGTTAACTGGGAATTTGGCCCTTTCTCGATATATGAGCAACCAAAATGTAAAAGTATTCTAGCATCAACCCAAGTCAGTTTTAGGGTTAGGATTTGTCTTTTGGTTGCTCATACTGGATATTGTGAAAGATAAGCAATAGTAAATACTTTAGCATTTTGAATCATTTCCCCAGGATTACACATAATGTAAGCTTAGTTTTGATATTAAATCTTCAATTGTTGGCCTCTTTGAAGGTGTACCATGAATGCACTGTCTAGCAATATTTTTAAGTTCTTCAGAATGATTACAGTGAAAAAATTACCTGGCCAAACAAATAAATATCACCAGCTAAACTACATGTATGTGATGCTTTTTAACTGATTTTCGAACCCAGGCCCCTGACCATGTGCTGTTTTGTTACAAATGTCATTACCGGTAACCGGTATCCACCTTTTGTTCCTCAAATACACCATCCAAAGTGTCACATATTTTATAAGCTGTTTGAAAGTTCTCCCAACACTCAAAGTGCCCATCAGGCTATATGCAACCACAGCAAAAACACTTATATATGGTGACAATACAGCTACATGTATGTAATATATGGATGCAATGGGGACATTAATGTGATGCAATTACCATGTTTAAATACCGGTAGCTTGATGCAAACACAATAACTGACCAATAGCACAGCAGCACAACTTATTTAACTATTAGATATTTGCTAAATTGCTATTTTACAGCATTTACTTATTTACAGTAAAATAGTCTGTAAAAATAGCATGTCACAGTAATTAGTTCAATTTAGGAGCCAAATATATGCAGAGGTTCAGCCTAGTCTGAATATAAAATATAAATGTGAATTAGGTCAACAATGCTAAAATGTTGAACCAAAATGTTTAAGCAGCTGTTATTGCCCTCTGTCTGTCGGTCGGTGAGATGTACCACCCTTACAAAAATATTCTATAGAATATTCATGCTAATATTCTATAGAATATTCTATAGAATATTCTATGAGATTTTGGAACCTATTCTATGGAATATTCTATGGAATATTCTATGGAATATTCATTAGAATATTCTATTATAAAATATGCCATGCAATATTCCATTGACATTATATATTTAATACTTAAATTAATAGAGAATTAAAGAAAAAATCATTTTATAAACAAAGTGTGAGGATTATTTTATATAAAATGTTTTTATTACACTCAACATTGATTTTATACATGTGATTTAATATAAACACATTACGTATAAATTACAGAAAGTTAAATTTATTATTACAGTATAAGTGCCATGCAGCATAATAATTAAGACGCTAAATTCGCGTCATTTAGTAAAATTCTCGAGTAGTAATAACACTAATAGTAGTAAACTTTTTGAGTGAATATTACTCAATGAATATTATTAAATGACCAGATACATATTAATTTTAAAGTGCTTATAAAACCAAAATGGGTTTTTGGTGATGCGGTAGAGCATAAAAAGTTAGTTAATAAGTTCTGGATTAGTTTTTGCGTTAAACTTTTAGTTTCGGAGATATAACGGCTCAAACATGCAAATTGTGCCATTTTTTGGAAAAAAGTAGCGCCAACAATAAAATAACACACAGGGTCCTGGATCCGAGGAACCCATCTTCAACAACAACTAGGCTGTTGTATAGGAGAAGACAGCTATCTTAAGAGTTTTTATTGAAAAATGCCCAAACGATGTGTCTTTACGATGTTACCTTGTCTACTCGAATTGTAATATATTTTTATAAGAATTGAAACATAACACGTTCCTCGGATCCAGTCTCCCGGCCTGCGCTATGATCAAGAGCCCTTATATCTCCGAAACTAAAAGTTTAACGCAAAAACTAATCTAGAACTTATCAACTAACTTTTTATGCTCTATCCGAATCACCAAAAACCCATTTTGGGTTTATAAGCACTTTAAAGTGATATGAATGAATATTTAGCAAGAACTAAAGAAATTATATTACTAAACTAATATTACCTTACAACAAAATCTATAAAATATAAATAATAATTATATATGTATATATGTATTAAATAACCGAAGAAATAAAACTAAAGAGATTAGTTCTGGCCTGATTTTTGTTTGGCCTTCATGACTTTAACAACATTGTTAATTCTGGCGATCATTATTTGCCTTATTTCCACCTCACTGCAGCCATACTTTTTTGAAGCGAATTCTACAGAAATTGAATGGCAAACACATAATTATATTATGTATAATATAAAATACACTAAACCCAAATTACAATTTTTCAAGTGAAAAAAGGAATGGTTTCACTTTCCCCACTTTCTAATAGACAGCCAGGCAACTTCAAATCTTCAATAGTATATTTACCTAACAAAATTCATCACTCACAAAGTTGCAGTCTTGGCCGGTTGTCTATGGATACAATGCATTAATTCACATGTACAATGTACATGCATTAGTTAAATATGACTCACCACATATACTTTTGACTTTTTCTTGGTCTAGTTGGGTCTTTGCATCCTTTTCCTTGTATGCATTCGATGCTTTACCAGTTATCGAATGTGTAAATAGGATCTGTCGACTCCACAACATCGACATGACGGCATACACAAAATCTTTGGCATTTACTTTTGTTTTCAATATTTTAAATTGTCCTGCTGTCACACTGACATTAGGAAATATGGTAACCTGTAAAGAAAGTATATAAAGATTTTAGCCTATAATATTAAGTAAATAACAATCATTCCTAAATGTTAAAGTCAATACATGGATGAAAAATTCCATACTTCCGGCCCAAATTCAAAGGAAGTCCAAAGTTCAAGCGAGCACTCATTAAAGTGCCTATCTCATCCTCAGGGATTTTACATATTTGGAACATTCTATAAATTTATATCTGATAAAACACTGCTGCTCATATATTTAACTGTACATAGAATACTTACAAGTTCTACGTCTGATTCTGTTTGAGATGGAGTACATTGTTGAGGGGAAGGACACGGTTGAGGGGAAGGACACGGTTGAGGGGAAGGACACGGTTGAGGGGAAGGACACAGTTGTGGTGAAGGACTTGATCGAGATGAGGAACTTGATCGAGATGAGGCACTTGATCCAGAGGTGCAATTAACCCTGTGAAGTTGCACCACTTGCTTTTTTAATTCAACAAGCGCATCTTGTAGGGAGGGAATGTCTGAAACACAAATAAATATATATATTATAGGATCTTGAAACAGGGACAGTCAGCGTCGGCCACGGTCTTGATACAAAAACTAACTGGTTGTGGTTCTCGTCAGCCTGATAAATAGAAAAGTAATCGACGTTTCGAGCAAAGGCCCTTCGTCAAGAATTAGTGATTGAACAAAGGGCCTTTGCTCGAAACGTCGATTACTTTTCTATTTATCAGCCTGACGAGAACCATGCACAACCAGTTAGTTTTTGTAAATATATTATAGTTATTATTTTATCCATCAATATAAGTAGTGCACGTATACAGTACCGCCAGTATAAGTAAACACGTATCGAGAGAGTATCAAGTTCTCTCTCGAGAGTGAGGAGCGTCAAGTATCGATATCTCTATAAAATTTCCCTCGCGCGTAACGACCGAGAATGGTTAAGTTTCATTAGGGTGGTACTGTATGTTTAAGATCATTGCAACTTACATTTAAGATTTTTAATGACATTGTGAAGTTGAAGAATTTCCTTTTCCTTCTCTTCCAATTTGTTGTTCAGGGTGGTATTCTGCCTCCTTAAGCTGATTATGGTGTCATCATCGCTGACATCTGAGCCATTAGATTCCTTTGTCAAAAAAATAAATTAGGTTTTAATTTAAAAATTAAACTAAATTTAGCAGAATTAAAGAATAATTAAGTACTCACATGTTCAAAACCAAAAAATTCCGATTCAGATTCCTACAATAAACGAAAAATATTGACATGTTATGTTACTGTTATGTTGATACATGTATATCTATATCGGTGCCTAGCAACAGCTGAGCATACAGGTATAATGCCATTAAGAACTTCCCAACAAACACACAAAAGTAAAGTAATAAGAAATCAACAAGACGTACCTTGCTTGCTGTTTCAGTTTCCTTGAAATTGTACTTTTGTTTCAGTTTCTCAACTGCAGCATTCTTGGCAACTCCAGAAATGGCTGAAGGAATTTTTGGCCTTTTGGATGCCTTTCAAACAATAAAAAATTGTGATTAATGAATGTATCAATAATGACATAGTTATTTAAAAGTTGTATTGTCGATTAGTTTGTCAGTCTGCAGTGATTATGATCAAGAGTGGCAGTGATTATGGGTACGGGGTTGGAAATTGTCATGTAAACACAGGATGAAAGTCAGCTTGGTTAGTTGAGCTAGCTCGGGTGGCTCGCTCCATATAAACACCCCCTTAGAAGAGTGTAAGAAATGCCATATTTTACCCTCCATCCCAAAACAAATCTATTAAAATGTAGTCGCATAGTAATTTTCAGCAAATGTTTAGAACCATAACATACAAAGCCTGAAATAATACCTTTTCTTTCAGAATAGGTTCCTCATCATCATCTGACTGTAAGAATCTTTGATTCTTTTTCATCTTTCTTTGCCCCCTTCCTGTTGGAGTTCCAGAATGTGTTGTGTTTGTGTGACCTGTTTCACAATATCTTTTCATATGGTCTCGAATATCTTCATAAACATCTATTGAAAATTCAGTTCATGTATTTAAAAAGTAACAATATTTAACAGAGGGAAAAACAGCTTGTTCTAAAATTAGAGTCAGCTATAATAAAAGCTTGGCGCCAAATTTAAATCGTGTGTATGCAGTATCACACTACCGAAACTTAATTATCAACATCCCTATTAGCAATCCATTTCAATCCCTGCTCAATTTCGACCATCTGTTCTTTTCTGCTATTTTCTGAAATCTCTTTGATGGTTTTAGATATTTTGAAATAGTTATTGTCAGGTTATTGCCATTTAAAAAACTGAAACTTTTATATTTTCAGAATTTTCTGAATCGGCCGTGATACGATATACATTATTATATACATATAATATTTAACTAAGCAACTTCAAATAAACTCACCACTAAATCGAAGTACTTTGGCAAGACAAGTTGTTGTTTCAATCGAATCTGGGTCTATTGAAGTTTTTATTATCTTTCTTGACAGCTTTGAGAACTCACGAGGCCATGCCACCATCACCTCCTTATCCATCTCCCAAATGCCGTTGTCGAACGTTTTTGGATCTTCTCTTTTTATCCACCGGCTTTCCCCAACTTCGCATGACTTCTCCATGGTAAAATCGAACAAAGCGTATTTCATTATTATATTTAAGTAATTGACAACAAGAAAGAATGTAGCCTGAAGCGATTAAGAATCAAAGAATGTAAACAGCTGTGCCTCGAGGGAGAGATTGAATTGATGGTGTTGCATCATGGGAAGTGTTTATGCTCGAAGCACGCAACTCCCACGTGTTGAGCCCGCGCTACTAAACACATGTTTCGTGACTTTCGTCAAGACGACAACATAATTTCCAATCTCAATCTCTCGTAAAGGTTTCTCGATATAACGTTCTTATATGGTGTTTAAACATGTCAAGAGGACCATACAAACAATACGAATATGATCCTGGTATATCCATTCCGAAAACTACAAACCATTACAGAAGAAAAAGGCAGATCGAGGAAGTGGAACAAGATTTGTCAACCACTGAAATTGGCAATGTTGATTCATACGAGAATATCAATATGAACGAGGTAATTAATTTAGCCAATATTGCAGACATGCATGTATTGGTAAAACAAAATCTTACAATCTTCCCTAAACGTTTTATAGGTGTTCAATGTCGGATCTTTGGACTCACAATCAGATCAGGAGCAACAAAATGACGAGCGGTCTGAATCAGTTTATAGTGATGAAGTAAGTTAAATTTATATTAATTGTTTTGTAATTGTCTGGTGTCAATCATTAGCATAATTCGGGTAGTGCCTGTATGAAAATACGCATTTAATATCTATTTTTAATTTAAATTATTACAAATTTGTTTTTTAAGGATTCCATTGAAGAAAATGAAAGTCATCAAAATCATATGCAAAATGAAGAATACAACAGAGAAGAATTTGATAATCATGTAGGTTAATTATTTATTATCTAAATATTATATGTATTTTCTGCACTTTATACTGACGGGTCATTATTTATGTGGTGGGTAAAAATGAGGGGGTCACAAATATTTAATTTACGAAAAAAGTAAATAATTTTTAAAATCATTGCTTTTCAGTGGGAATCTGATTGAAACATTTTTGTAGAATAACTAAATATAAAACAATAATTATTAATAATAAATGCCATTTTCACTTGAAATTTGTTGGCCTTAAAGGGGGGTCGAAGGATATTTAAGTAAATTATTTACCCCCACCATCAATATAATGACTGATCCTGAGATTATTTCAGGAGGCCATACTTTTTCCTTGTCCATTCCTATAAATATAGACTTGTCACTTACCACTACTCTGGCAATTTTCTATAAAAAATTGATATTTAATATTAATAGCTATTTAATTTACTGGTGTTTAGGTCTAGTATTAATATTAAATTATTGTTTTACAATAAATTATTCTTTTAGCAGGAGAATAATAATGCTGATGATGATCCGATATATCCAAATGCAGCTGTTACCAAGACACAAAGTCTGCTACTTGTTTTGGCCTACATGTTAAGACACAAACTGACAGATGTAGCTTTGACTGATTTGTTGATGATGTTGAACACCTTCTTTCCAAGTATTTTTCCCACAACAAAATACAAATTTTATAAGTCCTTAAAGATGGAGAATTCAGAGGTACGAATTTTCAACTGTGTATATTTTTGTAACAATCGTTAACAGTTTACTAGTCTTGAGGGTAAAGTCTGAATAGGACTTGTGTATTTAGGAAAGAGTAGAGTTTTTGGCCTTACTGGTCATGAGTAATACTCAAAAAAATGTTTCTGTGCCCGGTCCCCTGTCGCAATTTGCAAGCTTCAAGCGAAGCGTTCGATCAAGTTTTGACCACGCAGGGCTAACTGCAAATTTTTTTGGGATACCTGCAAAAAAACTAAATATACAGGCATGAGATAATGTGATAACTTTGACAATTTTTCTCTTTAGATTCACTATTATTGCTCTGTATGCTCCTGTTACATGGGCAAAGATGAAGGTGCAAGACTCTGCGAGACATGCCAAACACCGTTTTGTAGTTCAGAGAGCATGGAAAAGGGCTCGTATTTTCTTTATATTCCTGTGAAACAGCAGACTGAAGCAATATTGTCAGATCCTAAGCTGTATCAGCTTTTGACAAACAGAGACTTGGAGTCTTTGCAGAACACAGATACAGTGAATGATATCACAACTTCACAACTGTATAAAGAACTTATTGGCAAGACCTGTTTTACAGGAAATGATGTTTCCTTGACATGGAATACAGACGGGGTCCCCATTTTTAAGTCTTCAAAGTTTTCCATATGGCCATTGCAAGCATCTATCAATGAACTCCCTCCACACCTGCGGTGTAAGAACATGTTGCTAATTGGTCTCTGGTTTGGAGGTAAGCCAACAATGAACACCTTTCTTAAGCCATTTGTTGATGAATGCAGTGAACTGCAACAACATGGTTTTACTTTTTTAAATGAGCTGCATCCAAGAAAGGTGTTTCCGCTTATCTTCTGTGGCGACGCACCAGCAAGAGCAATTGTCAGAAATTCAAAGCAATTTAATGGTGCTTATGGCTGTGATTGGTGCGAAAGTCCTGGTGTACCTGTGACTGTTGGCAACGGTCCACCAACTCGGTACTATCCTTACAGAACACCAGTTGTAATGAGAAGTGCTCGGAACCAAGCATTGCATGCCATCCATGCTACCCCAGAGGCACCAGTTAAGGGTGTGAAAGGAGTAACTGTTGTTGATCTGCTACCAACCTTCGACACTGTGAGAGGCACTGCTACTGACTACATGCATTCTGTTTGCCAAGGTGTAACCAAGCAGATGGTAAACCTTTGGGTTGATAGCAAGAACCACACAGCGGAGTTCTACATCGGTCGAAAGGTTGCTTTAGTCAACGAAAGATTGTTTGCCATCAGTCCGCCTAGTGAAATCCATCGAGCACCTAGAAGCCTTGCCGACAGGTGTTATTGGAAGGCATCAGAATGGAGGGCCTTCCTGTTTTATAGCCTGGTTATCTTACAGGGAATTTTACCGGCAAGATACCTCAATCATTTTTTTCTTTACGTGTATGGCGTCTACACGCTTTTGGGGGATTCGATTAGCACCAACTCCATCAATCTATCTGAAGCTTGTTTGACGAAATTTGTTGTTGAAATGGAGGAGTTGTATGGAGTCTCTCGTTGCACTTTTAATGTTCATTGCTTGACACACCTTGCACATTGTGTAATGGACTGTGGTCCACTTTGGGCTACCTCGGCATTCAATTTTGAGGCTCACAATCATGTCCTTATCAATATGTTCAGTGGAACACAGTATGTGCCTCATCAGATAGTCAATCATTTCTTACTCAGAAAAAAAGTAGCATCACTTACTAGGTTATGCATTGATGATAATTGCAGCTCTACTGTAAGCGATGCCTTAAAACAATTGGCTGAGAGTGCAAAATATGAGCATGGCAAAGTTTGCGATGATCTATCTTTCCTCGGGTCTGAGAAATTGATTGCTATTGATGCACGTCAGGCACTTGCTGTGCAGAATCTCTTGGGAACCGACGTAATTAACCAATCTGGAACAGTGTACGAAAGGTTTATTTATTGTCATAAACTGTATTGTTGCCGTAGTTATACCAGAGCCAAACGACACAGCAACTACTGTATATCTTTGGAACATCGTAGCTACAAATATGGTACAATTTTAAGTTTGTTGCAAATCAAACCCAGTTGTCAATGCAATTCTGTTATGTTGCAGTATTGTAAATGTGCTCAGTACAGTGTAATCATTGTTAAACCAATGGTTGTTAGTAATAGATCATTATTTACAGATGTAGATTTTAAAGTATCAAGTTATTTTCTTTCTGAGGTTAGAGATGTGGATAACGTTATTGCTATTTTCCCTGATCAAATTAAGCGGAAATGTATTAGCATAAGTGCGGCAGGAAAAATGTATGTTTGTCCCTTACCGTATCGTATATATGGTGACTAGTCACATTAAACTGTACCATTTTATTTCCCTAAATGGCCATCATAATTCAAGTGCATGTATACTCTAGTTTTTCCAGTTTTCATCTACGATTTAAATTAGCAAATTACGACAAATCAATTATATTAGTCATTAGTGTTGAATGGACATTGAGGCAAATCCTCATGTATTTCTTGAAGCCTGGCCAATTGGAAATAAGAATGTGTACATTATAATGCAAATAAGTGTCATAATTAGTAAATGTAAATATAGTTTGTTTAATTTTTGTAACATTTAAAAATAAAATTATTATAGTAATTAATTATATATACTAGGTACTATGAAAACTATAGTAATTCTAGAAAAACAAACTATAGTTGGTGATAGTAATATGCTTGGCCTAAAAATGTGCTATGGAATAGTTTACTAAAAAACTAGTTTTTAACATGAAAAGTATGATCTAGTATTTTGAATTTTTTTAAATATCCTATATAAATATATAATTCTATAGTATATTCTATAGAATACAAAATAATCCTATAAAATATTCTATGGAATATTCTATAGAATATATCATTGTATAGAATATTCTATAGCATATTCTATAGAATTTAAAAATCCTATAGAATATTCTATAGAATGTGGAATATTCTATAGAATATTCTATAGAATCCTAAGGAATATTTTCGTAAGGGCATGCACACATGTCTATTACGGCAGCTGGGAGAAACAGGTTCAAATCCTGGGTCGGCCACCAATCAGTGTCCATGTAATTATGAATACTATACATGTAAGTAACTATACTAACTACTGTACCTTTCCTGCTGCAATTTCTATTATTACAATATTATTACAACTTGGGTATTTTACTTGGAACTAAAACACTTTTTAGCTTGTAGAATCATTATATGTCAGTATATCACACTTGTGAGTGCTGTATTGCTCTAATGTCATGCCTGCTTTTACTCTAAGTTTGACCAAGTAAATTTATCTAGTATGCAAGATATAAATACTGACGATGGATGCTTTATAGATATATACCAAAGGGCCTGTAGACCCCGAGAGATGTATCTGATACATCCCAAGGGCTGTATAGAGCTTGACGGATGTATCAGATACACGCCAAGGGGACTATGGCCCCTGAGCATGGCCGTAGCTAACATGTCAAAAATGGGGGGTGCCATGAAACATAAAATTTCTGAATGAAATACTTTTCCCCAAATCTTGCAATACTTTGCCAACTGCCAAAACAATAAGGACATAACCAAAAACCATTTTTATCACACTTATGGTAGTAACGGTACTTCATTTTCCCCATTATACAAATCTATTACACAAAGTGTCAACATGTCACCAATTACTTCCAATAGATTATAAGACATAATTAAAATGGCAATTAACAAAATGGCAATTTTGTAAAATTTGGGTGGGGGGGCCTCACCACCCAAATACCAGGGCCGTAGCAAGCGCCACAGCACTGCCGTGGCATTATTTTACTCCAGTCATTTTTTTTCAATAAATTTAACAATATGAGCAAGGCAGAATTTAACGTGCCGATATATAAATAAGTTATACTAATGTCTGGAATACAACAAATTGTAATATATAATATAAATTAATAATATCAATAGACTCGGTGGTTATCAAAATGTGCCAAATTTTTTGATATGGATGAGTATTTCAGCTATTATGTCTTGGCACAAATTGACAAAAACATTCTTTAAAATCTTTCTCCAAAATGCACATGGCATTTCAGAGATTACAGATTTCAAAAATTTTCCGGGGGACACATGCCCCCTAAGTGTCACAACCTGCAGTGGCACTTAAATATACTCCACTACAGCCCTGAATACCCCCCACGCTATATATGGCCCTGGCCCCCGAGGGAATGTATCTTGTATAAAGCCAACACCTGGGGTATATTTATCTAACTTATTAAATAGTTGTGGTTTTCCTAAGTTGTTATTATCCCCTTTTTAATTTGATACTGCAACCAATACATTTTCTACCTGACTTGTCAGCTTTAAACAAGATATTCTAATAAGGATATTGCTATAACTATTAAATGAATATTAACGTAACAAGGTAAAAAGCATAAAAATAATGACGGAGTTATAGTGCTGCACTGCTGCCTGTTATTTTGACACAGACAAAGGTCAAAGCAAATACTCTGAATCTTAATACTCAATATCAAGATGTCGAACATTAACAGACAATGTAAACTCAAAGTGCTAGTATAAGCCAGCTGTGAAATTTAAAATAAAATATGTTCAAACACATAAAAAGAAAACTTACGGACAAATTCTTTCCATTTTCGCCAAAGGCCCAAAAACACACAGCCTAGGTTTAGGCTGAGATCAACACTACACTGCTACAGCTCGATTCTTCTCTATTTCTTTTGTGACATACGCCCGTCGCCTCAACATCTTTTCTGCCTTACTAATACAGACCAACGATGTTGCTTCCGAGATTTCTTTCGTCGTATTTCATCTGCAGTATACTATTTGACCGGGATAAACGGCGTTGCTTTGCGTTTTTGAGCTGTACTGATGGCGCTGGGATTTCTCCCAGATCGTTACACATCCCACTGGTAGCAAGTGCGCCACTCGCAGTGTGGAAGACCTCGCCAAAATGCGCCATTCCGGCCGGTTTTGCATAAGCTCTCAACCATCAGACAGTTCAATTAGCAAGCAACGAATATTCGTTGATATCATCAGCTTAGTAATACCAGAAATGCCGCCAAGGACGTTTGCAAAGGACATCTAACACTCGATTTTGGCGCGCGCGCGCCTGGATGCTTGTTGTGTTAGCGCTTTGACAATCTGGGACTCCTCCCTTCAACAATAATAGTGCAGTTTTGATGGCTGAATTACAACTTGTTTGATATTCGTTTGTTCAATTTTATTCATATAAATACATTCGAGTAATATTTCGTTCATATAAAAGTTTTCAATTCACAATAAGTGATCTAAAAGCTGCACCACTAGTTTACAGATGGCATGTTCAGTGTGTCAGCCCTCCCCACACAGAAATTATTTTGCGCTACTTAACCAAAGTTGGCGCGCAAATTCAAATCAGTCTCAATTTACATAAACGGTTTGTGTCAGTAAAGATGGAGGCATATGGAGGGCAAGAAACCTTTGTTTATCCCATTCTAACCATAGTCATGAACGTTTCTATTGGAAAATGTCGTTGCGGAATATAAAGCCTTGAGAGAGCAGGTTAATCAAGTAGTCGCAAATGACAAAGCCGCATTGACGGTTGATTCATAACAAGATCGAACTGCTGACAGCTTCGTCCAGACTCCAATCCGATGCCTGAGCGACGTACACTATAGACAAACTGGAAGCTCTATTCATGTGCCGAACATGTGCAGGTATGGTTAAAACATGTAAACATTACACATATTATATACTATATATATTTATCGATAAATTATTGCTCCTCATCTTCTTCATGCTCACTAAAAGCGTGAGGCAGACGCTATATTATATATGTTTTATAGCATGACGTTCGACGAAAATTCAAAATTTTCGAGAGATCTGGAGAAACGCAATCGTTCGTTTCAGATAACGCTACGATATTAGATTTGTAGTTCAAAAACCTTTCAGGAAGACAAATTAGTGTTTAAATTGAAACAGACGGCGGAGTCTGGGTACGAGTTTTGCAATAATATATATCGTGATTCGTGAGACGGTCACGGAATGCTAATTTTTTTATCGTGATTTTTGCTTCATTATTAGCAGGAAAATGGAAAACTAATACATAATTTGATTCAACTAAGCTGGAAATAACTATATCATACAAAAACTAAGGTGTTTTGGTTTGCTTTTCTTTCCTTATCCAAATAATGCAGTTTTACCGAACTAAAGTAACTCAAGTATTTTACCTTGTATAATAAAAAAATGAATATGTTATTTACCGTTTTTGGTCGGTCCGGATAGAGAAATATTTGCCCTCGGGACGTTTTTGAGACCTCAGGCAAATATATCTCTTTCCGGACCGACCAAAAACGGTAAATAACATATATATAATATAATATAATATAATAATATAATATAATAATAATATAATACAATATAATATAATATATATGTTATTTACCGGCTGGGAGGTCCGGATAGAGAAATATTTGCCCGAGGTCTCAAAAACGGCCCGAGGCCAAGGGACGTTTTTGAGACCGAGGCCAAATAGTTCTCTATCCGGATCGATCAAAAACGGTAAATAACATATTTATTTTTTATTATACAAGGTAAAAGACTTGAGTTACTTTAGTTCGGTAAAACTGCATTGTTTGGATAAGGAAAAAGAAACAAACCAAAATACTTTAGTTTTTGTTTAATATAGTTATTTCCAGCTTAGTTGAATCAAATTGTGTATTAGTTTTCCATTTTCCAGTTAATAATGAAGCAAAAATCACGATAACATTTTTTAGCACCGTGGTCAAAATATAGTAAAATTCCGCCTGCTGCTGCAGCCAATCGGTTGCAGGAAAGGCTAGGATTCCGCCCGCTCACGATACAAAAAATATATATAATATAATATAATAATAATAATAATATAATATAATTTATTATATAAAATAGAGTATATATAAACATATATATATATAAACTAATAAAAGTGATAATCTCATATGTGTGATTATTTATGGTAATCGCACATGTGACGATTATCGCTGATACAGCACTATAGTTTAAAGCTGTTTTTTCTAAGCAATTGGACATTTTTATATAATAAACAGAAAAATACATGGATGCTTGGAAATATGAAATTTATTTCCCGTGTTAACCGGGATATCTCACTCGTTCGATTCCACACATCCATGTATTATTCTCTATATAATAATAAATAATAATATAATAATAATATAATATAATATAATAATATAATAATATAATAATATAATATAATATAATATAATATAATATAATATAATATATAATATAATATAATATAATAACACAAATAGTTATATAGTTTGATTTGGCTTCCTGTGGTTGCAGTGCTGAAATTTGAGATGGTCGGAGATCTGTTAAATTATTATATTAAATTATTAAAGACTTATCAAATCGTTGAAAACAATTTAGTAATTTTTAATTATTAAATTTTTGTATTATGAAATCCTCGTATTCGTACGTGATCTTTGTAGATTTTAAGATGAGCAGTTGTTTTGTTTTTTTGTATGGTGTGAGCTAACACTACAGATCATGTTTTATTTCACATATGCTCTGAAGTCAGGAGACAATGCCTGAACAGGTGGAAATCTCAGTAGTTAGCAATAACGATTTACGTGGTATTTCCACAAAGTTCATTCGCTTTTTTTAATTTGTACTTAAATTCTTTCATAGTCTAAAGTCAGAGCACAAGATCAGCATTTTCCAAAAACCTGTGAACGAGCTTAACCATCAATATGGAGGTGAAGACAAATGTCCATGGAGTTTGTTGCAGTTGAAAGGTATGTATCGTGTTTTCTTTTCAGTAATAAATTATTTGTTCCATATTCTCTAATTTTATAAATTAAGGGTGATTATGTACATTAAATCTTAAAGGTGCAGTCTAGTCCGTTCTGCGCATGTATGATATTTCAAACGTTGGGGACCCCACATGTCAACAAACTTTAACGGAATAGATTTGCGACAGTTTGAAAGAGAGTATTCGTTAAATGTGGCGAAGGCACGAGTGGTAGTTTGATAAATAATCCACATTTATGAACCAAACAGTTTCTTATAACACGCTTTTTAGGCGGAATAGCTCAAGCGTGTGAAAAAAATCCGCAATACTTCATGTTCAATGTTTATATAACGCAATGTAAACAAACGATGTAAACAGAAACATGGACATGCACAGAACGGACTGGACGGCACCTTTAAAATTATTCAGACAAGAACATGTATGTTTAGTGCTTTGCATGATTATATTTATTGTGTACACACCATTTTGGTCTAAATTATGGAAAATGCGCATCACGTATGTCATGAACTCTTTATTTACCAAAAAATTGCATATAGTTTTTTTCAACTAATTTGAACCATTAGTTTGCTAAATATTCTTTTATGTACATCACCATACGCCTTTCTGGGCTCGTTCGTGTTTCTCCAATTCAAATTAATATTTTGCTCCCAAGAAGGCTGCAAGGCTAATTAAGATACACATAACATCATCCTTTCTGGGCTCGTTCGTGTTTCTCCAATTCAAATTAATATTTTGCTCCCAAGAAGGCTGCAAGGCTAATTAAGATACACATAACAGCATATTTAAAATGTGTGCCATTATAAAAGAGGTCTATTGGTATGTATATATAGATGTTTCATTGGAAGTTTCTAATATGAACGTTATTTTGATTCTTGTATAGAAAGTTGCAAAAGAGGTTGACCAGGCAAACGTTGCTGAAGTTATGATGGCATCCTACTGTATATTTCCAATGAAGATAGTGACTCTTCACAATCGCAGAGTACTGAATTGAAAAATATTAAGAGAAGGCTGGATAAATTCCATCAGAAACATTAACAGATCAAGTGGCAAAAAGAACATTGGCAAGAGTAATTGGGGGAAATTCTCAAAGAGAAAACCAGAGAACTGTCCAAAATATTGTACAACAGAAGCACCAGAGGCAACCGATGTCCAATAATTCACCATAATGTACGCAATTGGAGTTGGCTGACAAATATTGAAACAGACTTCAAATATAGACAGCTACAGTTGTACTGTTTTATTGATTTCCAACTGAAACTGGTCTGTGCAAATTAAGGCTTTGTCTGCCTCATTGTAGATTAAAATTTGCTTTTAACAAACATAATAATAACTTACACTTACTGAAATTAAATAAGGCCACGTAACGTTATTTTGATGGTAATACTGTACATTAGTAATATATATATTTAGACGATATCAATATGTGACATACCTCATGATGTCATTGATATACATGAATATGCTAATACCAGAATAAAAATATTGTAAATTGTACAATGTATATTTTGTTTTGAATTTTTTCCCAAGGTTGATAAAGCAATCATTAACACTGCTTTACACACCTTAAACTAGGTGTTAAATATGTGATTTCGTGCTGTGATTACACGTATTTAACAACGCGGTGTACTAAAGTTGTATAAATGTGCGCGAACTTTAAACAACGGTGTTAAACATGGATAAACGTGATTGAAGGTATCATTACACGTATTTAACAACGCGGTGTAAAGGGAGATAAATGTGCGCGAACTTTAATCAATGGTGTTAAACATGGATAAACGTGATTGAAGGTATCTTTACACGTATTTAACAACGCGGTATAAACGGAGATAATGTGCGCGAACTTTAAATAATGGTGTTAAATATGGATAAACGTGATTGAAGGTATCATTACACGTATTTAACAACGCGGTGTAAAGGGAGATAAATGTGCGCGAACTTTAATCAATGGTGTTAAACATGGATAAACGTGATTGAAGGTATCTTTACACGTATTTAACAACGCGGTGTAAAGCGAGATAAATGTGCGCGAACTTTAAACAATGGTGTTAAACATGGATAAACGTGATTGAAGGTATCTTTACACGTATTTAACAACGCGGTGTAAAGGGAGATAAATGTGCGCGAACTTTAATCAATGGTGTTAAAGTATGGTAAATGGAAATTTAACATTGTTTATTCGCTTTTAAACTGACAGTTTAAATGTAGCTTTATCAAGATTTATAACGTCTTTACACAGGGGGTGTAAAGCCGTCATTACACAGCTTTATTATTGTGGTATAAAGGTGTGTAAAGGGACCTTTCACACCATTAAGCTATATGATTAAAGCTGGATAAAGCAATCATTAACACTACTTTACACCAGCATTAACCTGTGGTTAAATCTGCGATTTCGTCCTGTGAACATCCAAAGAAAAATGTTGTCCAGTGACTAATAGTTTCTATATGATTAACAGAAAAATAATCGTTTTTCATTTTTCTTACTTTCTTTTTTCTTATTAAATAAACTTACAATTTTATCTATATCTTTTTGACTATATTTTAATTTTTTCTGATCATCATTCATCTTCTTTTTTTTTTCTAAAACAAGAAAAACATGCCGTTTTATTTTTATTTATGTTTTCGTCTTCTCCATCAACACGATCAATAGTAACATCGTATGAATCCTGTATATTAATACACGTCAACGTAACTATAGGAGGGATTTTTTTTGATAATAAAGAACCCATTTAAAAAAAACTAAAACAAAAAAAAGAGAGTAAAAAAAAATATGAGTGAAATTGTTTATATTGAAATTTATTTACAATCGTCTAATTTACCTTATATCGGATATGAAATTCAAGATAATGATCCTTCAATATTATTTACGCCGTATCTTTTAAGGGAATGTTTACTAAATTTTACAGAAGATAAAGAAAAGATAATACCCATATCATCAAAGATTTTAAAACAAAGAATAACAGAATTAAAAAAAGACATATATAACTGCCCCGAAGATATTATCTATAAAGTAGATTGTTTGGTAAAATTTATTCAGAGACATGAAAAAAATAATGATTATTTAGGAATAAAAACTATATTTTTAAAAAAATGGTAAGAGTTAAGTTACCTCGAAAAAAAAGACGCAATGATAAATCTCAAAGTATACGTCACGTTCTTCAATGTAGAAGTAAAACCTTAAAAAAAATAAGATGTCGTAAACGAACAGCAAAAACAAAAAAATGTTGGATTCATTTAGCAAAACAAAATAACTTACGTATCAAGAAATCAACGATCCCCAATGCGGGTGAAGGATTATTTGCTTGGAAAAAACCTTTTAAACCCGATCGTAATATTTCTTATTACACGGGTCAAAAAACAACACAGGTCAAATTGGATCGTAAATATGGTAAAAACACAAATGCTGTATATAGTATTTGTAACGATGCAAACACTTGTATCGATGCTTATTTGACAACTCACGCCGCAGCACGTTATGCGAATAATGGGAAAACCGGTTCTATATATAAAAATAATTCCGATTTTGTTTACGATCCCAATAATAAAAAAATGTATTTAGAAAGTATAAAACATATAAAAGCCCATGAAGAAATTTTTGCAGACTATGGTGATAACTATTGGCAGAGAAAACAACCTTCATAACAATGGTAGGAAGAATAAGAGAATTACGGGGTGGTGATTTTAAGGGGAAAAAAGGCAACGTGGAGGTATTTTTAAAGAGAAAAAAGGCAACGTGGAGGACATAAAACAGTCAATAAATACGGCAAACTTTTTATAAACGATTTTAAAAAAGAGCTTAAAAAAAAAGCTAATGTAGTAAAAATTATTGCAAAACTAGGAACGAAAAAAATCAAAAGACATTTTCAAAAAGGAGGACTTGTATATCATAAACCCAGAAACCATGTTGAAAAGTTTTTAATGTATTAGTTTTTTAAAAATAAAAATATACATTCAGTGTATTATTTCGTTACATAAGAGGTTATTGTCCATTGAATATTTTTCTACATTATAAGCTCTTATTTAATTAAAATTTACACTGATGAAATTAGGGTAATCCACATTACATTCGCATTCCCCTTTACATTTTTTACAAGTGTATTTTATAGTTTTATTATAAACCCAAAAATCATAATATAATGCTATAATACTCCTAAAGCACTCATAACTAAAACAATGTTTTCTATCATAATCTAGTATCTTTAAATATTCTCCAATTCCTTTGTCGTTGATACGTGGGGATAGGTCATCATTCCATGCTTCACATATTTTACGAAGAAATTCATAACATTCTTCTGGAATATCGTGTTCCTCTTGATGTATAATATACATTTTGGGATTTTTTGAACGTTCTACTTCCAGTATAAATTTATACCGTACATATTCTTCATAATCAGCTATAGATATTAGTAGATGATATCTTGATTTTTCAATTTCCACACTTCCTACTAAATGCCAAAAAAAAAACGGATTCCACATAACTATATTGTGTTAAATCATGATAAATCTTATATCCCTCTTGATTTTGTACTCGCTGAAAAATAGCCATGACACGCCTCTTTGATAAAACGATCTTTATATATACCCCTATCTACGTATATCCATCGGAATAAACAATAGAAATATCGTATTCATTATAGGGTTTATCCGCTTCAGCCGTTTTAATACCATATTTAAAAAACAAATGATCATCTATAAATTGAATGTTTTGAATCAATATAAAATCTTCGTCAGCAGGTAAATTATAAGCTAAATCTACAAAACGTTTATCATCGTTAAAGAAATGTTTCTCAGGATCAATAAACAATTGATTAGAGCTAAAATAGGGTTTATTAGGTTTTCCAATATATGCCCCAAGATCACTCTGTTCGAATATCTCTTTTTTAACTTGAACAATACTCCATCCTAATGCATCGTTATATTTTTCTCCAATATTATTTTTAAGTTTTACATCAATACTATGAATTATTTTTCGTTTATACCAATCTTTTTTTCTTGCTTCTAAATCTCCCGTAAGATAATTCTGTTTATCTGTTTGAAATTTTCTATTGTTACAAAATGTCAATGAAAAATCAGTAAATGGCCCTGGAGCACGAATATGTGTTTTAATTTTAAAACCGTCAAGAAAACTCGTTGGTATTACGCCGTGTTTCCAAGACACTTCTTGAAACTCATATAGATTTTTTCCTGATTTTAAAGCAACTGTCCCGTATTTTGTTGGATTCGTAAGCCAAAAACGTTCATTATAATGGATGATTTTTTTCTGACTCATTTTTAATGCTTTTCCAATAAGAGAAAAAAAATAAGAACGTTTTATTTATACTATAGGTAGAATGATATCATTTTTTATATATTTAAATGTACAAAGAGTTTCTATGATCATCTTATTTTTTTTAAAACTTCTCTCTCCTATTTTTACAAAAATAGTGTTTTTGACAACATGTACATCATTAACAAAATAATAACGTTCTAATGTACGTTTTATTTTTTAAATATAAACATTTCTTAAATGTACTTTTGATAATTTTTTAAACAATCTTTGTGTTTCTAAAAATAAAAAGGAAAATACATTCAATATTTTTTTGATTTTTTTTAAAATCAAAAAGTGTATTTTTTTATTTAGGTAAATTTTCAGGAGAGAATAAATTTTAAAAATTAAATTCCTTATCATACATAGAGAGTACAGATCGTTCATTATCCCCATCTTCTAATTTACGAAACAAACATGCAGCAAATAAAAGACATTCAAACAAACTACAATGATACAATAAACATGTGGGTTCACTAGTATGATACCCACAATTTATTGGCTTAAGATTATAAAACGAAAGTAAATAATCGTACTTCTCAATTCCAAAATATTCAAGATTAACACAATGTAAAATAGTTTTTTCTTGAAGTGTTTTAACTAACGACGATTCTTTATCACCACCTTTATACCCGATAATAGCATTCGGGGGAAAAACATTACGAAATAAATAACTTAATCTATTTATAAGTTCACTTTGACTAAAATAATCTCTTGATTTTTTTTCAGATAAATAGTCTAAACCATGACATCGATATTGATAGTAGACAGTAGACCGTTCCCATCGAGTTAGTTCTTTGTAGGGTTTTAACTTCCCATCATAACAATGATAAATAAAATACTTGTTCGTTTGAAGTTCGAGAAGAGTTACTTCACGATAACTGGGTCTCTCTCCCTTAAACTGGTAACATTCACAATCCATTATATGTGTGATACGCGATAAAAATAATTTCTGTCGTTCTTGGGATATTTCTTCTTTACATTTGTTTAATGTACAATTATATTTACCCGCATACAACTCTTCGATAGTCGTCCCTTCAGATTTTTCCTGTTGATTCTCAGTTGTCTCTAACGGGATGTAGTCATCTGCTACTTTAATTTCGCTGCTCTTCTTCTCAAATATTTTTGCCATCTCTCTCTCTCCTACACTCAGACTGATATTAATTATTTTCGACCCTACATCGGGTTTTATAATTGCATCCTGCGTTACTATGCGTTACTGTGGGTAGATTAGTTTGACCAATCAGAGTTCGTTGATTAAAGCTTTCATGTCATTCCCGATGATTTGTGATACTCATGTACAATGAATGTGTGTTGTAGGAATTAGAGACGCGAATCCCTAATTAGCGATTCCTTCTAAACAAATACTCGCGGATTAGTTGCCGCAATGCTGTGTTGTGGGATTAACGACACGAATCCCTAATGTTGTTCTAAAACACACACACGTCACATCAGTTGATATATTATATACTCGCGGGATTAGTTTATACATACAATAATACTTTTTTGAAATTTTGATCAAAATCGTGTTAAATTCTACATGTAGAAATATATATTATAAGAATGGGAAAAATAGTATATATATACAAGACGATTTCTTTAACAAACGCGTTCCATCATTCGTTTTTGAGAATGTCGTTAAACATTGGTGATAAAAGAAGCTATGCAGAAGCTAATGACCACGGTCCCAATATTAAGACGATATTGAAAATTGTTTATTATATACAACATTTTCGTAACCGATACATTGGATTATTATTTGCCGTCTGTGACTTATTTGACTATTACTATGGGGGAATTATCGAATGTATGGAAATTGAATCGAGACAAATTGGTCGGGGATATAAAGATTATGCCTATATTGAAAAAATGAAACCTGGAATGAACCCAGATGAATGCAAGGATTGGCGAATCTTAACAGATAAACAACACTATATAATACCCGTTGTTCATACACAACGAAAATATTATATTTATGGTGAAAAACTCTGTGAGCGTTATCACAAATTACTATTAATACCCTCTCAAACATTAGTGAAATCTATTTTTCATTTGAATGATAATCATTCTGATAATTTTTTTATTGAAATTCAAAACAGTTGTTACCCAAGAAATGATGTTTACCACTTTATTTCTATTACTATTAATGATGAGCAAACTACAATTCCCAAAGCGATAGGGTATGGAGGATCTTATCTTTGTAATACGTTACATAGACTTAATCGTTGTTTTAGTCATGAATTTACATATTGCTGTATTTATTTATATTTTATAGATCCGTTTTATTTGAAGGCTACTTTTTATTATCTACATAATTTAGATACTTTTGAGAAAATAGTGTATCAACTTGTATGTTGTTTTATTTTCTTTTGCGAAAATCATAACCCTATATCAAAACTTAAAACTAGTAACGATAGGGTTTATACTTTTAATCTCGATAAGATTGTTAAGCTGATGATAACGAAAACCCCACCCTGTACCTGTTGTTATAAAAATTGTCAGAATTACTCTTATTGGTTTAAATTATTTTATAAGACAAGTAAACCCTATAAGTTTAAAGTCAGTTTATTTTCAGATCAAGTTAAAAATACTAGTATTATACAAAATAATACCCGCCTTAGTTTACAATATTACCCCCCGCATTTGGATATAATATATAATTATTCTATAAGGGTAAGGATTACATCTAATAATATTACATCAACTACTTTTATTATTAAGAGTATTATAGAATCATATAATATTAACTTTGAAGATCCTGACATTATAATACAGAGTATTAAAAAATTGTATTTAGACTAATTTAAAAAATTCAAAGAATATATTCCACAACCAAAACCACGTGTGTTTTTTATCATGGGGATATACAATGAATTTAAGATGCGAATTTCTAAAATCTAAAATTGTTTGACGTATACACAATTTTATATAATATTTCTCATTATCAATGTGTTTATATCTAAAAAAACACAGGATTAAAGCAAAAAATGCTATTATTTGTCCAATTTCATGTCGCTCCATGCGATTATAGACATCCAAAAGTTCACGGGGCATTTTTAAATGAGAAATAATATTTTTAAATAAATTCTCATGTTCGTCAAGACATTTCCACACACTTTGTTCCATATTTTTATTGATTTTTATTTCAAAACGGGCCAGTTCTTTTACCATAATATTCCACACCTCCATGATATTTCACATTACTACTATTTTTATTTACAACACTCTCTCATTTTATACATTTGGGTTTCCTTTTTTTTAAATCAGTCTTTCTTTTCTGTATTTCCTTATTATTATCCATTACATAGCGTTTTTCCATCAAATCGCTCGTAAATTTCTTAGAACGCCATTGCATATATTGTTTATTTATATATAGTTTCTCAATATAGAGACCCTCTAACTCACGATATTTATCGCGTTGTGTACAAATAATATCTTGATTATAATTCGAATAGATTGTCATTCGTTTTTCTTCATGATGTTCATCGCCTTTTTTTTCACGTTTCATATATATTAAAGACCGTTTGAAACATCTTTTCTTCAATGCGGGATCGTTCAAAACTTCTCGATCGTCGTCATCTTACTCTTCTTCTTCGTCCTCTTCTCCACACCGTGGAAATAATGGTTGGGGTGATGTAACCCTAGGTGGTGACGGTGGAATAGGCGATAATGTTGGTAGAAGAGCGTTTGCTGCTTCGCCCACAATTTGTATTAATTGGGGAACGGGTATCATTTCATCACCCATTTGTATTAAATTCGAAGGTGAAGGAATATAATTCACCTTCTTGCCCCGGTATTTCATATACCTCTGGCGGCGAAATCGTTTGCGGTGGAATAGGAGATAAATTATACCTTGCTTGCGGTGTTTGAAGAGGTCTATTATACTGTTCTTGCGATAATAGAGGTTTTGGGTGGTTTACTTGCTGGGGTAGAGACGGTACTTGCCGTGGCGACGTGTTATACTTCGCTTGCAGGAGTAGAGGGTGTATGTAACCGGACTGTTCTTGAGACGGTGAATTTACTTGCAGGGGTAGAGAGAGTAGCTTTGCTTGCCATGGCGACGTCTTCGCTTGCAGAGGGTATATGTGACTGGACGGTGTTATCGGTTCAGCAACATTTAATGGCGACTGTGCAATGTCTTTAGTTGTTCGATGGTTGATGTTCTTTTTTCTTGTGATTTCTTGGCTGTATGCTTGTTCATCGTCTGAAATATTCCGTCCCATTTAACGATATTCTTGTTGCTGTTGACGGCGTTGTTTTAACATTTTGGGAATATCTTTTCCCCTACTTTCAACCCGTGCAATGGTTTTTCCGCTTTCCAAATTTTTATGCGTCTGTTTCACACGGGCCATGCTGAGATTGTGTCTAAAAATTTAGGAAACAAACGCTTATAAAAAACACGGTAAAAAAAATGGGGTAACCTGATTGGTTGAACTTAATTCCCTAATAAAATATCGGGGTATTCTTTTTATTATTTATTATTTAAACTTATTTACACACGGTAGCCTTTCAGTTTTCTGATTTTCAAAGGGCCGTGTATTTACATAAATATGTGTATAAAGAAAGAATATGGAAAAAATTAACTATTTACAAATTATACAGATAGCTTCTAATACATACCAATAATTAACAATATATACAAATATAACTATAAACGCACAAATAAACAATTTAAACTGTCGACAAGTTTGTTCTTAAATCATTGTAGTGCTCATTAATACACTTTTTAAAATAATTAATTGAGGAATACTCGTACTTGTCGACAATTTCTTGTGGCAAACTATTCCAGGACCTGGCTCCGCGATATGAGAAACTATGTTTTAGGAAATTTGTTTTAGGTTTTTCTAAATAAAGCTTTCGATCGTTGCTTCTCAATCTATATGTGTTGTTATGGTTAATTGCAAATTCTCATTGGTTGAATGATAAAATCAATATTATAAGACGATTACCCGACTATTACTAATACATGTAAATCTTTTTAATCTTTTTGTTGACTTAATGCAGTACACATTACCCCAAAATATTTATCGGATAAAACGTTGCAGGGAAAGATATAAAAACACACGTTAGAAGTCATATTTTTTTAAAACACTTTCAAAATGATAGCAGGTACTAAAGAAAATCCTCTGTTGGTAATACTGACCGATTTAGCAAAGTATTTTTCACACATTGAATATCAAGTGGTTGAATGTCGTAAAGTGGATATGTTACCCAACAATGCACGTGCCGATAGAATACTATATAAGATGCTATTATGGGATGAGAAATATATATATACCTACTCATCGGACGATTTTACACATTTGATCGGGCAGTTTGTGCATGTAGCAATCGATAAACCTCCACCCTATCAGCCATGAATCAAGCAACATTTATAGATATAATATCTACGAAGGCTCTATCTCGTGAACGAAATCTACAGTTAATTGGTTCAAGACCCATACCCAAACTGCTGGCGAACCGATACAGATGTATGAACTTTTTTTTAACGATGCATATAACAATTATTTTAGAATAGAATTCGGTTCATCCGAACACGCTAAGATTGGCAAAAGTATATATCTTACCAATCAATATATATTTATCGTAAAAGATTAATCCTTTTGTATATATAGACATCTCTACCCAAAAACATTTATTATTAGACACGATGGCAACAAGTATAGATATAAATGAAATTAAACTTGATAACGTGAAGTTATACAGCTCTGAGTTTTTATATGCCGTGTGCACAGACTCTGATTTTTACGTGGTTGACTTTATGTCCGAAAATAACAATTGGTTAAATGACCGGGATAAAATTTGGCTAGATGACCGATGCGGGATAATATTAAAAGATTTTAATCTTACCTCTGTTCTTAATACCCGAATGGGTGTCGAAGCTGGAATTATTATTGCTGTGATTCATCGACAGGAAAATCAAGAAGATCTCGTGGGCAGGCATATCTTCTTTGTAAACTCTTACACAATACGTTGTACCCACGCAGAATTATTACGTTAAAACACGTCTATTAAAAACCATTTATCATCTGTTTTGACATGTGTGAATTAATTAACACGCTCTCCTCGATATCGAGCTAAATTGTTTAACGGGTATCTTAAAATATATACTAAATTGTATGAAAAGCATAAAAATGAAAGCACTAAAAAGCACTAAAAAGCATAAAAATGTGTTAAATAAGTGTAAAAATGCTTAAATATCTAGAATATAGACGTATTTAAGCATAGACGGGCATAGGTACTAATCCCCCTCAAAATGGTCGCTAATCCCTAACCTGTCTATACAGTTGATGTATTAATTACGTGTAGAACTCATTAAAAACGTGTATCTCCAAAGTACACTAACAAAATGGCCGCTAATCCCAACAAGTAAATTCATTATCCCTACCCATATTATTTATCAAACTGTTTTGACATAGGGGGAGGAATCAGAACAAAACGCTTATTATATATTCGCATCCCTAAGATTCAAAAAGCGTCTTTAATCCTACAACACAAATTCATTGTTCCGACCCATATTATTAATCAAACTGTTTTGACATAAGGGGAGGAGATAGAACAAAACGCTTATTATATATTCGCGTCCCTAAGCATCTAACAACACGTATTGTTCCTACCCATAATAATTCAATTGTTTTGACATGAAGGCTTTAATGAACGAGCTCTGATTGGATAGATACGGGGGAGGTTTGATTATAGAAACTCTGATTGGTTAAAGCCGCAAACCATTGTCATAGACCGTAGACCATGATTATAAAATAAGCACGAAGGCGCATCTCAAACCAAAACGATTTCAAAGCACGAAGCAACGAGCAAAAAGAAAAAACAATGGATAACAAAGAAAGAGACGCAGCCCAAAATAAAGAAGAGACGAAACCGTGCGATACAAACGCGGCCAAAAAAGAAGAAAATGTAAGATAGCAATAATGTTTTTACTGTCTGTAAAATCGACATGTATTTATTATGTTTTTTATATTTCTCTCTTAGAAAGAAACCATCCCTCCACCCCCCACCGAAGATACAGTAGAGGAGACAGTACCGGGGGTACTATTAGTGTCAGATGGAGAGAGAGAGTGGGCGTTCCGAGTCCAACCGGACTCGGAGTACTCGTTCGATACATATACGCCGTCCGAAGACGAAGACGATGATCCTCGTGTGTGGGGGTATGTGGACACTCGGGGTGAGTCCTTCATGTACTTTCAGAGTACAGGGAATATGGTGAAAACAAAAAACTGATATTGTATATTTTAATTTGTAGGGGTGACATATCGCGGGGTTTTATACCCCCACAGAAAACCCTTCACCGATATTACGAATTTATATGTGTAAAAAGTTTTATTGTTTCGTGTGTGTTAATATATATATTCATCCAACTTCTCCATCGTGTGTGTGTTTTTACTATAGCTAACTCTTTCATCATACGCTAACGCACAACCCTTGCGTAAAATAAGCAATTCATTGAATAAGGGATGACCAGATTGTCGCTATGGACCGCAAATTCGACTACGGGTTGAACGCGCGCCAATGCAATTTAATAATAAACAGAACATTGGAAGAATTCAGAGTCTTGTGCCGAAGCACAACTTACAAGCGAGCAAAACACACACAACTGATAAAATATGAAACAACATCTGCTTATATACTCTACAATTCTCTTAAAATTTATTTGGGGTTTTCTCCAAATTTAATAAAACACTTTTACGGTATAAAACTTTTTCCACTAATATTTTTATTGGAGAATATTTCATCTAAAATTATTTTGAGGTTTTTTCAAACTATAACCCTCAAACTTTTTGGAAGAAAAACATCCAAATAATTTTTATGAGATATATCATCTTAAAATATTTTGAGGAACTATCATTTTTAAATATACAGTAACTAGGGAATATCAGTCATTCAGCCATAAGATGGCGTCGAGGTAAGAGCTCCATGGCGGAAATTTCTATGATTAATTCAAAATGTTTATTTTTATTTCAATAAACATGACTACTCTTCCAAATAAAAATAAGGCAGTCCAAAACTGTTTATTTTTATTTTCAAACATCATTACAAGTCTTCAAATAAAAATATGGCGTTTTTGGATGGCACGTGCACGTAAGTATACATCACATCGGGTGAGGTATGATGGTTATGTATAATATAATTTTTTGTATTTTTTTTCAAAAACACGGTGCGTGTCAGTATATATATCACAGTGTGAATGATGATCTGATTAAGTGCTGTCTCGGATGCTATATGGGGTTGAAAGCAATGATGGACCAGGAACAGGATGTTTAGTCGTAGAATTTCGTGTTCCGAATAATTGATAATCAGTGTGGAAAGTTTGCCCAGAAACCAAACATATCTAGAGTAAAACTTTTTCACTTTAGACATGTTTGGTTTCTGGGCAAATTTTCCGCACTGATTATCCGTTGTTTGAAACACTAAATTCTACGACTTAAACATCCTGTTCCTGGTTCATCACTGCTTTCAACCCCGTATAGCAAATGACGTCAGTACTTGCTTAACACTATTCACCTTGAATGACCTTCAAACTCTCTGGTCGTTAAACTCAGGGACGACTATAAAACTGGTCGTACAACAACACGACCCAAGTGATATATATACTCTTGACCGCGACCACTTTTTGACTAATTTTATACAAAAAAAACCCTTGTATACGACCAGCTGCATACCCCCCCTGATTTGATGGCTGGTCGCTCTTAACAGGGTGACCACAGCTTAAAACTATTCAACCCCCTGGAAATTTGGGACTGGACTGTGCTCTGATTGGTCAATTCAAATCATTCTTGATTCTGATTGGCTTAGAGCTCAGTCCAGTCCCTAACACATTGATAATAATAATAATTTATATATTACTACTCCGAAAACAAAAAAGCCCACAGTCAGACGTACTCTATCGAAACGTTACAATTTGCGTAACAGTGATGTGCCTCGGTAAATGTTCCAAAATTGCGTTTACGATTCTCATTTCGCGTGACAAAGTCATTAACTGGGTGCAAGTTTCATGTTTTTATTTACCGCTGGATTGTTCAGGCTTCGCTCGAATGGCTTTTTCGCGTTGGTTGACTCTGTTGGCTGTGAGGTTCCCCAGCTGGCAGGTTTCCTGTTTCCGGTGTGTCTCCTTCATTAAGTATGCTTGTTGATTCATCACTGACCATGTCTCTCTGACTTTCCTTTGTCTTGAGGAGGTGTCGTCTGTTTCGTCGATATATGCGACCATCTGGAGTCTGTACAAGGTAAGATTGTGGTGCAGTTCCATGTTGCGCTATGACTGTCACTGGTAACCACTTGCCTTGTCTTTGTATTCTTGCTAGCTCTCCTTTGTAGAGGGGAGGTAAAACTTGTGAGCCAACGTCGTAGTATTTCTTCTGGATTTGTTGCCTGGATCGTAACTCTTTCGCTACATTCGCTTGAACCTCTGGCTGTAGAAGTGGTGTGGTGGTAAGCTGAGCTGGCGACTTCTTAACACTTTCGAGGGGACTATTACGATATTCCAGAAGTGAAAGATATGGGTCTTGACCACTTTCTTCCGCTTTCTTGAGAAGGTTTTTCACTGTTTGAAATGTTCTTTCAACTTGTCCATTTGACTGAGGATAGCCAGGGCTTGAAGTAGTATGTTGGAATTCCCACACTTTTGAAAAGTTGTTGAACTCAGCACTGGCAAATTGTGGTCCATTATCGGTGACGACTTCATCTGGTATCCCATGACGGGCAAAGATCCCGATACATTAAGCCGAGCGTATTTAAATGAAGAGAAAGAAGATCTTCTTGATGAAGAATTAGATGTTTGCCTCTTGAAACTTGACCTGACAGTTTCCCCAGAAAAGCTGCAACAATTTCAAGATGCCACTGAGCAAGACACTGCTTTACAGCATTTAAAGACCACAGTGCTTCAAGGATGACCTGATAGAAAGAGCGAAGTACTTCCTGACATCAGAGAATTCTGGTCATATCGAGATGAGATTACGTATATACACCAACTGCTGTTCAGGAACAAGAGGCTTATTGTTCCTAAAGTCCTGAGAAGTGAAATGCTGAAAAGAGTACACCAAGCTCATCTGGGAATCATTAAATGCAAGCACAGAGCAATACTCAATTTATTTTCCCATTCCAGGCCAGATACTCTTCTGGCCTGGAATGGGAAAAGAAATTGAAGCAATGGTTTCACAGTGCCCTACATGCCTCGAAAACAGGAAAAGCAATGCCAAGCAGCCTTTGATTCCCCATGAAATACCAGAACTGCCATGGTCAAAACTCGGAGCTGATTTGTTCGAGTTCAATAATGCTAACTATCTTCTCTGTGTTGACTATTATTCAAAGTACCCAGAAGTCTCTAAGCTCCCGAGTCTAAAGAGTTCTCCAACCATCACTGCATTAAAGTCCATATACATTTCTTTGCCAGGTTTGTACTCTACTTCTAGGCTGTAACGTTGGAGCTGCAGCAGCATTCTCTGTAATCGAATTGGTGTCTGGTGTAAAGGCTTCTTGAAAATAGCTTCAAGAGGTTTGTGGTCGGTTTCCACCTTTGTTGTTTGCCCATAGATGTACTGATGGAACTTGTTACAGCCATAAACTACAGCAAGCAGTTCTTTTTCAATTTGTGCATATCTTTGTTGTGTGCTTGTGAGGGCTCTTGATGCAAAGGCAATAGGTTGTTGATCTTGCATTATAACTGCCCCAAGGCCTTGAGAACTGGCATCAACTGAAAGTGTTACAGGTTTACTGACATTGTAGTACTTTAGCACCGGTGTAGAGGCAACCAAGGATCTCAGCTGTTGAAAACTCTTCTTCTGCGATTCATCCCAATGCCACTGTGTCTTGCTTTCCATTAGACTTCGCAGAGGCGCACTGATTTCTGATAAATTGGGAATAAACTTTGCTAACTATTGGACCATGCTCGATTTCATCGACTTGGAACGCTTGTTTGTTCCCTGGCGCTGTTTTCGATCGACAAACTCGAGCAAAGTGGTTTTCCTTTCGACAGTTATTACAAATTTTGCCGAAAGCTGGACAGGCCTTTTGATCGCTTGAATTTTCGCCACCGCAATTTCGACATTTCTTTGGCACGTACGATGACTGCTGTTGTTTCGGATTAAACCTCGGAGGTTGATAAGTGGATTTAGATCTTTCCAGTCCATGAAGGCACTTGTCGTTGTCGTCATGAAACTGTTTCAGTTGGCTTGAACGTGTTTCGCTCGTACGACATATATCAATGGCTTTTGTCAAGGGAAGTTCCACTTCTCGGAGCAATCTGGCACGCAGTTGATCACTCCTGATTCCTCCTACGATCCGGTCACGAATAAGGCTATCGTTGAGTGTAGCGAACTCACAATTCTTGGCTTTGTTTTTCAGATCAGTAACGAAGGCGTCAATTGTTTCGGTCGGTCCTTGTGATCGCGAGAAGAATTGGTGGCGCAGAAATGTCAAGTTCTTTCGTGGTTCACAGTACTGTTTGAATTTCTGTTTCAAGATCTCGATTTTGTGTTCGTCACCTTCCTCGGCAATTCGAACGCATTAAATATGGTGCGAGCATCTTCTCCGGCCACGTGGAGGAAAGTGGCGCACTGAACTTTTTCGGCTTTGTCGCTTATTCCACTGGCGATGAGAAAGAGTTCGAAGTTTGAATCCATTTTCTCCAATTTTCAGCTAGGTTCCCGTCTAAACAAAGTTCACTGGGAGGCTTTAATTACTCCATTTACAATGTATTTTAGTTCACTTCTGACACCATGTTGTGTACTCGGGTTTGAGTGTTGACAAGATGCTGTATTATATTAGTCTTACATATATATATAGTTCATGACGTCATAACTAATTAACCTCAACAGATATAATGGCGATTTCCCTGCTCCGTTGTCAATTAGTAAAAAAATGGTAAAAAGAAAGACAGGCTCTAAAAATACTGTAAATTAACTATCTTATTAGTTTAGTTTAGTTTAATAGATTTGTCACGTACAAATATTACAAACATGAAAAGGTAATGTGACAGGATGCAGTAACAGGATAATCCCAATTGATAACTGCACCCTTTACATAAAATCACATAAAAAGAGATGATACACGCAAAGTACATGCATATTACGTAAATGACAGAAAACAGTAAAAGACAAAATAATATAGAAAAGGAATAACGAGAAAAGGATAGTCTATAACGAATTATGGTGGACTATAAGTTTCTAACTTGGTGTAATAGAACGCTACGACTTTTGTTTTAAAAAGTTCAACAGAGTGGCATTCTTTGCAATTAGAAGGAAGGTCATTCCAGAGTTTAACTGCTCTGGGGAAGTAAGAGGACTGGAAATAAGTTTGCTTATACTTTGATAAAGCAAGTAAATTATTGGGGTCAAAATTACGTGTTCGATAATAGCTTTCCATTGGAATAAAATAGTTACTAGTGTCAATAGGCATGCGTCCTGTCTTGAACTTGTAGAGGAGAAGAACGTCTCTCATCTGTCTGAGGTATTCAAGTGGTAACATATGGAGGGTCGATAATCTGTCCAGATATGAAGCGTTCGTTGCTGGATAGTTTAATATAAATTTCGTGGCCCTTCTTTGGATATTTTCAATGAGTGCTCTGTGCTTTAGTGAGTAAGGCGACCACAGGCAGGAACAACATTCCAATCGGGGTAGGACTAGGGAACAATAAAGGAGTTTTCTAACAGATTAATCTTTAATGTCAGAACAAATTCTCTTGATCAAACCTAAGATCTTGTTTGCTTTAGCTGTCATCTCATCAATGTGGCCATCCCACTGTAATTTGTTTGAAATAGTGATACCAAGATCCTTAATTTGTGGAACACATTCTAGTGGTTTTCCATCCAGGTAATATGGGCTCGCTGAGGTGGGTTTCTTTTTCCTAGATATATGCAAAGTTTTACATTTCTTAGTACTGAATGTCATGTTCGTATTCACACACCATGTTTCTAGACCATTCAAATCTTGTTGAAGAAGTAAGGTCGAATTAGATGTTTCAAGGGTCCTGTAGAGCTTGGTGTCGTCAGCGAACAGGGCTAGTTGGGATTCGTTTCTGATGTGATGTGGTAGGTCGTTCACAAAAATCAAAAACAGGAGTGGACCCAGAATGGACCCCTGGGGGACGCCAGATGTCACAGGCAGCCAATTAGAATACACACCATCTAGTACAACCCTTTGGTACCTATCCGATAGGTAACTGTGGTACCACAATAGTAGATTACCCGCTACGCCATGGGAAGATAATTTAGCTATCAGTAGGTGGTGAGGAACTTTGTCAAACGCCTTTGACAGATCCAAATATATAGCCTCAACCTCTTTGCCCTGTGCCAGACAACCTAATATCTCATGGTAAACCTGCAGCACACTGTTATTTTCAACGAGTAGTTTTAACTCCAGAATCGGGGTTTAAATTTTGAGTCCAGAACAATCCGATTTTTGGAGTTAAATGTTACTCTTCTTTTCGGAGTTAAAAATAACTCGGCAATGAAGAGTTAATTTTACTCCAGAAATTTGGGTTAAAATATAAAAATAAACTCCATGTTTTCGAGTTAAATGTACTTGCATGTCTTTATTTTAAACACAATCGTAACAAATATTTTTACTTAACACAAGTTTGCATAAATAAAATAAGTCAATATCGGTCTCTTCCTGATAAACTTGCATGCATGCAGGAGGCGAGCCATAGCTCGGTAAGCGAGATAGTTTTTGGCTCGTGTTTATATGAGTGAATTTCATTCCCGTCTATAGTCTTCTTCGCATGAGCCGCTAGCTCCTGAGGTAAACGAGTACGTCAGTTGGCTGACAGAGCCTTTTTTCTCCCAAAATGTACGCCACGAAAGGCTCACGTTGCCCGGTCGCTTTTTTCAAGTCTTATCTCGCCAGAAATCCAGATTCGCGATTTTATTTGACAGCAACCAGCCCCAAGCTCCGAAATAGTTTGGTATAACAGCGACAACCACTTGGCCAAACTCACTTGGTCATACAATACATCAGCGTTGCACCAGGACTATATCTGGTCGCTTCACCAATCATATATATTCCGTTCGTCGGACAATGATTTCCACACTTCGACCATTAATTAAACATTGGTTGGCTTGACAAATAAATTTGAAGTCTTTGGACAATTATTCTGAAGCGTCCGAACAGCAACAAACTTGAAAGACATGTCCCTGAAGTTGAGCGGTATTAAACACGTAGAGGAAATGAAAGCAACGGACAAGACCGAAGAACGAGTTTTACAGTCTTTATCCACCAATTCGTCCTCCCTTTCAAACCGGCATAAACCATGTTCTCAGGACTGCTCCTTTTCGTTCGGTGATGGCAATTTGCCGGCTGAAGTCGGTTCTGGTTCTTGAAGCTTCGACCAGTCGTCAGGTTCGCCACGAATTAAGCGATTCAACTTCTGGACAGCAGCGAGGAATAACTTTAAGCAACGTACTTTTCTGTCATAATAGTTATACATTTTACAATTCATTTGTATTGTTTTTGAGGCTTCACATATCTTCGAACTTTCTTTGCCGAGGCGGCGGCAGTTAAAAATTAATTAAAATTTCGTTTGCCTAAAAACTTGATTGACAGGTTTTCGCTGTTTGTAATTTTTCTCCAATCAGATTTAAGTATTTTGCTGGCTTCTTTGCGAGTTGTCATATTTCGTCCCGAAGATAGATTTTAATGGCTTTGAAAATACTTTACAAATCATAAAATACAAGTATATAATAAATATCCCATTGAGTTGTTTGTGCGATAATATTGTCGGGCATTTTACCATTTTTAAAATACACCCGAAACTCGTAAAAATACTCGGCCGTATAGGTTCGGTACATGAGAAGTATGACGTTTGAATTAGTTGGTCGAGCCTATCAATCAAACGAAGTCGAAATTCTCGACAGCTCGAGTCGAACTTAATTATTCAAACTCGCCGCTGAATTAGGTTCTAAAGAATCATAAGTTCGACGATTGAACCGGGCCTTAGCTATAGCATGCGTGCAGACGCTCCGTATCCGTCCCTGATTAATCGGCACTGAATATTCCGCCGTTTATGCGTAGGCTAGGCCTTAGCGGTCTGTATTAAAAATTATCATTAAATATTATTTAATAAAACAGAAATAAAGAACACAAAAACATAAATTATTGTTTACGCGTGTATTTTGATCGTGTTTGTTATGATTGAGATCTTATCTCAGGAATTCACCCCCAAAATAGAGTTTAAATAACTCCGACAAGTTTTAACTCCTCTAAAAGAGTTTGCGTAACCCCAGTTGAGACGGTTAACTCTGGCTAAGGGTAACTTTCAGATACGGTACTCCAGAAAGTAGAGTTAAAATAACTCCTGTAAAATAACTCACCCGCATGGAGTTAACTTTGATCCTCTAAAAAGAGTTAAAACTACTCGTTGAAAATAACAGTGCAGTTGGGACTCTGTTGATCGCCCACTTTGGAAACCATGTTGCATGTGAAAGAGAGACTGTGACAGGTAGGGGTAACAATGGTTGAAAATACAACGCTCAAACACTTTGGATATAACGCATAGCAAGGAGATTGGTCTATAGTTCTCAGGTAAAGCGGGGTCTTCTTTTTTATGCACGGGAGTTACATTTGCCTTCTTCCAATGTTTTGGTACGGAGGCAAGGTCTAGGGACATGTTAAACAGATGGCACAGACTTGGTGAGATGGCTGTTGCTGTGCTTTTTAAAAGTCTAGCCGGAATGTCATCAGGTCCATTAGCCTTGTTTGCATCTAGATTTAGGAGTAGTTCCCTCACTTCAGAGACACATATTTGGACTTCCTGTAGTTGATGGCTCAAACTAGTTGGAACGGAGACAGAGGGTTGCTCTATGGTAGGCGAGAATACAGAATGGAAATAACAGTTGAGGAGATTTGCTCTACCAGCACTATCTGCAACGAATGTTTGACCGTCACGTAGAATGTTGGAAGAAGGCCGCTTCGTAGTTGAGGCTTTGACGAGTGACCAAAATCGTTTAGGATTAATAGACAGCGAATCTCTAAGTTTGTGGTCGTAATCTTTCTTTTTTTGCAATATGAGTTGTTTGGTCTTGTGTCGAAGCTCTTTAAATTTTAACATATCATTTGGATTTCCTGATTTATACGCTTTTTTCCTGTGTCGATGTTTTAGTCTAATCATTTTGAATAATTCAGCATCAAGCCACGGGTGATTAATATTCCTAACGCGACGCTTGGGCACATGATCAGAAACAGTTGATAAAAATAAATCACACCAATTGGCTAATGACGCATCTATGTCGTTGGGAACAAATGCCATATCCCATGGTACATTCAATAAAGTTTCATTGAGTGCGTTCCAGTTGACTCGTTTATAATTAGCAGGTTTCTTGCATATATTAAAGT
This sequence comes from Chrysogorgia sp. JL179-B06, assembly GCA_035772405.1. Lineage (NCBI taxonomy): Eukaryota > Metazoa > Cnidaria > Anthozoa > Scleralcyonacea > Chrysogorgiidae > Chrysogorgia > Chrysogorgia sp. JL179-B06. Next base: position 1,454,546 of record JAYKKM010000193.1, on the reverse strand, counting down.
CAAAAGTAAAACTTATTAGCTTGTGGTCAGTGTTGATTATATCATCAAACCCGTGAATATCTACAACTTTGTCCGGTATGTTTGTAAGAATCAGGTCTAGCGTATGGTCATTTCTCGTGGGGAAGTCAATCAGCTGCCATAGATAGTTATCATGAATACTGAGTTTAGTGAAATATGTTGAAATAGGATCACTGGTTGTAGATGTGCCAGTTTGCCAGTTTATATTTGGCAAGTTGAAATCCCCACATACAAATATTTGATCGAAGTGGAATTCGTTTGCAAGTTTCAGGGTTTTTTTAATCTCCCGTACATAGTCCAGATTTGAGTGAGGTGGTCGATAAAAAACAATAACAAGTAATTTGCGTCTTGAATTCGGTCTAATCTCACGGACCAATGACTCAGCGTTGCACTCGAGGTCACTTCGTCTAATTGCAGTAATATTATTACGCACAGCAAGCATAACCCCACCGCCAATTTGAAGAATTCTGTCGCGTCTGTAGATAGTGAAGTCCAAGTTCGATATGAGTTCACTGTCCTGTATATGAGGTTTCAACCAAGTTTCGGTCACCGCTATAATGTCCACATTGGAAGCAAGCGATTGAAATTCAATTAAAGTGGTCTTCTTAACAATACTTCTAGCATTAAGATACAAACCACGAATTATACGATTACTATTTTTCGTTCTTGGTCCAGGATTTGGGTGTATGTTGACCAGGGGCTTGTGAAACGAGAAGCATGCGACATGATTGCTATAGTAAGCAATTCGTCGTTTGAAGAATCTTCGACGACAGCAACTGATATTTTGTACGTTGTTAGCTTGGTTGAGAATATTTCCTCGAGTACATTGACGTTGACTTGTGCCGCTTGTGGGCAAGTAAATTAATATAACCACAGAAGTAAACAGAACCGCCGTAATGTGGACCGCCATCTTGGCGCTTATCTACCCTCATAGAACCGACTACTCAATGAAGATCGACACCATTTTTATTCCTTATTACTCCGTCCAAACATGGTAGCCGAGTCTAGGTTTCGGTGGCTTTCCTGTATTATTTTTCGGGTCGACAAATTTAAATTATTGCGTCATAGTTCCATGCGCAGGCTAAAGTAGCGCGAGTTAACTCCCAGCGGGCGCCCTGTTTCTTTTACATCTTCCTTCTTGTGAATATATATATTTTTTAAATCTACAGATATGATGTATCCAATAATAGCATCAAGAATATTGGTAAAGAAGATCTGAAGCATTTTCCGAATCTAGGAGCACTGTATGTTAAGTTTGGCTGCTTAAAATACTTTACGCAAAACATGTTAATATGTACACCCATTTTTTGCAAATTTGAACCTGTCATATATATATATATATATATATATATATATATATATATATATATATATATATATATATAATATATATATATATATATATATATATATATATATATATATATATATATATATATATATATATATATATATATATATATATATATATATATATATATATATATATATATATATATATATGTAATTATGTATATATATATATATATATATATATATATATATATATATATATATATATATTGGTAATATATATGGAAATAGTGACTGCCCCAACGGGGAATCGAACACTGGTCTCCGAAACATCGCTTCGGCGCTCTAACCTTTGACTATTAAGACACGATCAAGACAGTCAGTGATGTCTCCATATCATATTAAATTCTGCGCTTTCACTCGACACCAACAGGCAGACATCTCATCTAACAATAACGTGGCGTAAGGCCTCTTCGAGCGTACTTCTTGTATACAGAGGGCTTTAAGAATAGTAATTAACATTAGAGAGGATTTTATATAAAGATAAATATTAGAGCCCAGCAAATGACTTGAGACAAGACATAATAAAAGAGATTTAATTGCTAACGAAATGTTAGCAATTAAATCTCTTTTATTATGTATTATCTCAAAGTCATTTGCTGGTCTCTAATATTTATGTTTAAATTGCCTGCACGATACTAAAAAGGATTTATAATATAGTCGTTATACATATATGGAAAAACACATATATACATACATATATACATACATACATATATATATATATATATATATATATTATATATATATATATATATATATATATATATATATATATATATATATATATATATATATATATAAATATATACATATATATAATTTATAGACCCGGAGCGGAATTGCCTGCACGATACTAAAAAGGATTTATAATATAGTCGTATACATATATGGAAAAACACATATATACATACATATATACATACATACATATATATATATATATATATATATATATATATATATATATATATATATATATATATATATATATAATATATATATATATATATATATATATATATAAATATATACATATATATAATTTATAGACCCGGAGCGAGGGGAATTCGACGAAATATTACCCCGAGGGATATATCATCCCGAGGGGTAATGTTTCGACGAATTCCCAGAGCAGAGGGTCTGTAAATGATATATTATACCGAATATCTATAGATATAATATATTTTGAATGCTGTCTTGAAACGTCTAGAAACGTCTTGTTGTTCCTCCATTGTTTGCAGGCTCGTCTTGGTTTACGCGCGAGTACTGGGTACGAGCGGGGTATTCGAACTCGAATTACCCGCTGATTACGTCATCAGCGGGTAATTCGAGGTTAAAGCGGGAAATTCGAATTTAAATTGACTGGTCACGTGGTACAAATCTAGCTCTTTGATTGGAGGTATAGTATATATATATATATATATATATATATATATATATACGGAAGTATACAAATGTTGCCCTACCGGCTATCACCATATGGCTTCATGGCAACTGTGGACTTGGGACCCACTATATATATATATATATATATATATATATATATATATATATATATATATATATATATATATATATATATATATATATATATATATATATATATATATATATATATATATATATCAAAAGTGAAAAGGTGGTAAACATAATTTATTGCATTTCTTGCGATAAATGCCCATAAATCTACATCGGTTGGTTGTTCATAAATCTACTGTCTTGGTTTACGCGCGAGTACTGGGTACGAGCGGGGTATTCGAACTCGAATTACCCGCTGATTACGTCATCAGCGGGTAATTCGAGGTTAAAGCGGGAAATTCGAATTTAAATTGACTGGTCACGTGGTACAAATCTAGCTCTTTGATTGGAGGTATAGTATATATATATATATATATATATATATATATATATATATATATATATATATATATATATATATATATATATATATATATATATATATATATATATATATATCAAAGTGAAAAGGTGGTAAACATAATTTATTGCATTTCTTGCGATAAATGCCCATAAATCTACATCGGTGAAACTGGGCGAGACCTTTCAGACAGGTCTGCTGAACATCTTCGTTCCGTGAGGATCAATGATGGTGACAAACCTGTAGCCCGCCATTTCAACAGCTCCAACCATTTGGTTTCAGACATGAACGTCTGTGCCATCCTTCCCGCATCTCCGGTGGCAACGATAACCGCAAGCAGCAAGAGAAGCGTCTAATTTTTAAACTTGGCACCACACATCCTCTTGGTCTTAACGAACGTTTTTCTTTTATTTAATTTCCTAAAAGTTTTTTTGTTATTTTAGTTTGCTTGGAACTTTTTATTATTAGCTTACGCACTTCATTCCTTTTCAAGTCTTTGTTTCTATTATTATCGCATAATCCCTTTGAATATTGGACCTGTCATTTCTCCCACCCCCTCAGTCTGCTTATTGATCGACTGTAAAAATAGCATATGATTTAACTTTTCCCATCTCATTAATTATTAGTTAGTTTATTTCCCGTGCATTGATTGGCTACTTTCTACCTGTGACACCCTTTTGGCATATATATAAGCCCTATTTATTTTATTTCATCTCGTCTTACTCTGATGAAGGGCTCCGCTCGAAACGTCAGTATCTCGTCACTAAATTCTTGACAGTTTACCACCTTTTCAATTTGCTATATATTCAAAACACTGTCTACGCAGCACTCTACACTTTTATATATTATATAATATTTTACTTATTATATACACTGAATTATGAATTTTATTAATAAAATCTAAACCTATTAACAATAAAAGTTACTCAAGTTTCACGTTTGGAGGCGATCATCAGACTAAAAAATTCACGGAGGTTTAACATTAAGAGCATAAAATTTGTTCTCGTGGCGACACTTAGTTGGCAATTCAGATTTTTTGTTCAATAATGAGTTATTGCCAATTTTGTATGCATTTGCATGCTTGACAATTGCCCACTTAATTAAGTATTCTGTGTTGGATTCTTTCAATTCCCAAACGTACTTCGACAACGTAGTTCTTGTTATTAAATGAGAGTTTATGGTTTAGATATCGCGTTTTAAAGTCATGTTCAGTCATTCTTATATGTATATTTTGTTGTCTGGTTCGTAAGTGTAATCGTGGTCTGGTAAACGACACTCGGTGTTTTTTTAATTATTTATTTATTTAGTTTTTAAAGTAATATTTTAACAGGAAGCTCCCATCACGTACGTGGTTTTCAGGGAGGTCCTGCATAATAAATTACTATAATACAGTATGAAAAAGTTAAAATATATAAGCAGACATTACATTAAGGAAAAGTCACTATTACTATTTAGTAGAAATTGACAGGTGACTATAGTTTCTCATTCCGTGATTGGTCGAGATGGACGGCCTCTTTTGTGATAGCCTCGCGCGAGGTGACTATAACATTTTCCGAGCAATTTAAAAATGGCGGCTTCTCGATTTATCGATATTACGTACGAAAAAGTGAATAAAATTAAAGAAAATGTTATTCAAAAACAAACTAAAGAAGCAACCAAATATAGAGTTAAACGATTCGAGGTAAGATGTAAGAATTTCCCAAATTTCATAGCTAAACTCTTAGTGGTGGTGTCAACGTTACGGCAGTCGGCGACACGACAAAAACAACAAGTAATTTTGTGAAAAAATTCTTTATTTAACAGAATAGTTTCAACAACAAACATTTCAGACAACATTTGAAAGCTTATTAGCATGATTGTTGAAGAGATGAACAAATGCTTTTCGATATTTTACGACTCTGCCCGAAAAAAGACGGCAGTTTTTACAAAAAACTAGTTTGTTGTCAATCCGAGCTGCAGTCTTGACCGTCATACTCGGCTCCGTACAACAAACAGATGTCAATCTGTGACAGTATTACTAATTCATTACAGTGAGGCTAATAAAATACTAAGTTCCTACCTCGAGCTGCTCGTCAGTGAAGGAAAAATAGCGGTGAAACGGTTCAGAAAAAAATATTGACAGCCGTGAAACAATCCAAAAATTGTACGAGACAGCATGGTTCTGTATCTCCATCCATATCTATACTTTGGAAATCGGGGAAGAGAATAAACTAAAGTCTGCTGAAGAAGTCATTGGTAAAAACTGCAGATTGAGCTGGACAAAAGTGAATGCCGGCTTTGTACTATTAAAACATTAACAAGCAAAAAACAGTTTTGTCTGGATCTTTCAACCAGTTGCTCTTTATGTTAAACCAGTCTTTAACTCAGTCTTCCACTCTATAGTTCTGCTTGATCTGTCAGAAAAATCGCCTTTTGTTAAGCACATTTTGGCCTCCACTTGCAAGAGCATGTTCGTATGTTGTTCGTATTAATATTCTGTTGATTGAATGTTGATTACGTAAAATCATGTGATCTCACGAGCGCGACTTCCGGAAATAACAAATAAAATAATTAAAACATTTCCCTTACTTTCTTTCAGTTGTTTCTCTCTGATAGTCACCTGTGAATTTCTACTAAAACAATTAGTCACCTCAGTCTCGGTGATTATCGTTATATTTACCGATAATCACCTCGACTTCAGTGACTAATTGTTAAATAAAATCCAATCCGATATATGTATCTAATATTTAAGAATTATTCTTAATAGAATGTTTAAAATTTAATAGGCAATCCATTTTTCGAATAGAATGATCTAGATTATTCCAGTCCTTAAAAATTTGATATAGAAACCTTTGCTGACCCCAACTACATGTACGTTTAGTTAGGGAGGTTGGCTTTCTTGGGGAATTACACTGACTGGTGTTGTTGTTTACGTTGCTTGGCTTGAGCACTCTGGTGTTGTGTTGTTAGCTATGATCTCCATGTTATCCATACAGCTGTAGCTGACTATGAAGTTGTTTCTATGGAAGACTGGTCTTAGAGCGTGGTTCTCGGGAAAATGTTTATCGAGTAAGCCTAGGAAACGATTACCTACGTTTGATCGAACGTTCATGCTGTATGGTGGATTAAACCATAAAATGTTCCTACTCCGGTTACGTCTTGTATGTCTTATGGACTTTGGTGGTGTGTGAGAATACTCTAGTTTAGTAGTGAATCCGCTAGATCCGCAGGGCAGTGTCGTAAATGAGGGCTGCCTTGTTGAATTCTTCGTGGTCGCATGATAATGATGAGACTCTATTACAAATAGCTGTGGTGGGTGATTCGATTCTGAGTTGACGTAAGATGGGGATTATCTTGCTTTCTGTAGGGCACATATTTGCCATTGGTTAAATTTAAGGTGATGTCTAAAATATTTACGCAGGTGATGTTTAAAATATTTTTTAAAAAAATATTTATCTTGTGCAGGTTTGTTTGGGCTGTTATTCTAATATCCAACTCGGCAACAATTTCACAAAATGTTTTTCGAATTCTCTCCGCTGATCTTGGACCCGCATGTCGAATAGCAACTAACCCATCATCTCGGTAAAGGCCAATGCTCTTGTTATTACAATACCACATTTTTCGTTAAAGCCTAGTTTACACTTGTCGTAAGAATCGTAACGCAGCGACATACGCAAACCGCAGTAAGCACTTCATGGTAGATGTCATGAACTCCTTTGAATTTAGGAAGAACAAATAGTTCAATTGACCACGAAGTGCTTACTGCGCTTGCGTATGTTGCTGCGTTACGATTCTTACGACAAGTGTAAACTAGGCTTAATAAGCCCCGTCGAAGCTGCCCATGACTGACACATCAAATAAATTAGGGTTGTCTTTCTTATCCCAGGGCTCATTTTTGTCAAACAAGAATGACTTTCTGGAGTGCATAATAATCTCTTTTTCTTGACTGCATGTAATGGTTTCAAATTGGCTTGCGAAATCTAAGGCTTAATTTTAACAGTAATTGTTCAGCATTTCTTGAGGAGAACAAAGTTCTTTCAATATATCAATCCGGCTTCCGAAAGAAGCACTCTACCGAAACCGCTGTGGTGTATTTGGTTGATTATATTCTTGAACATATGGACAAGCAACAGCTAACAGGTACTGCATTTATTGACCTCAAAAAGGCTTTCGACCTTGTTGACCACCAATGCCTCATACATAAGTTGGAACATTACGGAATCAGAGGTCACAGTCTTGGTTGGTTCACAAATTATTTGACTACCCGTTTCCAAAAGGTTCAATTTGGGAAGGACTTATCACCTATCCTTCCTGTAAATGTTGGTGTTCCACAGGGTTCGTTGTTAGGTCCTTTATTATTTGTGTTGCATATAAACGATCTACCTCAGTGTTTACAGAATTCGTCGATCAGCATGTATGCGGACGACACGGTTATTTACTATTCTGGGTCTGAAGTAAACACTATAACTAAAATTCTACAAGAAGACCTCAACCGTGTCGAACAGTGGCTGGTGGATAATCGGCTAGTATTAAACCAGAGCAAAACAAAAGGTCTATTATTTGGAACAAGGTCAAAGCTACAAAACATTTCAAACTTTGTATTGAAGGTTCGTGGCGAGGAAATTGAGAGAGTAAACAATTCATCTACCTGGGGGTTACGCTTGATTAACAGCTTCTCTGGAAAGACCATATTGAGACAGTTTGTAAAAAAGTAAATAAGCGCCTGGGTCTACTGGCACGGATACGATCTTGTCTCACTATCAAGGCAGCGAAGTGCGTATACAACTGTCTTGTGGAACCAGTTCTAAATTAACGAACACAGCCTGGGGTGAATTATCTATCGGTTGGAGTATAACAGCTTGCAACGACTTCAAAACCGTGCTGCCCGTATCATCCTAAAGCGCAATTCCTCTACAGATACATTTAATATTTTTAAATGGACTGACCTAGAAACAAATCGAAAAATACACAAATGTATTCTAGTTTTTAAATGCTTACACAACTTAGTTCCACAGTACCTCAGTGATTATTTCATAATAAATTATAATTTGCATACATATAATACTCGAATAAAGACCGATCTTCACCCACCTAAACCCAAACTAAGTCTTGGAAAACGTACATTTAAGTTTTCTGGTTCAATTCTTTTTAATACACTCCCTGGAAATATCAAACAAGCTGTTTTACTTTCTACCTTTAAGAGTCTTGTTAAGACATATTTTTCCTGTAATTAACTTGATACTTGCAAATAGCTTAAGACAATTTATGTATATGTTTGTTTGTATATATATATACATGTATATATATATATATATATATATATATATATATATATATATTTATATATATATATATATATTTGTTTAATGCAGGGCCCCTCTGGATACCAGCCTTGTTGCTGAATGGGCTACCCTGTCTAAATAAAGTCTTCAAATCAAATCAAATCAAAGATATAGTCCATCAGCTGAGAGCTGAAAATTTGGGTTTATGGCTCACTCAAGGGGAACAAACGAAACAGTTTCCATGTTAATTTTTGGCTATTCAGCATAACAAAAAGGTATGATAGCAAGGATTGAACGGTAGCTTTCACCCAGAGAACCGAATTTCAAATACACCCATTTTGCCTCCTAATGGCCGCCATATTGGATTTCGGGAAAGGCCTTTAAAATTGCTAGCATTTCGTAAATGCAAAGAAATAATGTTTTAACACAAATTCGGAATAGATTTGAACTAAGAGATGATCACAGATGGTGTCACGCGTCAAATCATACTATGGTGTCGTCACAAATGACGTCACAATTGCCTAAAATAAGTTATAAAATAATTCTGTTAAAAATCACATTTGAGTATTTTGAACAGTTTTAATACTGGTTGTGATCCTCCCAGAGGAAGCTCTGGAGACGTAAATCAACCACACTCCTCAGTACTTCCAGAGCAATGTATATTTTGCTAGAAGACGAAATACAAACCAAACACAAAGACAAGAGAAAAGCTTCATAGCGTGCAGGAATTTCGTGCTGACGAGGCGGTAAGGAAATGTCTTTACACGTCCAACAAAAGACTAGTATTAGTGCTGTAGCTCGAGAAGTGATTGTAATCTGTGCAAAAGTTTTGATTTCTAGTGAAGCAAAGTATCACGCTTCCTGTTATAAATTAAGGTTTTGTACGAATATATTATACTTATCAGTATAATAGGATACTGGTCCCACTGCATTAGCAATAGACAAAGTCGTTGAGCTTAACAGAGAACTCGAGTCGCTCAAGGATCCTCTGAGTGACAATAAAGAAAATGTGATCAAAGTAGCACGCTTACTGAATGGTGAAATAAATTAAAGATCTTAACAGCCAGATGTCATGGCCGGCTAAGGAGGAGGATCTGAAATCAAATTAAAACTAGCGAATACATTCCGCATCTACTTGATGTCTTTTTGACCGTGCTCATTTCTGGAAAATAATTAGATAGCTACAAGAGTAGTACAGAGAGAACAATGAGGCTGAGCGAATCTTTTGCACAAGATATTGTTTTCTCTGTTACAAATGGTGCGGTAAAACTCCGAAGAGCGTTTTGTTCCCTTCTGTAAATTGCTTTGCGATAACAGAGATTGTGAAACTTATTAATAAGTATGGACATGGCATAAGTTATGACCTGGTAGAAGAGATCGAGACCGAATTGCGCTGGAGGTTTTAAATGAGTAACGAGATAATCGCGTCGTCATCCCGGCCGATGTTACTCAGGAAGGGTCGACCAGTTCTTCTGTCGCTCTTATGTTGGCAGATAATATTGACAACTTGCAATGCACACTCAGTGGATCCGGAACATCACATCGCGTGAACTTGCGTGAACTCAATCCTCGCCACGGAAAGGAATCAGGAGCAGAGCGAAGAGGAATCAGAAAACGAAGAATATACGCCCCGCTATCAAAGAGGAAATGCAAACGATCTTTACCATCGACTGTTGTGATCAGAGAGATCCTGATTACTACGAGCGGGGTCAGGAGAATTACTGCACGTCCAAAACTCGGTGTAAGCTCTTATTATAGCGATAAAGTTCTTGTTATAATGATAAAGATTTAGAATACGCTGTATTATTGACTTGAGGTCAGAAAGCTTGAAACGCACCGATTGTTGCTAGTGCCTGGGTGGACTGGGTTTAACATTAAAATCCGGGACAATGTCGTTGTGGAAAGCGCAATAAGTTATTTGGACACTATAGATTCCCCTGTCACCGACATGAAGACAGCGTACGAAGTGTTGTCCAGAGGATGTGAGATAAGAGATCGATTGCAGTTAAATTATGTTGCTTGTCTCTTCGATCTTGTCTCTTCGCATTTTATGCCAAAGCAATGGAAGTTTACTGGAAGCACAAGTGACTTTTTAAAGGGTTAGTCATAATGATGGGAGGGTTCCATTTGTTGATGATGCTTTTAGGAGTTATCGGGAGCCAATTCGGTGATGCTGGGCTCAGGGAACTACTGTAGCTGTTCAAAGCGATGTCGTAAGCGGAAGGCCGTCTCAGCAGAATTCAATCGTCTGCATCTTCAGTGTCATTTTCATATCGGTCGCCATGAAGAATGCCACTCTCTTCCGCAGAGGCTTCTTGAGTTTTATATTTATCTGGCTTACAGGGTGTTTCGGGAACGCATGAAGACAGTGGGGACGCGGAATTGCGAACGCGCGGGGGGAGAAGGTGCGCATTGCCAGCCCGCTGCCCGCTGCCCAAACCATGATCTGTGATCTTCCCGAACTCTACAAAAAAGGGAGAAAAGCCTCTGCGGAGGAGAGTGTAAGAGTGCACATGTCCCATGCGCTTGAGACCAGGTTTCAAGCAACAGCATTTCTCAGCAGTGCATGCTCTCTTGCATGTACAGGAGAGTAGTTCCGGTACTTCTTCTGGAGCCGGTTTCTATCCAAGCCAATTACAAATTCAACGAGATTGGATGTACTGTTCACTTCCCAGCTGTACCCTTGAGGATTGGGGATATGCGGAAGCGGAAAGACACGCTTACTGCTGGTGTTTGTTACCGATTCGAACACTTTCCTCACGGCGACTACCTGGAGTGTGGCTACAGAGGAATCTTTAACTTCTGCATGACAGCCACATTCTGGTTGAATTCTCTGGGTATTTCTCAGTGATTAGGATATGTCTCTCCATCTGCTAATATTCAGTGTTGTCCGTACAAATCTCAGTATTCTGAAAAACTTACGGACTTATGATCAATTAGGTATAGTGATTACCTTTCCTGGGGTCTTTTTTCAGGTCCAACGTAAAGACATCCTTATTAACGAGACACAGATGCAAAGAAAGTCATTTATACCGAAAATGTAGTGAAGTCGATAAGTAAGTCGCCTTTGCCTTTCCTTCTTTCACAATTAGATGTTCCAAACTTAATCTGTTGACATTTTAGATCTCCTCCACCTGCGATAGCAGTGAAGAAGGAAGCTACACAATATTCACGATAAAGAAGGCTTCTGCACCTGAATGTTGTGTTTATACCATAAGTTATATCCATTTAAAAAAACGTTCTCGGCTGATCAATACAAAACTCGAGCGTGCAGGTCCCAAACATCGGATCAAGATGGCGGCCACTGTGTGACGTAATTTATGACGCCACCATAGCATGATTTGACGCGTGACATCACTTGCGATTACCTCTTAGTTCAAACCCATTCCGAATATGCGTTAAAACAATATTTAATTGCATTTACTAAGGGCTGGAAATTTTAAAAGCTCTTCCGGAAATCCAAGATGGCGGCCACAAGGAGAGGCAAAGAGGGTAAATTTGAAATTCGATTCTCTGGGTGAAAGCTACCGTTCTAACCTTGCTATCATACCTTTTTGTGATGCTGAATAGCCAAAGATTAACATAGAAACTGTTTCGTTTGTTCCCCTTGAGTGAGCCATACAACCGTCTCAGCTGATGGACTAATATTGACGGGTAGAAGTCAATTACGTCAAAACTTAAAATTAGGTATGCAGTGCGCACATGCGGATACTGGTTTGGGAATAAAGATGATGATGATAGTTCTAACGTAAATTATAAGACCAGTTTTAAAAGTTGTACTTCTTAATTCTTTAGCGAATTTAGTTCAAAAAATAAATGCAACAGAAGTGCAACGTTTGAAACCAAAATAAATTTAGCTGCAGGTGAATTAAATTTGACAGGTTCTGTGTTGCATCGAGTGGCAGGTTGACCTTCGTCTCAAACGGGAAAAGTAAGACGATTAGAAAAGGGCAATAGAAGAAAATACAGTGAAATGCTGAACAGGGGCGGATCTAGGATTTTTTTGAACTACGTCAAAAACATTAGTGACCGCATTTCTAGGGGGGTCCGGAGGCATGCCCCCCGGAAATTTTTTAAAATATGGTTGTCTGAAATGGCATTTCCTGCATTCTGACAAAACTATTCAACAAAAATCTAATAGTTCTAACTTGCGTTTTCAATCAAATATTTTATCCTTTTTAAATTTTTTTGTGCTTTGGCATTATATTTTACATATTTGAAGACACATTTTAACGAAATTTTTAAATATGGTTGTCTGAAATGGCATTTCCTGCATTCTGACAAAACTATTCAACAAAAATCTAATAGTTCTTACTTGCGTTTTCAATTAAATATTTTATCTTTAAAGTTTTTTTGTGCTTTGGCATTATATTTTACATATTTGAAGACACATTTTAACGAAATTTTTAAAATATGGTTGTCTGAAATGGCATTTCCTGCATTCTGACAAAACTATTCAACAAAAATCTAATAGTTCTAACTTGCGTTTTCGATTAAATATTTTATCCTTTTAAAGATTTTTGTGCTTTGGCATTATATTTTACATATTTGAAGATACCTTGGAATTTGGAAATACCACTGTTAAACTGTTTCGCTCCATTTCAGAGCTCATCAGCATGCCTAGGACAGCTAAGGCTTCCAAATCTTTTCTAAGGTCAATCACAGACACTTTATTTGGCTGTTCATCCTTAGCTGCCAAGCTGCCTGGCTTTGAGGCGCCAGACACCCGCCTTTACCTCAATCCAAACAGACACTGTCTGATTAGAATAAGCTTTATCAGACCATATGGGACATTTCATAGACATAGAGGTGCTCATCTCTCTACATCATCCTGGTCATCCTAACTAACTTACAGTGTTTTTCTTACGCTACGCCCCCTATCTAACCTGAGCTGCCTGGTTTTGAGGCGCCAGACACCCGCCTTTACCTCAATCCAAACAGACACTGTCTGATTAGAAGAAGCTTTATAAGACCATATGGGACATTTCATGGACATAGAGGTGCTCATCTCCTACATCATCCTGGTCATTCTAACCAACTTACAGTCTTTTTCTTACACTATGCCCCTTATGTCATCCTAACTAATTAACAATAATATCTAAGTATCTCAATAAAGAGGACCAAATCCGTATAATCACATTATCACAATAAAATAGTAACTGGAACAGTATGCTTGGTGTACTTTGACATATGTACCTAGTTTACTACTCCCATAAAATGTATGGTATTAAGGTATTTGATACTAACTGGTATAAGCAAGTGTATGCTGCAGGTAAACTCCTGAATTTTTTATCATGTCCATGTTTGATTGTTGATAAAAAAATATAGATTTAAATTATAATATTATGTGATGAGCATAGTTTGTAGCCAATTAAGAAGAATAGATTTATTATTTACAATACATATCATTGTGATAATGTGATCAACATCATTATTTATTTTAAACTGGTATAGCTGGTGTGAAAAGAGTCGAACAGTTGATTTTGAAGTTAAGGTTCAATACAGTAGTAAGTACTGTTTGCCATCACATGATTGAAAACTTCCATCACATGATTGATTACTTTGAATGAAAATTTGACAAATAACAAACTTTATGATTGTGCATAAAAATTTATTGCAAAAATACAAAATTAATACATTGAAATAACTAAATCAACTTATAGTAATGTCTAAATCAGTTCAATTCTTCTACTATCAGCTGAAAATATATCAATAACCTGCTCAACTGAAGGTTCTATTTCTTGATGAATTTCCATCAGTGCCAAGCCATTTAAGCGATCTCCAACCATGGTGTTCCTGGTATAATCTTTCAACCTACGCATGGCTGAGAAAGAACGTTCGCACTCGCAAGATGTGACAGGTAGAGTAGCAAGAATTCGAAGAGCAACTTTGATGTTTGCAAAAGAATCACATTCAACAGCTTTTAGTGTTGAAGCAACACTATTGGGGCGTGAACCTTTATAATTTACCCAATATGTCTGCCACAATTCTAACTCACCATCTAAGGCAAGAGGATTTGGAAGATCGTCTTCGTAAAAATCAGAACATTTTTTAAATGTCTGCTTCCAACTAATACCAGTCTTGCCTATCAAGGACATCATTTTACTAGCTATAATACTCAACCCGTAGATTGCATTAACACTGCTTACATCGAATCTGGTCTTAAGATCTGAGTTCAGGTGGTCCAAAACAGGAATTGTAATTGTGCGTTTATAATAGTCAGAAGTATCAGAAGCAGGAAGATGTCTAGAAGCTGTCCTAGGCAGAGATACCTCAACAGCGATTTTAGCAGCTAAAGAAACAGCCTTATGGTCAATTAGATTACGTGCTTTCATACATAGATTCTTCAAGGCCTGTATCAAGTCAATACCATCAAGTATATCATTATCCTTAGCCTGTAATAACTGTGTAACAGGGAGGGTCAAATCAAGAATTTGTCTAGTGATAACCAGAGACACAATTAACCGAAAAATAAGAAATCAATGTTAAGTATGAGGTAGCTAATGATGAAGTGCTAGGATTACATTGTCTTTCTAGATTAAAACTCATTTCCTTTAGAGTAAAAAATATTGGAATAAATAATTCCTCAAAAAGATTCATACCATCTACACGTTCCACCCATCTTGTTTACATACATCTTTCAATTTCTTTTTCCTGCTATCAGGGATGTACAGTAAAATATTTTTTTCAAATATTATTTGGCGATTCTGATAATTGTTAAAAAAAGATGACAGTTCCTTTACCTGTGTCATGACATTCCTTACCGATGGTACTGAGTAAGCATGACAAATAACTAAATTTAGTCTGTGGCTATAACAGTGCGTGTAAATGGCTTTCCTGTTCAACCGCAAAATGTGTGCAGAAAGCCCATTGATATGGCCGGCAACAGCACCAGCTCCATCATACCCTTGACCCCGACAATCTTCAATATTCCGTGACAAGTCAGCTAATGCTTTCAAAATAATAGCTGCTAGGTCCGCACCAGATATTCCCCATTTACAATGTATGAATTTGATGAAGTCTTCTCTTATATTCGAATTACTATCAACAAATCGCAAAACTAGAGACAGTTGCTCCTTATTTGAACTATCGGCTGCTTCGTCTGCAAGAATGGAAAGAACCTATTCTGCTTAACTTCACCAACAATCTTCTCAGTAATTACCTGCCCAGAACAACTTTCAATTTTGAGTAGTCTTTGAAATATATGAAGCATTCTTTGGACATGATTTCAGATGTTCTTCAATGCCAACATCACCTGCACGAACCCTCATATTAAGTAACTCAATAAAATTACCTACACCACCCCGAGAAAAACTTCCAACTTCTGGGTGATATTGTGAATCATCACGATGCCCTCTAAAAGATATACCTAGAAGCCCACAAGTTATTATGGTAATCCACAATAGGAAGAAGCTTTTTCCGATTCTCTGCAATTTTTGTTCTCCTATTTTCACTGATCATCACATCAATGGGCTGGATTTTACCTGACAACTGACCCTGGACCGTAGTAAAGACACCCGATGTACTGCTATGCAAGCATTTTGATGATGAGGAACAAGATTTACCAGTATGATTATTAAAATTTCGAATGGCATCATTCCAATGTTTGAACGGTTGAGAAAAAAAATTCTTTGGTGCATTTTTCCTATGGATTTTATCTGGAAACCTATCCCCAAACAACACACAGGGAAGGCAAAAAGCACCGTCTCGGCTAGGTGAATAACATAACCAAGGATATTGTTCAAACCATTTAAAAAGAAAACTTCTACCATTAGTTTTTGGGCAAGAGTAAGATTTATCACTAGGTTTGAATACATTTTTTATTAGATTACCAATTTCTAAATCACTCATAGTCTTGACTTTCTCCCTATAAGTAGCAATATCATACTCATGCACAGAATCAGAATGAATTTGAGCAGAAGTTATAGTTGTATTTGTACATGGTAAATTAGCTGTAGAAGGAGTTGTTTCACCACTAAACTGTGTCAATGAATCAGATGCAAGTGCTACATGTATTTTCTCTTTAGTAGGACAAGGTGTGGGGTCTGGTACAGTAACAAAAGAGGGAAATGAAAGCTTAGACTGAACCATAGTTACACTAGAACTTTTTTTAGACTTAGCCTTACAAAGATTTGGGGAGATCCTTTGTGCAGGTAGCTTCCTCTTTTCTCCTCCTGCTCGTGAATGATAGATAAGAGGGACAAAATGATTGGGTTTGAATATTTCGCCTGAATTAACAATGCCGTGAAAACAAAATAGGATATGTAAATCTGAAATAGCTCTCAAAGGTGGGCAAGGTTCCACTTTACAATTAAAAAGTAAAGACCATGACTTATCACGACAATTTAAGATGGCTTCTTTCTTAACTAGCTGATCCCCAGAAAAGCCAAAATCTAGTGCTTCGTTCGACACAGACATTGGTAAAATATTTTTAAAATTTTGAGAAACGTTTTCCCGGTGTTCAGCATGAGCAGATACAAAATATGGATGCTGAGAGTAAAAATCAGCCTTCAGATACAGCTCAATTGATGTCAAAACTCGAAGATCAGTACTAAGAGAATTATCACCTGCCATGGCCAAAGATACAGAACTGTACATACAATTTCCAGACGCTTCAGATCTATAAGGTACAGTTAAATACAACACAAAGTCAAAACTCAATCCAATACAATCGAATAAGTAAAAAACTAGAAATAAACACTAGACTGTTCGAATTGGATAGTGTAACTCTATCGAATCAATGTAGTTGGTAAGATCATTAAAGTAAAATCAGCCAGTGGGGTTTCACAGGCTCACATGGTTCAAAAATCAAAATTGTATCTGAATAATTATAATATTATATTATGAATTATTCATCATTGTACTGATAGCCAGTCAATTTAAATAATTCACGACTCACAAGTAATGAGAATGAGTGAGAAAGTAGATCGGATAGTATCCACTCACCTTAGAGCTAAGAGAGGTTTCTTCTCAGCTTTAACATACTGAGGAATATATGCCTCGGCGTCGATATCCCGATGTAGAGTAATACCAATCTGTGCCAGTAACTCTTCATCCGTGAGGAAAGCACAAGACTGGACTTTCGTTGACAGATCGCGATATGTCTGTTCCAACAATATATCGTTGTCATTCTGTGGAGCGCTCTCTACAAGTTCCGTGACATCCGTAGAAGCCATGATCGAAACCGAACTCAGTCTCAAGCAAAAGTTTGAAGTCGAGTCAGTTTTTCACTGCCGGCTCAGGTAGCTTGTTCATGCCGCAGAGCCGTGTACGTCGAAATTGACCTTTCTAGCCAATCAAAAGCCAAGAGCGTCAAAATAATTTATTCCGACGGGGTTGACCAACTTCTTGACGACCCTCGTCCAATCAGTGCCCGTTATTTCGACGTAGACGGCCATTTTGACGTACCGAAATTATACACATTTGTAAATGGTTTCCCTCTCTATCCCTATCCTAGGGTCTCTTTGAACAAGGCTACATGAAGTACGAATTCATGTGGCCCACGTCCTCTGGCCAGGACTAGCCTGCAACCCCTAAACTTCTAAACGCCTGCTTCGCAGGCTAGCCAAGGACTGAACGATAATGAATTTTTGCTCGATATCGCGCCAATGCTTTCCAAAATGAAATTTTCGAAAATTACATAAACGTATTTCAAAAATTTCAAAGTTCAAGTGTAATTTTCAAAAATTTGAATATTTCAAATTTGAGATGAAATCTGCTTTTGAAAACTAATTAATTCATGAATAAACTATCTGGGATTTTTGTCTCCGTCGCTTGACGTGTTTGATGTACCCTAAATCCGCCCCTGATGCTGAATACAATAAAACAAGAAACAGCACATTTAATTTGTTAAATCCACATTACATACTTTTTGCTTGTGTGTCTGTTAGAGATGTCATATGGGAACCCGAAAATTTAAAATATTACATAAGTTATAATTTTATGTGCATGCAGATGTTTTCTATTTTTTTAACATGTAAAGATTTCGGTACACTTATAATTTCAAACGATAGAATTCTGTTCAATATATATGAAACTACAGTATTGAATACTGTTTTTGGTAACCAAGTCCTGTAATACAATGTTTATTGACAAAAGTATGTAGGCGTTGCTCCTTGCAACATAATTGATGATTCCTTGATGTGAATAACTCGGGTTAAGGTGCACAATTTGTTTTCTTCCATTAAGTTGTTCCAGATTCAGCACAATTTGATGGAAATCCTTAGTAAATTTAGCAGTATGCCCAGAATTATTTCAACAGTGAATCGCATCAGTTGCAATTATGAAGACCCATGTACTGTTTTGTTTTAATCTTACAGAAATTATCTTTAGAAGAGTGAAACGTAGCTTAGATATATTCTCTATATGATGAACAGTTCCTTCTTTTATATTGTTTGTCTTTACTCCCCGTGCTGAGTTTACAGAATTAATTTATAGTGTTCCACATATGATACTGATCACAATTTTTCGACTGCATGTTATACTTTTGTTCAATTAAGGTTCTTGTTTTTTCGTATTACTTTTTTAATAATAGAGAATAACAAAATAAAATATATTAATACAATAAAGAAACATAGTAAGTATAATATATATATTATTATTATTATTATTAATGTGTTAGGGACTGGACCGAGCTCTAAGCTAATCAGAATCAAGTATGATTTGAATTGACCAATCAGAGCACAGTCCCGTCCCATATTTCCTGGGGGGTTGAATAGTTTTAAGGTGTGGTCACCCTGTAAAGAGCGACCAGTAATCAAATCAGGGGGGATATGCAACTGGTCGTATGCAAGAGGTTTTTTGTATAAAAATATTCAAATAAGGTGGTCGCGGTCAAGAGTATATATCACATTATGAATTGCTCGTGTTGTCGTACGACCAGTTTTTGTGTTGGTCGTCCCTGAGTTTTACGACCAGAGAGATTGAAGGTCATTCAAGGTGAATAATGCTAAGCAAGCACTGACGTCTTTTGCTATATGGGGTTGAGAGAAGTGACGAACCAGGAACAGGATGTTTAGTAACAGATTTTAGTGTTTCAAACAACTGATGACCAGTATATGCTGATCATCAATTATTCGGAACACGAAATTCTGCGACTAAGCATCCTGTTCTTAGTTCATCACTGCTTTTAACCCCATATAGCATCCGCGACAGCACTTATTCAGATCATAATTCAATGTGATATATATACTGACTGTAAAACACACAATGTTTGAAAAAGAAATACAAAAAATACTATTATACACGACCATCATACCTCACTCGATGTGATTTATACTTACGTGCCATCCAAAAAACTTCCATATTATTTTTATTTGAAGAGTTGTAATGTTTTGAAATAAAAATAATCAAAAAAATTTGGATTATAGAATTAATCATTGAAATTTATGTCACGGAGCTCTTACCTCAACGCCATCTTATGGCAGAATGACTGATATTTCTTTGTTACGGTATTTTTAAAAATGATGTTCTCAAAAAATTTTAGATGATATGTATCAAAAAATTATTTGGTGTTTTTGCGAAGTCTTCCAAAAAGTTTTAGAGATGATAACCCCGAAAAAGTGTTCTCAAAATTTTTTTTCATTTGTAAAAAGGGTATAAAAAAACGATATCATAAAAAAAATGTACAGTTTTTTTGTTGAAGATGTATGCACCACCGCGAAAGATTTGGTCATTTAAAATGCGTGACCCAGAATATGCTGAAAAAATGATAGAGGCAGCGGAATTAATTCACACTCCACAGAATTGTCTTAAATTAAATGAAATATCGTTTTTTGAATGTACTCGTGAAATTGTAAAAGATAAAGAAATCGGACATCTTCAAGGGATTGCTTATCTTAAAGAAGCAAGAGATGGTATTTTTGATTGGCTTCCATATGGGGGAGAAATCATTCGTTCTTATGCTGATGATTTCTACCATTTCAAAGGTAGAATATATGGTCCGTCCTCCTTAAGAACAGCAATTAATGTAGAGTCTTTTTGTAGCGCTGTGCGTACAATGAGATTTTAATGTTTAATGTTTTATATTTGTAAATTTAGTGCTTAGTATTTTTTTTTCTATTTCTCGGCATATTAGCAATGTATCTGCTAGGGGCCTAAACAGTCCCATCAACCCGAGGTTTAAATAAAGTTTATGATGATGATGATGATGATGATGTTATATCGATATGGAAAACGTCGGGGTAAAATGGGAAAATTATGGAATAGAGAAAGAATCCGTCAATTAGCTGATTATAAGAACAATCATCGACAAAAACAAAAGGAAAAAACAAAAAACTTTTAGAGTAAAGAAAGAAACTCATGTAAAAAAAATAACAATGATGCACATGAAATGTTTTATTATAAAAAATGTTAACACACAATAAAAAAACTTTTTTGAAAATCAAAATTCTCTTTTTTTTTATTAATCTAAATACATTTCTTTATTAATAGAACTAAGCATGGAATCATCAGTTATCATTATTGTTGTTATATATTTTTGCGGACAAAGATTTCCCCATCTACCACTTCTAAATATAATTTATACCTGGATAGCGTGTTAAAGGGCGTGTTAAAGGGTAAGAATACACAGTATCTTAAAATATGTTTTTGATTTGGACAATTGTGTTGAAGAGTATTAAGAGCACAGTGGGTATATACTGTTTTTATATTGTTTAACATCTTTCCATCAAATACTTTCTCATTTCATTCTTCATCATCTTCATCACTACCAAAAATAGCCTTCAAACTATCTTCAGTATCAGAATCACTATTATCCTGAATGGGTTTGAAGGGTTTGAAGTCATCGAAATTAAGTACTTTGGACGTATCCGTATCCGTATCCCGTACGCGTGTCCCGTACGCGTATCCTTCTCCTTTATCGTTGTAGTCCCATATGAGAAGGATTGGAGAATATGTGAGGAATGGGTCTGGAGCTGGTAATCCATATGAGGGGGGAGGGAATTGGAGAGTCATATGAGAGGAATGGACCTGAAACTGGTAACCCATATGAGAGAGGTTCTCCATCGGAAGCTTCGTTCGTTTTTTCTTCTTTCGTAGCCATTTTTTATTTTTTTCTTAAAATAAGTTTGTAGATATGTTTGGTTGTTACAACGTTTATATAAGCACGTATTGTTTAAAAATGAAAAAAAAAAAAGTTTCAGCTTATTTATATGAAAGTTTTTTGAGAAAAATGTTTTTTCATAAAAACTTTTTTTTATACAAGAGAAGGAATTATTATGTCTTCGTCAGTTTTTATAAACTTAACATTTTCATGCAAAAGATGAGGAAGATCTTCTCCCGATAATATTTTTTTTGTTTTTCCAGATTCTCCATGATTGATAACTTTCAGGGTTACTTCATACGGGTGTTGTTTCACACCATTTATTTTTATTACACTACATTGTTTTGTTTCAAATATTGTAACAAGTTTGCAATCCTCCACAAAATATATATATTCAGGATATTCTTTAAGAAGATATTCATATGAAAAATAGCGCTGATAAGTATTTAAACCTGTCGGGAAAGGTTATACTATTAGCACATATACTATAATAATGTAATACGGACATTGTTTTTTTCAGTAATGATAAAGTTTTTATTTTAAACATCTTATATATAATATTATATATTTATCTCAGAAAAGATATATTTAAAAAAAAAATCAAAACAGATATAACAGTATAAATAGACGGGTTTTTCGTTTTTTTTATAAAGCATTGCTTGTCGAACTTCAGTTAACAAAAAAAAATGAAGTGTAGGAGTTGTATAAAAAAAGCGAAAACGAAAAATAAAAAAAGAATACGAAAACGACAACGTTCTAAAAAAATTCAAAAAGGAGGTCGCCATGCTGGAAATGGTAGACGATGTATTAAAAATTTTTTATTAATCCAAATAAGTTTTTTTCCATCTTTGTATTCTATCATCACATTCACATAGATCAACTATTTTACTATAGATAAGTCGTCCGTAATTATTTTTACAAAAATAACAATAATGATGGTTTACAAAGCATTCTTTACATCTGTAATGCATGAAAAAATGATAGAAGGAATTCACTTCACAATAACAGAAACTGCAATATACCATCTTGACAACTTTTTTTTGGACGTTTTGTGAAAATTTTATAGTTTGCAACCTACTTTATAGATTAGCAGGGTATCAAATATATTTTCGATTATTTTCAACATGTAGTTGCGATCAATGATTGATTTTGGAGAAGGTGAATCTTATGATTATCTTACACTGTATTATCATGATGAACCCATACAATTAGTAAACTAGGAACCTGTGTATCCCTCGTTTTTAAAAGCTGGATATTATTTATATTTGAAAGACCGTCAGGGACCTCGATATTTCAAATTGTTTTTATTAGAAGATGATTTAGAGAACCTCTTACCATCATTGAAGGGAACAGATATAAATATTAAAAATAATAATGTAGAATTAGCAAATTCAACACCAAGATTAAATATTAAACCTTGCCCCTTCATTAACAGTAGAGGGAAACAAAACTTTATCTCTTTGTAATGTTTTTAAAATAATAAACTTTTGATAGAAAGGTAGAAACAGAAAAAAATATCGAGCTTTTATTTTTGTAAACATTTTTATTACAAGAAAATAAATAATTTTAAGAAGTAATTTGTTGTGGAATTATTGAGTAAACATTATTAATTAGTTTAATTTTTTTATACAAGAGATGATCACTCTTAGTATCAATAATTGTTTTTAGGGTTATCCCCTTCTCTTCAAGTAATCCTTTTTTTATAATAACTTTCAGAGTTAGTTCGTAGACTTGAGCTGGAGAAAAAAATGGTGGATTACATTCTTTACATAGTATAGCAGGTTTACATTCCTCTACCAAATACGTATAGTTAGGAAAGTTTTTTTGAAGAAAATGACATGAATAATAACGAGGAGTTTTGTCATGATATGCTACACCCCTATAATTGACACAGGTAACGAGATCTTGTTCTTGATACATCTTGTTCTAGAAATCAATATGATTAAATCAAATGTTTAATCTTATATATATAATAAATAAAAAAGGAAAAAAACACCATACGAATTTTTAAAAAAAGTTTTTATTGATTATATGCTACAGCTTTTATGAAATTATTAGAATCTATTGTTAATTTAATTTATTTTTCTAAAATATCAGAAGCATCATAGTCAACAATTGTTGTTATGTTTTCACCCAGACATGAACAATTCCATTCATCATTTTCATGTTCATGTTTCTTTATAACTTCCAGAGCTAAGTAATATGCTTGAGGAGGTGTTGAGGGTATATCACCAATACATTCGCAAATCACCGTATGTTGATATTTCTTTACAACATAGGTAAAGTGGGGTAATTCTTTCACTAGAAAACGACTTGTATAATAGTTATTTTCATCTTCAAAGTAGGGGTTAAAGTCATCAGCAGTTATTCTTTGATATCTTTTCCCGTTATGTTCATCACAATTACGATAGGGTAATCATGGCTTCAACAACGTACTATACTAGTTGAATCAGACACGTTATGCTGTAGTTTTTTTTCATTCCCCGATTGTTTTAAATAATTATTTATTTTATTACCGCTTGAAAACCTCTCAGATTTATTTCAATTTTTAAACACCAAAGATAAGTATCATTATACATATTTTTTACAAAATCTAACCTTTGAAAGCAAATACTTATCTTATACCCTGGCTTTTGGAAAAGAAAGTTTAGTAAGCAAATTTAAGCACATACAGGACCAGAAAGGTGATTTAAATCTTTTTTAAATATCTATTTGTTAATGGTAGCACCTAGTATTTTCAATTCTTATGTTTATTGTAGTTCAACTAGAAATATTATCATGATCACTTCATGTTTTATATTTTATTGTCGTAAACATAACCCTATAGGAAGTTTCCTCAACAGACAAAAAAGGTCTTTCTGAAAAAAATATTAGATATGATTTTTGGATTTTATATATTATTTAAAAAAGGGTAAAGTATCCTTTGATAAATGTCAGTATAAAAATTGTAAGAGTAAAAGTTATTTTTTTGAGTTTGATCCTTTGAAATTAAGTATTTTAAACAAAAGTAATTATTTAATTGAAAATCACACCCTACTATTACATCCTGTCGATATTACGCGAATAAAAGATTATGGGGGACATACGGGAGAATTCAAGTATAAAGAGAAAATATTTGCACATGTAATAATGCTTGATGATGAAGTAAAAGATTTATTTAGTATGATAAGAAATTATATACATACAACATTGAATTATAATTTAATTTCAAAAAATCCTATATATGAAAACGAACTGACTGAACCGAATGTTAATTGGGATATTTTTTATTAGAGTATTAGTGAACAAAAGTGTATGTAAAAAAAATGGAATTAAAAGACTGTATAAAATTTAAAGTGTTTGCGTATCATGTTATACGAATGGAAGAAGACGAAGAAAATGAAAAATAATTTTGGATGAAATGTGGGAGATTTTGTTTTGCCCTTCGAAAATTTTATATGGAAAAAAATGAAAAATGGAAAATAAGTGAATGTTGTAAAACTATTCATGAAATATCTATGGTCCATTTAACGAATGTTGGAAATTACAGTAAAAAAAAGATTTGTTGGATTTCATGAAGGGGTTGATCCTTTAGATATTCAACAATATATGGAACATTTAGATGAATTTTACATAAAAACTATAAAAGAAAAAATATATCAGTTTTGATTTATTTTATTTTTGAAACCATTCATCCTTTTTCCGATGGAAATGGGAGAATAGGGAAAGCACTTGTTGCATTTCTAGAAAATAAAATAGAATATAAAATAAAAACAAAAAAACAACATAGAAATTTATGTAAAATTTTAGGAGTTATGCAAAGAAAATAAAATAGTTTGTTTGATATAAAATGTTGTAATCAATTAAACACGTTATTAGTGTAATAAAAATATTTTTTTTAAATTGTGAGGAGGGTATAAATAAGCACTGTCCCTACAGTGATTCATCATTTACCCTTCACTCGGGAACAGATTCAGAGATGATGGAACTTTATGCGAGACAACAACCTGACCATTTTTATAAAATGAAATCGTATACAGATTTGTCTGCAAAAATAATTTCACAAAAAAAAATCAACGGTAATGCTATTCTCGCAAAAGTATACCCTACAAATAAAAGATGTGACAAGTACACATTCCATAGCGCTGTTGAAGTGAAAAGTGAGCCATTAGAAGACGCGCCTGGACAAAGTGTGTAATTTATGCTCGCAAAGTATGACGGGATGTGTTCATAGATACTTTACTGTGATTGGTTGATTAATGAGGTTGTTTCTATGGTTACACGGTCAGAGAATCACTTGAACACTCAGCGAAAGACACTCAGCGAAACATTTTTATTCAAAGCAAGCGATAAATATGTTGATCTATTTGAAACGGAATTCTATTTAGGAAGAAGAAAATTAATAGGTGACCCTCCATGGGAAAAAATAATATTTCGAACGCCGTTCGAACGGCGTTCGAAACCGTTCGAACGGTTTGGTGAAAAATTCGAACGGCTAGCTATAGCGTTCGAACGGCTAGCGAGTGGCGTTCGAACGGCTATCTCGAACGGTTGGAAGTTGGCTAGTGCCTACAAGCATTCAACCTTGCGTCCAATTAAACGTTCATCAACAAGCATTTACATAACCAAACTGTCAAACATATCGTAAGCGTTCTTCGCGACGGTTCATGCCTGGCGTCAGAATCATCGAATTTGGGATTCGCGTAACTGAGACGGATATTCGCTGACAACAGTAATTTGAGACTATTTAAAACTAATTTACTTGATCACAATTGTTTTTGCCACAATTCGGCAAACCTATGGGCAAACGCACATCCTTCTTTAAATATAGGCTTTCTAAGGAGATCAAAATAGCGATTTACAAAGACGCTTTTCGAAATGTTCGCAAACCAAAGAAACAAACATCCGGTGTGACCGTGTGAGAATTGCCATAGTGATGTTGATCAGACCGTCAATGAATGTGCACGCAGCTGTATGTATGAGTGAACCGCTCATTCGTTAATAAAGTAATTTCTGATGAAATAAACGCGAGAGCCAGCGACGCATGCGGAGGCATTCTACGACAGACGGTTTCCCTTTCTAGATTACGATATTAAAACACATGGTACTGGTTTTAGCAGTGTTCGAACGTTCTATTCAGCCGTTCGAACGGTTCTAATCAGTCGTTTGAACGGCGTTTAGCAGCGTTCGAACGGTTGTAGTCAACCGTTCGAACGGCGATTCGGCGTTCGAACGGTTCTAGTCAACCGTTCGAACGGCGTTTAGCAGCGTTCTAACGCTTACCGAACGCCGTTCGAATGCGTTTGAACGGCGTTTGAATGCGTTTGAACGGGTCACTGTTTTAAATCCAATAATAGTTCGCCTGAATACAAAACTTGAATATATCCTCTGTTTCAGAACCGAGTAACATAACAATCTGAGTTAAATTTCTCAAAGATCTTGTCGCAGGCTGGTCGACAGCTAGTTTTCGGAGGTTGACCGCAAGGCATCATGGGACAGTCACCTCAATTATTGAGGTACATGTCCCACAATGCACAAAGCGCAAAATTACACACTTTGTCCGGGCTCATCTTGTCATGATATTCCTCCATTGTTAAATGTTCTTAATAAGATCAACATTCAAGATAAATCGGGGCAAATCTTTTTTGAAGTGGCAAGATTTAATAATTGGAAAAAGCAAACATGCCGTTTGGTTGTTCGTACAGATGCGTGGGGTGGTTTGGAAATTTGTTATCAACATCAAGATAACGATATACCCGATGATGCAATGGTATTTGACGATGATCCAACACCAACAACCAGCAACAACACCGCAACATCAAGTGAAATCGTATGGTCTGATGAACGGGGTAGTTTTCATATTAAAAAGAAAGATTCCTTGGATGAATATATTATTGCCCTAAGAAAGTATAATCATGCCACGGGTCATAAATCCCCACCTATTGCAGTCAAAAAACGAGTATTGAAGAAAAAGAAACCCCTTCTCACACTCAATTTTGACGACGATGATGACGATGATGACGACAACGATGTCGAAAAGATTAAGAAAATAAAAGTAGAAAGTGATAATGAGGTTTGTTTATCCCATAATTTAAGTCCAACAGTACTTTCAGAATTTTTTTATTATCGTTTTAAATGTTGTAAAAATTTACAAGATACATTATGTTTATACGGTAATACTATAAATAAAGAGTTAGCATGTAAAAATATAGAAGTAGATTTTATTGGGATATTACGCGATAAAGAACTCGTTGATGAACTTGAAGAATATTAAAGTTATTTTATTTCTTTATTTTAGAAATGAATAAAAAGAAAAAAACTAAATTTTCTGCTGACTTTATTGAAAAAGCTTCAAGATTATTAAAAGGAGAGACATTAACTGATGAGGATTATTCTAATTATAGATTACATAGTAGTAGTAAAAAAATATATAGACGTTTGAAATATTCTGTTAATAAAAATAATGAACAACGGGAAATTGATTGAGCTGAAAATAAAGATTTCGCCCGCTATATCGTTATTGGTTGGTGTGAATTGATATTTTTTCAAGATTTTGTTAGGTAAAATTAATAAAAAATAAAACGTCTAATAATGTTAAAAATAAATTTGAAAGTATTCTTATTGAAGAAGGAATAGCTCCTCTTAAAATTCAAAGTGATGAAGGAACAGAATTTCAAGATATACGTACGAAATTAAGTAAAAAGTATAATTTTGAAGTATTTCATACGTATAATAGAGAAATAAAAGCATCCCATGTGGAACGTGTAATTGGAACTTTAAAAACAATGGTTCGTCGTGTTTTAACAATGAGTGGAGAATTTGAATATATTCAGTATTTACCCCTTATTGTTAATCGTTATAATAATTCCCAACATAAAGCATTAGCTGGTGCGACACCTTTTGAAATTTATCGTGAAGAAAAAAAATATATATATATATAAAAAAATACGTAAAGTAAAAAATAAAATAGTACGTGATCATTTAAATTATCCTATTCCTACTCAAGATCTGATACAAGAAGGAACTCGTGTTCGTATTGTAAGAGTAAAAAATAATATTTTTGAAAAAAGTAGTCTTCGACGATGCACGAATGAATATTTTTGATTTAAAAAGTATTTATCACTGACCCTGTTACATATCAATTAGAAGACGAACAAACGTGAAGAAATTAAAGGAATTTTTTATCGTGTTGAATTACAAGTGTTTAAAAAAAAAGAATTTACACATTGCTAGTAATTCAATATCAAGAGGACTTCAAAATAATTTGATTAATAATTTTGAAATGAAAATTGCACAACCCATTGATGCTTTGAACAACGTTTTACAAGTTTGTTATCCTCAAAACAACTAAAAATATTGTGGGTGAAGAATGTTTTTTTCATTTATCATAGCCTATAAGAATTTTATACCTGAAGAAATTAATAATACGGTATACGCAAACAGTGAGTTCGTTTTTACATCGGATAAATTTATTATACCGGTCGGAATTTATGATTTATCTTCATTAATTATATTTTTAAATAATATCTTAGAGGGATTTGAAATTTTTTTACAATCGGATCAAATGGGAAAGTAATTATTAATGTTAATGTTGAGATTGAGTATTGGGTATATGAAAATGCGCGTAAAGCAGCTGATGGGTTTCAGGTAAATGAATTTCGATTATCTAACAAGAATACGTTAGAAAAAGGGTATTCAATATGCTTCTTTTAATAAAAAAATTATTTTAATGATTTTACTTTTAATAAAAAAATATATTATTTTCAAAAAAATTAGCTTTTATGCTGGGTTTAAAAAATGAAAAAGATCTTGAAATCGTACCCCTCTTGTTTGAAATAAAAAAAGATAGCCCTACACCCCAAACCCTTTTTTCTAAACATTTTGATTACTTACCCGACGTATCCGATGGATTAAATAAAATGTTTATATATTGTGATGAAATAGAACTAGGGTTAGTTGGTGATAGTTGTGCTGAATTGTTAACAACAGTTCCCATTCAATGGAATCAACAAGGTGGTGGGGGGAATGGAAAATTAGTTTGTTATAGTCCCCCAAAATCATTGAGAACATTTAAAAAATAAATTATAAGAGAAATTCATATTAAAGTTAAAGATACTACAGGAAAATTAGTTTCTTTTGATTCAGGAACGCTTAGTATTGATTGTTAAATACATTCAACATAATGCTTTTGATTGTTCTTGAAGAAAAAAATGGGGAAATGATAATTAAAAAATATAAATTATTTTATCCTTTTTCTCTTTACATTTTAGTAAATAGTGGGAAAATTTTTTATGGAATTTAAATTCGATTGAATATAAAAATATAAAAAATTCATTTCGAATTACGTGTGCAAAAAAAATGGATTTCAGTTCTATAAAACAATCAAAAAAAATAAATAATGGAGCGATTACAGTTTCTTCATCTACTATTATTCCTAATGCAACACAACGTTTTATATATACTGGAAAATAAGTATTTTATATTAACGAAAAAAATCCTTATACATCATTAAATGATGAAAAAAAAAATTCCCCTATTTTTTATTGATGAGTGATCAAGAGGCTAAACAATCACTACAGTTCTTTATTAACTATGAGAATAACGTACCGTTAAAAGGTGAAAAATTAAGATATATATAAATTTATTTGAAGAAAAAAATAATGACTGAAAAAAATCGTGGAAAAAATTATTCATCATCATATTTTGTTGTGAAAAGAAAAAATAAATAAAATCCAACTAAGAAAGAATTTTTTTTAAATGAGGGTGTGGGATTACCCCCAAATTTAAATTTAGATACTTATTATACAAGTGATAATAAAAAAAAGGAAAAAAATCGATCCAAATGTAATACGTTTTTTACAAAATAGATAAAACTGTAAGAAAAAGTATAAGTAAAAAAAATCTTATATAAAAAAATCATAATGTTGTGGATATTATTATTTTTATTGTTGTGGATATTGTTGTTTTTTAAAAAAATATATATGACGTGTAAAAAATATATAAAAAAAAGAAAAAACAAAAGAGGAATAAGAAACGTAGAAAAAAAATACAAAAAGGAGGTTTTGGTGGAGCGTTGGCACTGGGTATGCTTCTTCTCAAATGTTGGGAACGGTTTCAAATATTCTTAAAATTAACGTTTAAAAAAAAAATGAGTAAAAAAATTGAAGATGTTGAAAAAAATGACATATTATTTAGCGAACCTTTACAATTTTTTTATTTCATCACCCTATAATGATACGTTTACTGAATGTTGTGAAACTGAAATTATTGCAAGTCCTGTCGATAATAAATCGTCAGTATACACGTTTACAAGGCATGGGAATGCCGTTGGATTAATGAAAACAAGTGATGCTAAAATAATGGCTACAGTATCAATTATAAATGCTGCTGGAGTTACAGCACCTGCAGCATCGGGTTTTGCGATGATTACACTACCCCTTCGTACAATGTGGAAAACAAAAGAATTAAAAATAAATGGAAATGTAATTACCCCATCAGACAATTTTGCACATTTAGCATCATGGATAGAATTTATAATGCGTCAAACATCGTCGGGATATAAAGATTCTAAAGAGCTTAATTTAGCATATTTAGATACAGCCGAACATATGAGCAGTATCGCTGGTTTCACTAATGGGTCTGCTATCGTAAATACAGGAGGGAGACGCAAAGCACAAGCATTTCAAGCTCAATCACAGCATTTGATAGATGATATTGATTGTTCATTATTTATTGAAGGTGGTGCTGAAATATATATTCCTACAGCGTATAAAGTTGAATTACGTTTAACGCGTGCATTAAATTAAATTGTAATGATGGGTGCTAATCATGCTAATATGCCTGTTGCCGATACTATAATTACCCTAGACGATTTTAAAATAAAAATTCCTGTATTTAAACCCAAAAAACAATTATCAAATGCAATTAATACAGAAATGATGACCCATAATAAAGAAACATTATATTATACAACCAATTATCGTTGTATTACTGAATCATTAGCTGCATGACGAAATTCACATCAAGTAATCGATGTGTTTAATGGTAGAATTCCTACACGTTTATATATTGTATTTTTCCATTAACCAATTTGGAACGGGTCATATGCTCATAATATTTTTGATTTTACCTGGCCTAATTATGATAATGTTGAAGTTTCGGTAAACAACGCTGTTGCTGGGAGAATAGAAAATCAGGCTGAAGCTTACTCAAAATTACGCTCGGTATTAAATCGTCACTATTCAGAAATGCCTATGACTTATAATGACTTTATAAACGGATATTGTATATTAGCATTTGATTTAACAGATAATAGAGACTCTCATCTTTCAGTATTACCCATAAGACTGTTGGGAAATATTAATGTTGATTTTCATTTTTCTCAAAATACAGTTGCTGGTGCGTTAATTTTTATTGGTGAATTTCGAAATGAAATTAAAGTAAGATTAAATACCCCTGCAAGATTATTACACAGCATTTAATAATCAACATTTGTAACAAGGGGATGTACAACAAATTATGAAGAAAACAAAACCCATTACAACAAATAATAGAATAAAAAAAACAAAAATAAAAAAACAGATCATATTCTTGTATTTCCACCATTTTCAGTTTACGCATAAAAAAAAATGAATGAAGAAATAAATTATGAATTAAAAAAAGAAGAGGAAAAAAAAAGACCAAAAAAGACCAAAAAAATGATAATTCAAGAGATGATGATGATGAAGATGATGAAGATTATAGTGAAAATGATAGTGATGTTGTTAGCGATGATGTTAGTGATAAAATGGATAGTGAAAGTTCAATAGCTTCTTCTTCATCAAGTTGCAAAGATGATTTAAATTTTTTAGAAACATTAGTTAAATTAAATAAAATAAAGATAAAAGCCTTTGAAAAAAAAAAAAGGATTTTTTACCATCGTTAAAAAAATATCTTAAAGCAGATATTGATAACAAAAATACTTTGTTAGATTCTCAATTAATTAATAAATTACAATACATTGCTAAAAATATTTTAAATAAAAAAATTTCTATTCAACATTCCAGTGATAATAAATATATTTTGAATAAGTTTTCTAAGAACAAAATAAAAGCAAAAAATTTAAAAATATTATTATCTGAGGATTTTCGTATCATCAACATATATCAAAAAGCATACAAATTACTAAACCACAAATAAAAAAAAATGACCGAAGTAAATAAAATGCAATTAATTAATCCGAGTAAATTAAATGAAATTTTCGATGTAATCAAAAATGAATATGAAAACGAAAAATTATTTCACGGAATTAACAACAAAAATAATTTCGAACTTATTGAAAGTAAAAATAAAATGAAAGAAGAAATGCAAAAAGTTAATAATGATCAACGTGTCGCAGAGAGTATGGTTAGTTTTGTAAAAAGACAACAAAAGATGAAAAAAAAAAATAATGCACTAGAAAATGAGAAGGTGAACAATAATGAATCACCCGAGATAAAGAAAACACCGAGTGTAACAAGTGGACAACAAATAAAATAATTTCTTGAAAAGAAAAAAATTAAAATTAAAGACAGAGATATAATAAAATTAAACGGTGTTGGAATAAACCATCATGGTTTATTATACGATTTAACACATAATGTCAGCAAACAAAACATGTTCAATCTTACACAACATAAGCAGACGGTTGCTTTAAAAGAATTGAAAAAATTACATATGCCTGCATATTATATACGTAATATAAAATTACGACAACGTTATATATATTTGGGAAAAACAACTTCGGATCATTCTGCTGCGAGTAACGAAGAACCATCTACATCCCTCACCTAACAAAATTTTTATCCCTCGTGTTGGATTTGGAATACGGATGAAGCAGATCAAAACGGTCAACATTGGGTTGCTATATGGGTGGATAAAGAAAAAAATATGTATTTTTTTGATAGTTCTGCTAAAGATGTATCGTTTTATAAACGTGAATATTGGTATGATTATAGTGTAAAAAAGGACTAAAATTTCAATATATTCAAAGTAAACAATTACAACCAAAAATACTACCGTGTGTGGAAATTGGAGTTTATTATATTTATACAATAAATGTCGTAATGAAATCGAAAATAATAATAAACAAAAAATATTTAAAAATGAACGTATTAAAATAAAAAATGATATTAAATTAAAAAAATAAATAAAACAATTTTGGGTAGTGTACTCGTTAGAATATATAATAAAAAATGTAAAAAAAATTGTAAGAGTAATAACAATCAGTCATGTTGTAGTTTTAATAATGCCAATTTTTAATTAAAAAACAAAAAATTAACTTATTTACAGGGGTTTATTTTATTGTTTTTATCCATTATTTTATCCATGTATTTTTTTAATTATCCATTTTCCCATGTCCCATCCTTATTTTTGTTTTCTTTTTCGAACACCCAATCCCAATTGACTTCCCCCTTTTTGTTTTCTTTTTCTTTTTCGAATACCCAATCCAAATTGACTTACAGCTATTTGTCCCAAAGGCCCTAAAAAATTTAGAAAATTACCCCCCCTTTTTTTTTCTAAGGATAACCCCCCTACTGCTTCTATATCTTCTTCTTGCCATGTTTTTTAAAAAATATATGGTTGACGTGCTTTTATATTTTTATCCTCCTAGGGAATATCGGACTGCGTTACCCCACATACCAAAACCACCTTTTTGTTTTCTTTTTCTAATACCTCTAACCCCTTTTTGTTTTGTTTTTTTAAGGATAATTCCCCTCCTGCTTCTTCTATATCTTCTTCTTGTCATGTTTTTTAAAAAAAATTCATACACAATATACACACCCCATACTATATATACTTTAAAAAAAAACGATTTTCAACACCCCTTTTTTTAAAAAAACATTTATTTTTATTTTTACATTTATTTACAAATCATGGATTACCGTTGATTCATGTGGAAATACATTGGTTCTAATTCTACAATTTTCATACCCTTTTCTACAATTATCAAATACCAAATAACCATAGGGTTTTTCATTAATTTCACTTAATACTTTATTAAATCTATTTTTTATTATCACATATCGTATACATATTATAATCGCTTTAATTTTTAAACATCACATAATATTGACTATTGACACGTAAATTTCGCATGAAAAATAAAATTTGACATGAAAAATAACACTAATATTACGATGATGGACATCTTGAGTTGCGATATTATCTATTCTTTCAAGATTTTCTTTTGATGATGCTCAGGTGTATTAATGCCTGGGTCTGTCGAGAAATAGCAGAAAAATACATTAAATTCAATAAAAAATCTAATATTTAAAGCACAAATTTTCTTTTTGGCACGGACAATAATCGTCGAAAGCTTCGTCTGATCCACATGTTTGTTGCCATGGAAACTATCACGTGACTACGATATGAACAACGCTAACGTTCAATAATATATCGATGCGGGAGGATGCCAAAACAGATATTAAACTTCCTAGTTTTGATAATGTGGATACAGTATACGTTGTAGATTTCAAATAGTATTAGTGCGAGGTGCTACATCGTTTGAATTTCAAGAAATTAATGACAGCATATCAGGAATTAGTTTCTAGGGTGCTTTTTGTAAGATTCTTTTAACAAACTCGCTTGCACCTCGCACTAATACGTTTCACAAACTTCAACGTACCCGCTATATAACTATATATTTTCCATGCAACATTAACCAATAACCACGTCCTCCAAAGCAAACGCGTTTCTCCTCGCGAAGAGAAAAGAACGACCGCCATTTTAAGTGCGCCTGTAAGCATCGGGACAGCGGGCATGCATGGGAACCATGGAAACAGTAGAGACGCTATAAGTTTTAAATCTTGAACAAAAATACAATTCGAGGTAAACAAAGGAAGAAAACATCGAATTATTGTCCAATTTTTATTATTTTAATAATCAAAGCAAGCGTAGTTAGTAACAATTGTTTGTTCAGAGCTATTTTAGGACAGTTCGGTACAAATAAAAGAAATTATTCATAAACTTGCGAGCGAGTTACATGGTTTGACTTTCATTCATATGGCGACAATGCCACGGTTACAAACGCTAAAAAATAGTAAAATAATTTGCGTTTGTTGCGCATGTTATTCATCATTAGATGGATAAACACTTGACAGTAATTCACATACCTAAAATTTTGGCGCAAAGATTGAAAATTATATTACAATAACGCGCTATGTCGGCCAGTCTGACATAGAGTAGACTGCGAAGGCTTTCTTACTATCGAGTGCACAAATTATGGTTTTGAGTTTTTTACATCCACTCACGTGTGGATTTGCGAGAGTAGCTGCATGGGAAATATCTAAAGCTGTAGATAAAGACATAAAACAAGCAGGAGATGAGCGAGCAAGAGATCACCTATCACGCCAAATGCAAGAGCGATTTGATCGTTTTATGCGCGTCTTCGAAGGCAACGAAAACCTAGCCGTCCTAGATGTCCAGAGCTTACAAAAAGTATTGGAAGGTTTGCGCAAGAAATTCAGTGAATGGAGTCCACGTAAGATTGAAGAACGCAAACAATACGTGGCGACATTCAGCATCAACAAATGGAACAAGTTATCACCGGCGAGCAAAGCGGAGCACAGCTTTGAAAGATGCAATGCTTGTTGTCAAACGTTTAAGCAAGTTCAGTCTTTGTTTCCAATAGCTTCGTATCGATTCTTCGCTGACAAAACAAATAACCTATCTGTGGTTCAATCAGTGGTACTTAATCCAGAAGTCAAACGCCGACTGACAGCAAAGGCTAGAGAAGCATACAAAGACATGGAAGCTTCATTTTCCAAGGAATCGTTTGGAGTCATGACGCTTGCAGAAGCATTGACAACTGTTAAGGAATTGGAGTTGGAGCGCACAAAATAAAAATCTGAAAAGAAGAAAGAAAGAAGAAATGATTATAGGAAGGTGAAAAACGTTATTGAGAATAAATGGGAAGAGACATCAGTAATAAGGTAAAGTATACTGCACAGCTATATAGATTGCACCACAGATTACACTGACATTATACAGTTAGTAGCAATCTGGCAGGGGCAACCAAAATCGGCCATGGGTCCTGGTCGAGTACTTTTGACAACATTAAACTATAGATGAGACAAGACATTTTACAAGTTAATTTTTTTTCAGCCAGCGGGCTATAATTCCAATACAAGCCAGCAAACCCAGGCAAGAGAAGGCTATATTGCTTTCTCATATTGTACTAATTAACATGTACCGGTATGCAGTCATATAAAAATAGGTAATCTTACATATCTGAGCTGCAATATTGGGGCGGCGTGGCTAAAAAATAGGACACAGGAAACTATTCAATAGGGGCCCATTTCTCACAGCGGGAGAGCAGGTGTGTCATTGTTTGAGGCAGTGCTTGGGGCCCACCATCACCAGATTTTCAGGGGACCACCACAAAATCTCCCGGTGTCCCATGCTGCCCCTGCTGCAAAAACAGTAAACACCCCCTAAATTCTAATTACTGATTACAGGTAACTAGAATACATACACTGTAATACCATCATGTTTGTCTAATACTGTATACTGTATGTATATATTTGTAATATAGATGTTATGGCAATCGACAGTCACTTAGTGCAAGACAACGAGACAGGTTAACTATGTCATTTGAAAGCCACGAAGCTTCCAGTGAAAGGCAACATCGCCAGCCTGAGGGTAATTTACGAAAGAAAAGCCCAGTTGGAAAATTTGAAAATATGACATGGGACAAAACAGCGTTAAGGGAGGAGGTAGAAAATTATGAAGATGGTACTAAAATTAATTGGTAAGATTTGGCACGACGATATGACATTGAACTGGTGAACTTGCCAAGAATGGAGGCCAGATTGCCCAAGAATGGTTATAACTTCATATCGGGGTGGACTTGCAAAGGTTCAAAAAGAGGACAGGTGCAGAAGAAGAAGTTCCCAGGATACGAAAAAGAATGAAGCGAGGACCTGGAGGTGACATAACACTTCCCTGCCCAGAAACCAATGCCGAGCTGAAGGATAAAGTAAAAGATCTAGTCTTATCTGGAGAATATAATCTGGGAGAATTGATTGTACCAAGAAAGGTTGGTTGATTTACCTAGCATATCACATATTACAGTCTGCATTTCCTCTTTTCAGACTTTTGCAGCCCTATTAATTGTCACTAATGTCCTGATGAGCAGGAAAAACTAATAATTAAGGGTATAATTATTTGACAAGGTGAAATTATTGAGGGGGACAATAAGTCTATGGTATTATTAGATTTTGTAAAGACTACAGTCACTAAAGGAGATACATGTGTGTGGTCATTATAGAAATGTATAAAATTGTGTTTAACTTTATATATATTGAT
Organism: Chrysogorgia sp. JL179-B06; assembly: GCA_035772405.1. NCBI lineage: Eukaryota > Metazoa > Cnidaria > Anthozoa > Scleralcyonacea > Chrysogorgiidae > Chrysogorgia > Chrysogorgia sp. JL179-B06. Next base: position 1,416,685 of record JAYKKM010000193.1, on the reverse strand, counting down.
CACCTTTTATTTTTAGTATGAGAAAATGGTGCTGGGTCAGGATGGGTCCATTGAGAAAACACATTTTTATGTGGAAGGCCGCAAATGTCCACTTGTTGCAATTCGACAACAAAGGTTACATGCCCATGGAAAATTCATGAGAAACAATTCTGATGAAGATTTCATGAGCATGTCTGATGAAGAAGTGTTAACCAGGTTGGTGGAGCTGAATGAAAGAAAGAAGGAGAAAACCCGCCAGAAATGAAAGAACGCCTGAAAAAGATGGAACGGACTCGTCACTTCATGGTATGGCATGATTTATCAACCATAGCCAACCACAGTCACCTTGCCTTTATGGTCTCATTCCTGTACGACCCAGCAGTCTTCTACACAAGTAGAGAATATGAAGAAAAGACTGGAAAAAAGACTGACATCCAGGCACAAGTGGAAGAGCCAGAACTTTATATCTTGGCAAGATCTTCATCATCAGACAAAGAGCAGCTATGTTATGGTGAGACAAGAACAGAGTGTCTAGAAGAACTGTCCACCTCCCTTACCACCAAATCTGGAGTTCGGATGACAGATGTGATGCGATTCTTCCATGGTGACAGTCCTTCTCGGCAATTCGAAGCTGGTCAGCAAAAAGGAGGGACTTACTATTGTTATGTTTGTGGTGCTAAAGCTGACAGGGTTTATGAGTTGGATTATTCTTTTCGTTGCCCATATATGTGTTTAGCAGATCGACAAGAGTTGGTGCAAAAAGGTCCAGTTGGAAGAAGCAATTCACTTGCTAAATCCAACAAGCCTCTCCACCAACTAAAGAAAGAGCAGTTGGAAAGGGAGCTGTCTGCTAGGGGCATTTATGAAGGCAGCAAAAAGGATCAATTGGAAGAATTGCTACGAGAAGAGATGCATGGAGTACAGAGAGTTCCAGCCATCCTGTTCGATGACCCAACACAGAATCTTGAGTCCATTAACTGTGGACAATATGAGATTCTGGGTTTTGAGCCTCTGCACGACATCGGCAAGCACATCGAGAATGTGTTCACAGAGCTGCCTGCGCACCTTCCTACAGCTGAAGCTTCTGATCTCAAGGCTATGATTGAATTATCCATTGGTGGTAAAGAAACAAAAAGGACTTGTGATTATCGCTGTGCTCTTGTCTTGACTGCCAATAAAGTCAGAAACAAGATAAATTCAAAAGCCCAATTGTTGCTTGATACACTAGTGGAAATTCAGGAAATAGCCTACAGTTCTGAACACCACCGAACCTCACGATCAGTGCTGCGGCTTCATAACCTCACTTGGTATCATGGAATGATGTGCAGAAAATTATTTGGTTTTAATTTGAAGCACATGACTGCAAGGAAGTTTTATGGAACCTATTTCCACAATATCACATCCCATGCAGCTATTCAGAATCGCCTGATTAGTGGTAATATTATTATACCATAATAATTAGGATATATAATACATTTAGTTAGATAGAATAAACTACAGCTAAATAGCTGAAGCTAAATAAATTGTAATTATATTTATAAGTTTAATTATTACATGTGGTTTTGTTTTACTTTAGGTAAGACCTCCGATGTAGAACAACAAGAGAGAGTGTTCAACACCATCACAGGCATCACAAGAACAACCTCGTCAAATCATGCCAACCACATCATCGGAAATGTTTTTGTGAGACTACAGGCTGAGAGAAAGATGAAAGCTCACCAAAGTAGCTGTACTACAACCAAGGAAGAAGCCTATATCTCCAAACTTGCATCAACTCTACCCAGTTTTGGAAATACTGTCATACCATGTTGGGTTTTGAAGAATCACTCTTCGTCATGGCAAGCACATCTTGAACAAATCAGTGATTTCCTTTTACCAGGCAAAGGTGTGTGGTCGAAATCCACATGCAAATGGGGATGTTGAGTTCTTTGATGGTAAAGGAAATCCAGAATGCAAGCCAGAAGGGCCGATTCTTCATCATTTCCGTTCCACCAGCTTTGCTGTTGAAGAGACATACCTGAAAAACTGCTGGGAAATTTGTTTGCAAAACAAATCTCAGATACCTGCTTTTCAGTTGCGTCTCGAAGACAGCAATGGCAATATGGTACTCCAAAACTTGGTCTGAGCTGTTGAAGATAGGTGTGTGGTGGGTGAAAATGATGAGCTTAGTGTAAATGAAGCTGGGGTGGATGAAGCTGATAGAAACCAATCTGAATTAGTGGATGATTCGGGAGAAGCAGAAGATGATCACGAGGAAGATACAGACAAAAATGTTTTATCCTTTCAAGAAGTTCAGGAATCGGGTCTCATGGAAGGTAAATAACCCAATCTCTGCTGGTTGTCAATATTGAAATTATATTACGTATACTCAGAATAATTTCTAAACAGTTTAATTTGAAATTATATATAATTATTAATACGCACAATATATTTTTTGACAGGGGAATCAGCGACCAAATTGACGACAACTCCAACGAGTAGAATAATTTATTGCCAAACAAAGAGTGGACGTGCTTTGGAGCTGGTGTTGGGGCCCAGTGAGGAAGTGCGAAGATACGACAACGCCAGAAAGGCAGCAAAAGAGAATACCGGTAATCAATATTACCTAGAAAGATATCTGGATTGCTCAGCAGTCATGCACACGAGAGTTTCTCGTGAGCTTGATAAACTGAAGGAACAACTTAAAACCTGGGAGAAGCAGCAGTTCGCCTCCAACTTAAAACTACCGACACCTCAAGATTACCTCTCTAACCCTGATTCTAAACTGCTGATAGACCAAATCAAATACTCGAAAGCACTAATAAAGGAATGGAAGAAGCACTAACAAAGAACTAACAACAAAAACGGCTCCTGTAGGAGCCACCAAATGCACAAAAGAAACCAAACGAAAAGCACTTCCGAATATCAATATATAAACAAGAGTCACACATGACATGTTGCGATTATGACAACAAATATATGCCATGCCGATACTATCATCGGATAAAACTATTTAACTCACCTCTATTTGATCAAATCCTTGTTCCTTTGGTGATTTCCATAGCAAAATTTCTCCATTTTCAAAAGCTAGAAGCTCGGCTTGCAAATATTTAAAGGTCCTTTCATAGACTAATGATCGGCATCTATTGTTTTTGTTGCTTAGTAACATTGCAGATTTCTCGACCCAGTCTCTTAAAAACTAGAACACCTTCCAAATATGGAATAATTGCCAAATATGGATCTGTTGGCGGCAACATCTAAATGTTAATGTAATCACGCGCGCAATGTTGTACGTTCAATCCTATCACAGTGATCCGAGACTTTAATTCACTATATTGTTGCAGTGTCGGTTGTGTACATAATTCATAAGGTAGAGTGTCTAAAACATCTTTGAGCAAGCAGGAGGATTCGTAGGACATGACTGAGAAGGGGATCGAAAAGGTGACAGCGCGTACTTGATGGCGCAAATATACATACTAACAGTCTAACATATACGCAGGCATTGAAAAGGGAAGAGCACTGGAAATGCAATATGGTGTGGTGTGAGGAAAGTTCATAACTTTGGCATCAAACAAAACATGAAAAAATACATCAGTGCGTGGTAAGTAATTATTTTAATTATCTAAATTTACTTTCTGCTGTGCTGCAGCGATCAGCCGAGCATAACCCGCACCACCCCAAACACCTGATTATCATCATGCCCCCAGCAGTGTGTGAGAACACATTTTCTACTTCTTTCATACCTTAGCCAGCAGAAAATAAAACATTTTGGTAAATCTTATTATCACACATAATATCCCAAATCCCAATGTAGTATTTCTCAATGTGTTTTTGCCACTGATTGCAGTGTGACCTCAACTCAGTAACTGTATTAACAAATTTAATTGAATTTCTTGTTAGGTACTGTTTACAATTTTTACCAGCCTCAAATGGGAATATCAAATACAGTGTAACAACTGCTTGGACAGGTGTTGTTAAAACATCTAAAGTAGCTGAGCAGAGTTGAATGAGCTGGTAATTGTTAAAGTGCCAATGCAGCCAAATTTTGGATGCCCGTTTTATTACTTTATTGAAATATTCAGTCTTTTGCGATCATTTTGATGTATATATGACACTTATCTGAGCAACAGAAGTTGTTAAACTTGCCGTCTAAAGCTAGTAACTGCATAAGAAATTTTTAAGCCGCCATGTTTTTATCTGTGACGTCATAACGAGGACACGAGGAAGACTACAACAGTAAACAACACTACGAGTTGATATTGTAGGTGGCTTTTTAAACACGTTCCTGGTCGTTTTCGTCTACGATTTTTACCAGATATTGAATACTATCATGGCAGAAGATTTAAATATGTCTGTTAGTTCGAACAACTCTTCGAATAGCCGAAGCGAAAGCGAGAGTGACGGTGACTCTGCAGTCGTAACATCACACGCCATCGCGTACGCTGATGAACCTCTTGCACGACCCGGTCAATCAGTTCAAGCTAGTGATACTGACGAGGATGGTCTTTCTCAACTTACCCTAGAAATGAGAAGTGATAGAAGGATCCTTATTAACGAGTGGTAAGTAGAGACTTTTAGTCAAATCGTCATTGACAAATATGTTATGGTTTATTCAACCTACGTTTTCTCCCAAACTAGTACATGGCAACTCTAATGGTTACACGTATTTTTAGGTGCATTTGCAAATGTTGTCGCGATGAAATGCTTGTCGGCATTCTAGAACGTAGATGTTGTCGAGAAATGATTCCTGCTATGAGAATTTTGACCCTCGATGGTAGCATGAAGATTTTAGTGCTATGATAAATCCGACCGTTTTGGAACAAGTTGGACCGTTATTTAAAGATAGAAATGGGCGATCATATCGTAAACATGGAGGTCAAACTAGAAACGAGTAAGTTGATGTTTTCAATTCATATTTTCAGAACTATCCCTTCAAAGCCCAGGGAAGCATGAGGAGTTTTTGAGGACATAATTATAAATCATAATATAACAAATTTCTTTTTATTGCTTCGAAACATCTTGAAAGATTCTCATGTTTTCATTAATATATTGTAAGCATTATAGTAGTACCAGTAATAAAAACGTTTAGTCACATACACTTATTTATTATTAACTTATATGTTATGAGTTTAGGGCAACTGGCTATAATAATAGTGCTGTCAAAATCTTCTAGGAGATCAAAATAATTGTTTTCATTCTCTAATAGGTATTTGAGAGCTGTTGCATACAGGTGGCTAATAAGGTGGATGTGTGGTCTACTTGGTTGGGATAATTCTAGACCTTTACCTGCATGTGTCTATAACAAGATTCGAAGACAGTTCCCAACACAAGAACAACGTGGATATATTCCAGCTCAAACAATAACAACAATTTTTATCCTCAGATATTTACAAACCTGTTATTATATACAATACACAAGAACAATGTGGATATATTTCAGCTGTTATATGCATGACAAAATAACTGCATTCTGATTGCTTGAGAGGAGTACAATTACTTCATTATTTGTACTGCAGTGAATTATTTCATTAATTGTACTCAGCCTTGATCGTACCCAGGCACTGCGATAACAAAATGGCGTAACGTTTTTTAAACACAGATGAATTTACTCTGGAGTCTGGACAAAGGTTAATGCAAGTACACAAAACAGTACAAAGATGTGCTTGAAAGTGGCTGTCGACCAAAATTATATTGTGGACATGGAGTCTGGAGAATTATCTCCCACAATAGGCAAGAGCTCGATAAATTTTGTCATGTATTAGTATAATTATAGTAAACAAGTAATAATGTGATATTGCTCGTACAAGTAAGGTTTTACACTACTTGTGATATTTGAAAATTGTGCCAAATTGTACTCGCCCAACAACGGGTCGTGCAATTTTGTCAAAATTTTCAAATATCACTCTTAAGCGTAAAGCAAGATCATAGCAAGAATTTTTATCCCAAAATATTTACAAACCTGTTATTGCTATATACAATACACAAGAACAATGTGGATATATTTCAGCTCAAACAAGAATTTTTTATCCCCAAATATCTATTTAACAAACCTGCTATTATATACAATATACAATACACAAGAATAACATTATTATATTTCAGCACAAACAAGATCATAACAAGAATTTTTTATCCCCAAATATTTACAAACCTATATTACATATAATACTAACACAAGATTTTTGCAGTTTTAGCATAATTTTTAGTGGTATCCTTTGGTTTACAAAAATTCTGCTAAACCAAAAAAATACAATATTTTTTATATTGGTATCATAAATATCACCATGTAAAACTTAATAGAACATAAATTATTTTTACATTTAGTTTGTTATAACTGACTTAGTTTGAAGTGATTGGTCTCAAATGAACGTGGAATTATTCAATTTTCACTCAGCTGCTGTTTAATCCGACTCGGTAATACCTGACAATGACTAAACAACCTGTTTAATCCGACTCGCTCGGCAATATTTTTTTGGGCAACACTTTCTTGCTGCGGCGAATGATCTATAGAATCAATTGAAACGCATTTTAAAACTTACTCGAACAGAACACAATCAAACAAGCAAGGGAACACGTATTATTTATGTATTATAATATGGCCTTATGAATATTTATATTATGAAGTGTCAGTTTACCTGTCTGCGTTCAGCAACTCCTGCCACGTCGATTGTGGGAACAGCGTCATGATTTAATTTCCTCTTCCTGCCAAGAGAAGTAGCGATTTCCAATTTGTGGTGAAGGAACTCTCTTCAAAATGCGCGGAACACAAAACAGATGAGCGCGAAGATGTAAAATTCGGCCTGTGTTTTCGAACAAAGCACTCCCACTGTTTCCTTCTTTTACAGTCCTTTTCCTCGTTTGGGAATATATGGGTAGATATACCTGATGTATGTTGACTATTTTGGCAACTTACACGACCAGGGCCACCAGCAACACACGTTCTACCCCCGTGTTTACGCGTTTTATGTAAAGCACTCGATGTACTCGCCATGTTGTATCTCGCCAAGTCGAATAAGCGTGTCCTCGTTATGACGTCACAGCACAAGAAATGATGCGCGCAAAGTTCGTATCGCATTTCGAAAATTTTGAGATTTCAAACAGTCATAAAATTAGTTCTACTGGACCAATTTGCGTTCTGATTACAGGGAAATAACCGCAAAAGTTTGGCGAATTTATTAAACGAATAAAAGCAATACCTAAAATTTGGCTGCATAAGCACTTTAAAGCAAAGTGTATGATTACCGATATACAGATGTACTACAAAATTTCCATCACTAATAGTACATTTTGTAAAAAACAGCACAGTCAGTAGTGAATAAACAATATAATTTCAATTATATGTATTTACAACAATCGCAATATTTACAACAATGAATCATGGTTTGAGATATGCCGTATGTATTTCAATATCCTTAAAATAACAGATTGTTATTCTGGTTTTACCATACCAGATATTGAAACCTTTCATCTATGGTTTATAACCCACCAGGATATCAGGATAGCTAGTGTGATGATATACAAAAACTGTGATTTAAGTACTATTTTGCAAATGAATGGAGTTTAATTATAACATTAACTTGCTATAACATGGCAATAATTTCATTCTTGGTGGAATTTCCGTTCGGATACTGGCTTCCATCCCAGGCTGATCGAGATCATGTAATAGGTCCCTAAGTAGTTATACATCACACAAAGTTTGCAAACATTATTTATGCTATTATTAGGAGGTGCACTAAGAATTTGGATGCAATATTATTCAAATGATGATTCCAATGAAAAGAAACTGGACTACTTCTACTGTACCCTCAACATTATACTGAACGATTGGTGTTTTGTAAAAATATGGTGCACAAAGCTAACATTTTGAGCAAATGCTATTTAGTTCAGAGTACAATGATGGGATACCAGTTTCCTGTATTATGAAATTTGATGATTCTAGGTTTCACCAACTAGAAAATGCAGAAAAACAGTTTTTGCACATAACAGTTAATTATCATAATTATTATGCTTTAAAGTGCATAATATGTTGAATAATTATGAATTGTAAACAGTTGAAATTCATGCTGTTGAGTCTTTGGGCAGCCAGTGAAAACTAATACATGTACAGTGCCAGAATAACTTTTAAATCTTATATATCAAATAATTATGTACTGTGAACAGTGAAAGACTTCGAGACTTTGAGTCTTTGGGCAGCAGGTTGTCAAGACCTAGAGTCTTTCGGCAGCCAGTGGAAACAACTTTACAGTAGCAAGATAATTCTAAATTTTATCTAAAAAATTATTATGCACTCTGTAAATAGTGGAAACTCATGTTGTCAAGACTTCAAGTCTTTGGGCAGCAGGTTGTCAAGACCTAGAGTCTTTCGGCAGCCAGGGGAAACAACTTTACAGTTGCAAGATAATTCTAAATGTTATCTATAAAATAATTATGTACTCTGTAAATAGTGGAAACTCATGTTGTCAAGACTTTGAGTCTTTGGGCAGCAGGTTGTCAAGACCTAGAGTCTTTCGGCAGCCAGTGGAAACAACTTTACAGTAGCAAGATAATTCTAAATGTTATCTACAAAATAATTATGCACTCTGTAAATAGTGGAAACTCATGTTGTCAAGACTTTGAGTCTTTGGGCAGCAGGTTGTCAAGACCTAGAGTCTTTCGGCAGCCAGTGGAAACAACTTTACAGTGGCAAGATAATTCTAAATGTTATCTATAAAATAATAATGCACTCTGTAAATAGTGGAAACTCATGTTGTCAAGACTTCGAGTCTTTGGGCAGCAGGTTGTCAAGACCTAGAGTCTTTCGGCAGCCAGTGGAAACAACTTTACAGTAGCAAGATAATTCTAAATGTTATCTATAAAATAATTATGCACTCTGTAAATAGTGGAAACTCATGTTGTCAAGACTTCGAGTCTTTGGGTAGCAGGTTGTCACACTGCATGAATAGCCACATCTTCTCGCGTATTCTGCGATCTATACGCTTCAGAATAAAACGCCTATTACCAGATATTCAGACAAAGATTACTGGTATGAATATTTTGCATATTCATACAATATTCGCACTAGTAATATCTATCGAATATTATTATGGGATATTAATGGGGTATTCACTTTTAGAATATTCGGTATATGATCTTGCCGGCATTTCATACATGAGAGGTTTTTTACAGTTTATTATTGTAAAAGCTGGCATCAACTATTGACACGTATCCATCTAGACGTAGTGGAGTCATGTTAAATTATTAAAATAATAATAGGTAAAGATTAGTTCAGAGTGAGATAAGCGACTGTGAATTGCCATTGTAAGCCCTATCACCAGGCGGAGAGGGAGGGTGAGCACGACATTTATCCCGGTCAGCGGCAAGCAATCGTCTTCTGGACGATCTATTTTAGTAGCTGCGAGAGATGCCTATATTACGATAATATAATATACATCATATAGAACTGCATGCTAACTCAAAAAGGATCGTCACGTCCAGAAGACGACTGCTTGCCGCTGACCAGGATAAATGGCGTGCTCACCCTCTCCGCTCGTGGTGTAACGTTTTCGATTACGTTCGCAGGAGTTTCATTTTCGAATTTTTTATGGAACATGGAAACGCGCATGCGTGGACGTCATTGCCTCGCGGGTTTTCCGCCTTGCGTGTGTTTTCCTCCGCTGCCCGAAACAAACCCGTCTTTAAACAAACCCGAAACAATCAAGAGGCAGATTTGGAGCCGAAGTCTATGAAATAGTGTGGAAGTTGTCTAACCCCTTACAAAAATAAACTATAGTTTCTATGCTAAAAACTATAGTTTTTAAGCAAAAACTATAGTTTTCTAGTAAAAACTATAGTTTTTGCCATAGAAACTATAGTTACCTATTAAACTATAGTTTCCTAATCATAAAAACTATAGTTTCTTTGCCAAAAACTATAGTTTTTTAATTACAACTATAGTCGTTAAGTAAAAAATTTTGTTTTCTAGTAAAAACTATAGTCTTTGCCATATAAACTATAGTTACCTATTAAACTATAGTTTCTTTGCCAAAAACTATAGTCTTTGAGTAAAAACTATAGTTTGAGTGAAAGCTATAGTTTCCCACGATAACTATATTACTATATTTAAAAAAACTATACTTTTGTTTTTGAGTAAAAACTAGTTTCCTATATATGGTGATTATGACAACTTAAGTAACAAGCTATAGTAACCCTATTAAAACTATAGTTTTGTATAACAATATAACTACATTTAAAAACTTTATTTTAAGCCAGACACTATAGTTCTGGGTCTTACCCAGAACTATACTTTAGTTCTGGGTAAGAACTATAGATTACCAATTAAAACTATAGTTTCCAATAACTATATATACTGCATTTAAAAACTTTATAACCCATAGACCCGGCCGCGGGGTGAAGTCCCGGGTACGAGGTTGCCTATAGATTTGATTAATCTAAAATAACACAGTTAAGTTAGTGTAAATATCATCTAACCCTAACTCACCTAACTCTGATGATCCTAACACTGATCTTAATTCTTAACCATGATAGGTCACTGATAGGTGTACCCAAAGTACTTTTACAAAACTGCTTCCCATTTCACTGGGTCTCCCTCCCCAAGAGCCCATATAGATCATAAATAAAACTCTTGATTTATGATTTTATTTATTTATTTATTAAAAAAAAAGTGTTATGATCTCTATGCAAGAGCCTGCATTGCAGTCTATTACCTCGTACCCAGGATCTTATCTCCGCTCTCCCCCACGATGCTTGTGAGACGACAAGGGATCACGGGATACATCACAAATTTACCACGCGGCCATTTCGAAATGTTTCAAGGCGAACTTGTAGTTTCTCGGTGTTTGATCGTTATATTTTGATGTTTAATTTGAATTCCTTGGCTGTATTTTGTGATGGTTTGCAAAAGGACTCGTTCCTTTCCTAGTCGTGGGCTGTAGACGAGGATTCCAATCATATTTTTTACGGTAAGTCACATTCAGTTTAATCGTATATTTGTATATAATTTGAGTCGGAGTCAGCCACTAAGCTATCGAATAAGCTGCTTAATAATGCGCATTTATTTATTCCCTGTTTATATCCAATGGTTTGTTTTCATACTTATTGCAATCAAATGATTGGATGGTTATTTTAGAGGTTAATAATTGCGTTGTGTTTGCCTGTATGTTCGGCCTGATAATTTGATTTCAATCACACTTTAGATAGCTGTTATATTTTCGAGATTCGATTTTAACAAAGGCTTTTACTATCAGCATAACATAGTTCGAAATTATTTATTAGTTTATTAGACTAGCAGAGTTATCATATAATGCTCAGTTACTCAAAAAATTATCTTCTTTCGCTGCGATGTTGGTACAAAGTTTCCACCCAAGTTCAATCTCAAGGTCTTCGTCAAACTGGATTTCAGAGACCGGAAAAACAACTGTCGTTATATACTTGGTTGACTATGAAATCAATGGGGATCCTACGCAAGGTGAGAGGCAGTCGTGGGGGCCAGTTTACATCAAATAACTCAAGAATTAAGCCTAGAATAACAACATATAGGCAACATTTTTGTTTTGGCAAGCCGACAACAACTTCCACCGGAGCGAAACGTGACTCATTGACTATTCATTCAGCTAGGCTTAATGGCCCAAATAGGAATAACCTCATTGTTATAGACCTATTAAATATTCAGGTTGAAGACATAACTCCTTCGCTCGCTGACGATTCTTCGTCAATTACAATTCAAGATAACCAAGTAACTCAACGTCCAGATTGCCTCAACTTCGTCCCTAGTTTTCTTTTGTCTAATACGATGTCCTTGGCACCAAAGATCGATGAAATTCGTTCAGTTGTTCTTAACCACCCTGTCGATTTCGCATGCTTTACCGAGACATGGTTGACAGACTTAGTTCACAACAATGTTATTAACATTTCAGGCTTTAACATTGTTCGCCGAGACCGCGTTAATGGTCAACATGGTGGTGTTTGTTGCTATGTCAACGACTCTATTCCCTACGAGGTCTTATCTCAGTATCATCATGACCTTTTTGAGGTACTATGGATTAAAGCCCGGCCTTTTCGCCTCCCGAGAGGGTTTTCATCCATCATTATCGGAATAGTATATCATCCACCTAGTTCTAATGCGCCAGCCATGAACGATTATTTATTCTGTCAACTTTCAGCCTTCGAGTCTAGCTTTCCTAATACTGGCACGGTTCTTCTCGGTGACTTCAACACGTTGAGCGTTAGTGGGTTTTCTAGACATTTTAGACTTAAACAATTGGTCAATTTCCCAACTCGCGGAAATAATACCTTGGATTTAATACTAACTGATTTAAAAGAATATTATTCAACCCCTGAGAAATTGTCGTCATTTGGTCTCTCTGATCACCTGACTATTCTGCTTAAACCGGAAACAAGACGTACTTCTCAAGAAACGAGAATTATACGCAAAATTAGAGACCTGCGACCAAGCAATAGAACAGCCTTCAGTACCTTTATTAACGAAATCGACTGGTCGATTCTCAATCAAAGCCAAAGCTGTGCAGACAAACTTATTACCTTCGAAACTATTATCCGTACCGGTATGGACATTTTGCTTCCCTTGGAAAGTATGAAATCTTGTTCTAACGAGCCAGCTTGGATAACACCCAGTTTTAAATCTCTTATTACACAACGCCAGGAAGCGCTTACTAACGGCGACACAGTCCGTTTCAAAGTTCTTCGTAACCGAGTTAATCGCGAAAGGAAGAAATGTCGTGCTTCATTTTTCCACTCGAAAGTGAAGCATCTGAAAGAATTAAAACCTGCGCTTTGGTGGAAACATGTTAAATCGTTGTGTGGAATGGACCCTACATCACCATCTAACGAACTACGCCTGCTAATGTTGAATGACAATGAGCACAGGTTTTTCTCATGAGCAGCAAAAAGAATTGGCCGAACGCATCAATTTAGCCTTTTTATCACCTATGGCCTCTTTCACAACTTTACCCTCTCGACAAGAAGATCCCTCACAAATTGAAGTATCTGCCTTGGAGGACGTGTGTACCGAAAATTCAGTGTTTCTACAATTACTGCATCTAAAACCTTCAAAAGCAGCCGGACCAGATGGCCTCCCGCCCTGGATATTCAAAGAAAATGCGGATGTTTTATCTAAGCCAGTAAATGACATATTAAATAGTTCTTTTCGTGAACGTGGCTTACCTGCTTCTTGGAAAATGGCAAACGTAACACCTTTATCTAAGCAAAAACCTGTTTTAGATATCAACTTACATTTGAGACCAATATCATTGACACCTGTTCTGTCAAAGGTGGCTGAGGAGGTCGTAGTTGAAGGATATGTAAAACCTGCCATATTGAAGATAGTGGACGGACGTCAGTTTGGAACAGTCCCTAGATCATCAACCACCCAAGCCCTTATTAGCATTATTCATCAGCTCTCAAGCTCGACGGACGGCAATGGTGCTCTAGTTAGGCTGGCGTTATTGGATTTTAAGAAAGCCTTCGATTTGGTCGATCATCATATCCTGAAAAGAAAGCTTGAATCATTATATCTGCCAAGTTGGGTGGTGTCCTGGGTGATTGATTTTCTCACCGATCGTCAACAGAGAGTAAAGTTGGGAAATGATGTTTTTTCTAGTTGGTCTTCAGTCCCAGCAGGAGTACCACAGGGTACAAAATTAGGTCCCTGGCTCTATCTCTTAATGATCAATGACCTGGACACAGATGGTAATGATCTTTGGAAATATGTCAACGACCTAACAGCAACCGAAGTGGTTCCCAAAGGATCATCAAGCGAAATGCAGACGACTTTAAACAGTATCGAATATCAATCAGTACAGTTAAAATTTACATTGAATGAAAAAAAGTGTAAAGAAATGCGAATCCAATTCTCCAGAGTGGAAATATTTTGTCATCCCTTGACCATAAATCATAAAGAACTTGAAATTGTAAGTTATGCCAAAGTGTTGGGGGTTATCATCAGCAATGATTTGAAATGGAACAATCACATAGAGTGTGTTATTAAAAGATCTTCCAAACGTTTGTACTTCTTGAGGCAGCTTAAACGTGCCAAAGTACCTCGTGGCGATATGATCTATTTCTATAGTTCGTGTATTCGCAGTATCATCGAATATGCTGCCCCTGTTTTCCATTATGCTCTGCCAAGATATCTAAGCGACGATCTTGAGCGTATTCAAAAACGAGCCCTTTTCATCATCTTAGGACCGGAGATATCGTACAGTGATGGCTTGGAGATTACAAAGCTCTGCCCCTTGTCTGATCGACGTCAAGCTCTCTGTCAGAAATTAATCAGGTCAATTATGAACGATCCTAACCACAAATTGTACAATCTTTTACCGACTTTTAACGTTAATGCTAGATACTCATTAAGACACAAGCGATTTTTTATCGAACCTCGCTATTCTACTAATAGATTTCGAAATTCTTTTATTCCTGCATCTGTGCATCAATTTAATATGTAAATAATGTAATTAGTTCATCCAATGTAATTCAGCTATTGCTGCAATATTGGTTTTTAAATAAAAATTATTGTTAAAAAAACAAAAAAAAAACATCAAAGTTCGCAAGCCAATTGGTTTGCTACCAATTCATTTAATCTTACTAAACTTAATGCATTTTTCTCATGCAAGCCATACTTCTTCTACCAATACACGTCTACAGTATTATAATACATTTACTGTATCATTGACTCAGCGTGCACCTCAGTCCTCACTGACTCACTCTAGCATAAGTATTGTAATGAGTGTTATTTTCTCCCTGAGTTATTATTGAGCAAAACTTGAGCAGTTAAAATAAATATATACATGTATGTTAGATCAAAACTCTGGAGCATGCATTTTAAATGCCTAACTTAGGAAAATTGCAAGTTGAGGGAACAGATTACTAATCGCCTGGGTAAATAACTTAGTAGCAAAAATTATTTCCTATATTATATATTTTAACTGCTATAATAATAATATTAGGAGCATTATATGTACAATATAGTCTCGATGCTCTTACAACAATATATTCTTAAGTTACTTATAAAACTACCGTAATTACAGTTTCATTATAAGATAAAGCCTGCCGCTACATATATTACCACTATGAACAAAAAGCTATTAATTTTAAAAAAGAAAAGTCTTAAGTGCTGACTTAAAACTACTTAAAATATCAATGCTTCTAATTTCCCATGGTAATTCCACAGTCTTGATCAGGGTTGTGTCTTGATCAGGGTTGTCAATAGAAGCCGGTTACCGGCGATTTACCGCCGGCTATTTTACTACAATTTACTAAAGATCGCCAGCCATAATTCTGTTCCTTTAGTGAAGCACCTATATATTTTTTTGCTACACAACCAACCGCCTACTTTTTTCATACAGCCGCCTACTCTAAATTAATGAAAACCCTGCTTGATGCGGCAACTGAGAATGTTCTGTCTCCATGAGTCACCGTTTTGGATTTTGGCTCAAGTAGCATATTGCAGTTCCTACTCATACTCAAAGTATGAGAAGGTTTATAATTGGTTAGTAAATCAGTAATGTAAATAGATGCCTGGCCATGTAAAGCTTTTAAAGTAATTATCAGTATCTTAAAAACAATCCTTGATTTTACTGGCAACCAGTGAAGATTATGCGTCTGGCAGCTTCTGCTATAATTGTGTGTTATTTGTGCTAAAATGGATTACAACTTATGAATTTACCTTAGTTAACTACCTGTTGCAATAATATCTATTTTTAAACAGATATACATATGTCCATAAGGAAACTAAAGAAATATGTTGCCAAACTGGATACAGAAATAGCAGTGTCATCTTCATCCTCGTCTTGGTCACCCAGTCATGCATTATCAACAACGTGTAGCGATACACTGGTCTAATCACCAACTTTATCACCAGTCCTTGCAGCAACACAATTGTTTCCTGATTCCAAACCATCATCACCAGTAATGCCATCGTTCCCACTTACTTTGGAAAATGCAGGAATAAGTGAAGCAACAATGCCAAATAAAATGGTTTGTGTTCTTTTGGCTTTTAAACAACAATTGCAATATATACGTTATACTATATATTTCCAGTGTTATTTTGATTTGAATGAAATGCTTCTTGAATTTTGATTGTTGTCAAGATCTTTCATTATTTAGATAACATAATAATTTTCACTATTAAAATACTGCTAAGAAATTATCATGGTCTAATAACGATTTGGTTCGTGCCCTGATGTTTCGTCTGAATGCACACAGATCTTTCATTATTTAGATAACATAATAATTTTCACAATTAAAATACTGGTAAGAAATTATCATGGTCTAATAATGTATAGATTTGGTTCGTGTCCTGATGTTTTGTCTGAATGCACACATATCTTTCATTATTTAGATAACATAATAATTTTCACTATTAAAATACTGGTAAGAAATTATCATGGTCTAATAATGTATAGATTTGGTTCGTGTCCTGATGTTTCGTCTGAATGCACACAGCTCTTTCATTATTTAGATAACATAATAATTTTCACTATTAAAATACTGGTAAGAAATTATCATGGTCTAATAATGTATAGATTTGGTTCGTGTCCTGATGTTTCGTCTGAATGCACACAGATCTTTCATTATTTAGATAACATAATAATTTTCACAATTAAAATACTGGTAAGAAATTATCATGGTCTAATAATGTATAGATTTCGTTCGTGTCCTGATGTTTCGTCTGAATGCACACAGATCTTTCATTATTTCGATAACATAATAATTTTCACTATTAAAATACTGGTAAGAAATTATCATGGTCTAATAATGTATATATTTGGTTCGTGTCCTGATGTTTCGTCTGAATGCACACAGATATTTCATTATTTAGATAACATAATAATTTTCACTATTAAAATACTGGTAAGAAATTATCATGGTCTAATAATGTATAGATTTGGTTCTTGTCCTGATGTTTCGTCTGAATGCACACAGATCTTTCATTATTTAGATAACATAATAATTTTCACTATTAAAATACTGGTAAGAAATTATCATGGTCTAATAATGTATAGATTTGGCTCGTGTCCTGATATTTCGTCTGAATGCACACAGATCTTTCATTATTTAGATAACATAATAATTTTCACAATTAAAATACCGGTAAGAAATTATCATGGTCTAATAATGTATAGATTTGGTTCGTGTCCTGATGTTTTGTCTGAATGCACACAGATCTTTCATTATTTAGATAACATAATAATTTTCACTATTAAAATACTGGTAAGAAATTATCATGGTCTAATAATGTATAGATTTGGTTTGTGTCCTGATGTTTCGTCTGAATGCACACAGATCTTTCATTATTTAGATAACATAATAATTTTCACTATTAAAATACTGGTAAGAAATTATCATGGTCTAATAATGTATAGATTTGGTTCGTGTCCTGATGTTTCGTCTGAATGCACACAGATCTTTCATTATTTAGATAACATAATAATTTTCACAATTAAAATACTGGTAAGAAATTATCATGGTCTAATAATGTATAGATTTCGTTCGTGTCCTGATGTTTCGTCTGAATGCACACAGGTCTTTCATTATTTAGATAACATAATAATTTTCACTATTAAAATACTGGTAAGAAATTATCATGGTCTAATAATGTATAGATTTGGTTCGTGTCCTGATGTTTCGTCTGAATGCACACAGATCTTTCATTATTTAGATAATATAATAATTTTCACAATTAAAATACTGGTAAGAAATTATCATGGTCTAATAATGTATAGATTTGGTTCGTGTCCTGATGTTTCGTCTGAATGCACACAAATCTTTCATTATTTAGTAAACATATTAATTTTCACAATTAAAATACTGGTAAAAAATTATCATGGTCTAATAATTAATAGATTTGGTTCGTATCCTGATGTTTCTTCCGAATAACATATTATATGATGAATAATATATTATATTACGATAACGTACACACCCTTCGTAAAATCTGTTTATGTACTTGGAAATTAATCGGCAATCAGGCGGCCGCTTCATCGTATATTATTTTGAACATTATCTCGGTCAATATTTAACCGTTTTCAGGAATCAATTGTTTAACCACCTGAATATTATTAAAACCAGGCTAAAGCACAGCTGCCAGAAGTTCATCACTAAAGCAGAACACGTTATATGACGATTGACGAATGAAGCTCTCTTCACAAAGTATGATGGCCCTCGTAGCTCAAGACATTTTATTTTGTTTCCGTTGGCGAGTTCCGAACATTTGATTCCGATAGTTTACGCATCCGGCGATTATACGAACATCTACAAGTTACGTCATAAAACGTCATAAATCTGTGGACATACAAACATCCAAAAAACATCCATGATTGTAATTTAAAGTCGATCGACTATACATAGTTCCGCGAAGAGGTCTGGGCACGAGACACAGCAACCGAAGTCAAGATTAGTGTGCTGCCTACGGCAGCAATTACTATTTCGTACGATCGGTTGTCTTGAAGTAATTTATTTTCATGTCAATGGGGAATTTTTAATCGTTTTTTATGACCCTACAGATTATGCAGTCATAAGATATGGACAAAATCAAAATGAGATAAGGTGAAACCTTACCGTCTTTTTTCCTGCCAAAAGTGCTCTTAAAAACCGTTTAGTTGTTGATTTTCTACGCTTGATTTTTTCCTCAGACCCTACCGACTTTATATAGAAATAAAATAAATTTGTTTTATGGTTAATACTATACATGACAAAAAGTGTTTATTTTGAATGGCTGAGCAGTTTCGAGGAAATACAGTGAAGAAAAAAGGAAACCCGTGCTATTTTGATAGTATTTGAAAAACTCACTTGTTCATGCTATTACCCATACAAATTAACTGTTGAGAATAAAAATAAGAAAAAGTTTGATAACAAATATTTTATTATGCACCATAGTTACATCATGCTGCTATGGCAAAATATCATTATTTGAGGGCATTGGGTCGGTTGGGGGGGGGGGGGGGGGGGGGGCTGAGCCGATCAACCGGTAACTTCCGAGTAAGCCTTTTCGGTGATCCATAATAATTATCGCATAGTCGTCCAATTCTTCCAAAATGGCGTCCATAAATCCATTTTTTTAAACAGGTTACTCGGTAATTCCAAATTTGTTTTCAGAATTGAAATTGATTAAATATTGACCGAGATAACGTTCAAAATGTTACGACGAGGTGTGCAAATACAGGCCTGCGACATATGGGTACTGGGGACCATTCTGATTGCCCATTAATTTCCAAGTACATCAACAGGTTTTTACAAAGGCTATGCATGTTCGCGTAATATAATAGGGACGTATACTATGTAGTTAGTCTCGGTAATTCTAAATGTGTTTTTAGAATTGAAATTGATTCAATATTAACCGAGATAACGTTCAAAATCTACGATGAAATTGTGATCAATAAATATAAGGCGTGCGAGGTCCGGGGACCAGGGATGGGGAAAATCCCGCAGGGGTTAGGATGAAACTTTACGATATCAATAAATATAGAGTAGTTACTGTACAGACGGGCGAGGGGTTATTGCGGATACGTATTCCTAGTTTTGAGTATTTTATATGGTATTTCATAACCTTCAGAGCTATGAAGCTTCGTTCAATACTTAATTGCACGAAATGCCATTTCAGACACTTGAAAATTCTAATATTTCCGGTAGCAAGCACCCCCCCCCCTTTTTTTTGATTTCACGTGCTTTTGACGGTCTGAAGCAGTAGCAGAAATGTATGACCCCTGTTGGGTAGCTTATATACCAATCTACCCTTAAAACACTGGATCAGCCACTAGATGCTATCAATGAAATAACCATATGGACAGATATATTTTATGGAGTGGTGGCGCATGAAGGGGGCAATAAATGAATATTATATTATAGTTGTAATTATAATACACACAATATTATTCTCATGATAGTACGCAATATTCTAATATGTACTATTGCGATCACGTGCCTGCCGTCGTCGAAAAAGAAAATTACTGCAATAATAACAGATATTCTAATCATATTCTAATTCAATACATATCTCGTCAACAATCCTAGATTTGAGGAGAACAGCAATATTCTGATAAAAAATCTTTGGTATTCCGATGTGGAAATACCGCGTTTTATTCCGACATATTCACCATAGGAATATTAACGTATTCAGACAATATTCCAAAGGAATACGTCGGAATACTAGCGAATATACCGGATCTTTCCGACAGTCTTCAGGAATATAGTGCGCGGAATATCTAGCATTTCATGCAGTGCAAGACCTAGAGTCTTTCGGCAGCCAGTGGAAACAACTTTACAGTAGCAAGATAATTATAAATGTTATGTATAAAATAATTATGCACTCTGTAAATAGTGGAAACTCATGTTGTCAAGACTTCGAGTCATTGGGCAGCAGGTTGTCAAGACCTAGAGTCTTTCGGCAGCCAGTGGAAACAACTTTACAGTGGCAAGATAATTCTAAATGTTATCTATAAAATAATTATGCACTCTGTAAATAGTGGAAACTCATGTTGTCAAGTTTTTTGGGCAGCAGGTTTCAAACCAAGGAGTAAACTTACAAATATATAGAAACTCTTGATTGAGTCTACGGTAGAACTATAATTTATTATTTGGGCCAAGGGAAAGGTTGTCAAGGTTAGAAAGTCAGTTAATATATATTTTCTGGTGATAATTAAGGAGTATAATGTGTCTATAATGTACTGTATATAAATATTCTTAACTTCTGTGTTGTTTACTGTGAAATAAAGTATTAAAAACCCCCGCTGAAGCAAGCAGTAAAAAGCCTTGCCTTCAGTGTGCTGTGTGATGTGTATTTTTATAATTCCAGAATTTATGAGAAATGAATTCAACAACTGGCCTATATAAAGTCTGAGCAGATATTATCTATCACAAAATCACAGTTCGCCAAATATTACGTATTGAATTAATTGTTATTTAACAACGAAATATATACATACTTCGTATATTGCTAATTACAACTGTCATCGAAAAGGGCATTAAATTAAAACTAAAATTTCCTTCCAAATATCGAACCTTGCGCTCACTCATTTACCCGTCTACAAGACGCCATTTTGAGCTTTTTATTCCGAAATCCACGTTTCGCTAGTTGTTACCCGCGTGCGTCTCGCGCGAAGTTTTTTGGTCTATTCGTGGACGGACCCAGGCATTAACGTACCTGAGTGTTGCAACTAACATGAGATCATCTAATATTATTACAATATTTTCACGGGTATTCGTTTTTATATCGGCAATGCGGGGAATACCCTTTTGACAATCGATAAATTCAAAAATAATATCTGTTTTTTCCGCAAGAACTTTTTCCATTTCAGCGTACAGAGGTTGATAAATTGAATATAAATAAACAATTTTAACAATTGTAGGTGTTATCATAGTGTTAATATTTTTCAATAATTGTAATATCCAATATGTTTTCCCACTTTGACTGGGACCACATAACGTTAACATAAAAGGGTGCTGAAATGGTAATGAAACATTGTTCATTTCAGTTATCTAAAAATCCATACGGAAACGTATTAAAATTATTTTTAACAACACGTTTATTAAATGTAAATGAAAATGTTTTTATTTCATCCTCAATAAAAATATGATTAAGTTTATCTTTACATATTTTATTGTGATATTTAATTTCAATGATCTGATCTTGATTTTTAACACATTGTGTCAACGATAAAAAATTCAATTTTTCTTTTATTGTTTCATTTTTTAAAGTAAAACCTTTGACATGAATACATTCCTGATTTAAATTAGTTATATACGCATAACATTTTGGACCCTTTGAACAAAAATTTGTTATCCATTCATTTTCATTTAATTCATTCGTTAAATCTCCTAAATAATTACCGTTTTAACATCAGTATAATTATTTTCATTAGATATATAAATAACAGAATCTGTATCAAAATATAAAACGCGATCGTCTAATTTATCGAGTAACTCATATAATTTTAAACGTGCATATGCAGTAACAAAACATGCAATGATTACATTTCCCGTTTTTAGAGGTGTTGTTGCATCATCAATTTTTTCATATGTACAACGTAATAATGTTTCGTTTATAAATTCCATCGATGTTAATTTTTTACTTTTATCATTGGCTATATTTAATAATTCTTCATAATCGTTTAAAAAACATACTTGTGTATTATTTTCGTTTTGGGCAAATTTTCCCCATAACGAATTTAAAAATGTTTTTGCAATAGTTCTTAATCCGGGATTTTTCTCTATTTTTTCTTTATCTAAAAAAACATTTTCATTTTTTAAATATTCATTACAATACTCTTTAATTATATCATCATTTTTACTTCCATCAGCGTTCAAACAATCCGTAGGAATTACTGAAGATTCTTGTTTGATTTTTAAAAATTGATTTACGTATTGTGAAAATTTTTTTTCTTTGCGTTCAAAATGATATATTTCGTAAAGAGCTTTTATTTTATATCCCTTATCTATAGCAACATTAATCTCAACACTAGTCCAAGTACCCGTTAAGTATCCATCGCTTTCGTTATGTTCACATTTATTACATTTATTCGCAGCACATGTATAACATAAAGGAAATAATAATTTCCCATCTATTCTAACAGGTAAAACAGGAAAATAAATATTTCGAGGAGGTGCAATACAACATTTTACTAAACCAAATATGTCCTTGATTTTTATTTTATTACAATCTTCACCCTGTAAAATAGTAGGATGACCCATAGGAAAATCATAATTTTTTTGTACATAGGGGTATAGCGATGTAAAATCTACATACCTTATTCGTTCGTTGGGTTTTGTTTCTTTAAATAAACATACTGGGGAAGTTCGTCCACCATATAGTGCGTCACGTGGTGTTAAAGGAGTAAAGGGATAACATTTTCTTTTCTTTTCAATTAATTGTTTCTGTGTATATTTTTTTCTTCTAAATAATCACATTCCCACATCTCAATTAATTTGTAACCGGCATTTTTTATTGTCCAAGAAAAACGTTGCGTATTTGCATATAAATTACTACATTTTTCGTTTGTAAGAATGTTTAATGCGTAGGGGTCAAAACATTTAGAACATCCGTGGTAAAAACAACCATGAAATTGATATATTGTATTATTTTAAAATCCATCGACAAAACGTCCTAGAATTTTTTTCCCACCATTTTGTGAACAGATATATTCTAAATGTCATCCTAATTCTCGATTAATTTTCATCTAACCAATCAATAGCAATTAAATTTTGTTTTACACCTCCCCTATACCCCGATGCAGGAATAATTCCTACACAATTTTTAAAAAAAAATTAAGTCTATACATTTTCAAAGCTAAACTAGCAATTGTAATACAATTCTTTGCATAAAAGGGTGTAATATGACCAATTGCACCTATCATTGTAGAAAATTTAACACAACCCTTTCTTAAAATATCTACATCACTACAACAATAATAATAAATCTCTTTACGAAATATATATTTCTCTTTCTTTTTTTCTAAATACCATTTTTCAAATTCATTAAGTGTTGCTGTATTCATGTTTCGTATCAAAAAAATTTCGATCTACAATTTCACCTTCATAAGTTAAATCGTAAAATTCATAAGGATGAAATCCCTTACATTCCCCTCGGAGATCCATTGCTTTTGGAATATCTGCTAATTTCATACTTAAAAACAAATAACTATCTAGTATTCTAATATTTTGTTCTTTAATTATTAAACTCATTATTTTAGTACCGTTCATTATAGTATTCGGTATTATCTGTTTTATTTCTAAAAAATATTTTAAAATAAAAATCGTATCAAATCTACCCCCGTTATGAGCTATCCAAACGGAATTTGTTTGTTCAAACATAAATTCACATAAAGTTTCAATAACATTGTTATCAAAAATAAATTGTCTATTCCCACAACAACTAACTTTTTCAATAGTATTATCAATAATTTCTTGATCATCCTTTTTTCCCAATATTTTTGTTTTTTTAAATTCAATATGTTAACAATTTTTACATACTTTTTGGACAATACAATAAAAAGGTACGAGCAATTTAGTTTTGTTTACTTTTGTTTCAAAATAAAAAAAAAATAAAGTGGGTTCACTTTCTTCACCCTTGTTATATTCAAATGAAAAAGGTTTCACATAACAATAATGGGGTTGTTTCATGTATTTATCACAATGAAAACAAAATCGTTTACTACAATCATGTTTAACTGTTTTATTAGAAAAAATGAAAAAGAATCGAGGACAAATTTTGTTACAGGTTTTACAAAAAAAATAATATTGACAAGGTGTTTTAACACGTTTAAAAACGGTTATAATTACTTTTAGAAGGTTTAAAAATTTTATTCGTTAAATGATTTGTAAAACAATTTTCATCATAAAAAATTATATCACAACTGCTACAAATAAGTTTATTATTTTTATCTTTACAATTATTCGGATATTTATAACATCGTAAACAAGTTAAGTTATTTGTAGTACATAGGTGGTTATGGATATATTCATGGCGTGTAAAATAACTCATACATTTAACACAAAATGAATTGGTGTTAAGTTTAGAAAATTCCTTTATGCTTAAAACTACATCGTAATGATTATTATTTGACCATAAACACAATTTCATTCGTCAATTTAATTAGATTACCTTCACTATCAGTTCGTGAATCATAAATTCTATTATCGGAATGAGTGTCAGCATACACTAACAAATCAACACCCTGTTTTTTTAAATAATTATTATATACAAAATTAAACTGCGAAGCATCAACATTACCCTCGGCTATCCCACATTCCCGATATAAATTTCGAATTTCTTCACAAGTAAATAAATCATCAACAGGTTTATTTCAACAGTCAACCGCCTTTATCAGAAACATTTCCCTGATTCAAACTATTATAAATACTTTTTTTCCTTAATGCACTTTTTTTTTTATTTGTACTTATTCCTGCGGGAAAAGTTTGAACTATTACCTTACTATTGCATCCATTAGCTATTATTTCTTTATTACTCTGCATAAATTTTTCCATAATATTTAAGAAATATTTAACGTCAAAGTCTTTCACGGGTAAAACGGCTGTAGAGAAAAATCTTTTTGGAGCATTACTAAAGATAAATCTAACATAATCATCATCACTTTTTACATTTGCATTTGCAATGTTAATTAAATAAGAAAAAACTAACGATAACGATTGAATAAAACTAATAAAATTATCCGTTTTTTCCTGTGAAACATTCAATGAAAAATGCTGTTCAGTGACTTTAAATTTTTCTCCACTAATATTTTCGATATGATTAACAGAAAAATAATCGTCTATTTTTTCATTTTTCTTACTTTCTTTTTTCTTATAAAATAAACTTACAATTTTATCTGTATCTTTTTGACTATATTTTAATATTTCCTGATCATCATTCATCTTGTTTTTTTTTTCTAAAACAAGAAAAACATGTACTTTTATTTTTATTTATGTTTTCGTTTCACCATCAACACGATCAATAGTAACATCGTATGAATCCCGTATATTAATACATGTCAACGTAACTATAGGAGAGGATTTTTTTTGATAATAAAGAACCCATCTAAAAAAAAAACTAAAACAAAAAAAGAGAGTAAAAAAAAATATGAGTGAAATTGTTTATATTGAAATTTATTTAAAAACGTATAATTTACCTTATATTGGATGTGAAATTCAAGATAATGATCCTTCAATATTATTTACACCGTTTCTTTTAAAGGAATGTTTACTAAATTTTACAGAAGATAAAGAAAAAATAATACCCATTTCATCAAAGATTTTAAAACAAAGAATAAAAGTATTAAAAAAAAGAAATATATGAATGTCCCGAAGATATTTTCTATAAAGTAGAATGTATGGTAAAATTTATTCAGAAGCATGAAAAAAATAATGATTATTTAGGAATAAAAACAATATTTAAAAAAAAAATGGTAAGAATTAAATTACCTCGAAAAAAACGGAACAATGATAAATCTTAAAGTATACGACACGTTATTCAATGTAGAAGTAAAACCTTAAAAAAATAAGATGTCGTAAATGAACAGCTAAAACAAAAAAATGTTGGATTCATTTAGCAAAACAAATAACTTACGTATCAAAAAATCAAATATCCCCAATGCTGGTGAAGGATTGTTTGCTTGGAAAAAACATTTTAAACCCAATCTTAATATTTCTTATTACACAGGTCAAAAAACAATAGAAGCCAAATTGGATCGTAAATATGGTAAAAACAACAATGCTGTATATAGTATTTGTAACGATGCAAACAATTGTATTGATGCTTATTTGACAACTCACGCAGCAGCACGTTGTGCGAATAATGGGAAACCCGGTTCTATATATAAAAATAATTCCGATTTTGTTTACCATCCAAATAATATATAAATATTTTTAGAAAGTATAAAACATATAAAAGCACATGAAGAAATTTTTGCAGACCATGGTGATAACTATTGGAAGAGAAAACTACCTTTATAACAATGGCTATAGGAAGAAAAATAAATTATCGTGGTGGTGATTTTAAGGTGAAAAAAAGGCAACGTGGGCGTATTTTTAAAGGGAAAAAAAGACAACGTGGAGGAAATAAAACAGTCAATAAATACAGCAATCTTTTTATAAAATATTTTAAAAAAGGGCTTAAAAAAGGAGCTAATTTAGTAAAAATATAGCAAAACAAGGAACGAAAAAAATCAAAGGTCATTTTCAAAGAGGAGGGATTGTATATCATAGACCCAGAAACAATATTGATAGAATTTTAATGTATTAATTTTTTTAATAAAAAAATACATTCATTGTATTATTTCGTTACATATGAGGATATCATTGTTAATTGAATATTTTTTCACATTATAAGCTCTTATTTCTTTAAAATTTACACTGGAGAAATTAGGGTAATACACATTACATTCACATTTCCCTTTACATTTTTTACAAGAGTATTTTATAGTTTTATTATAAACAAAATAATCATAATATAATGCTATAATACTCCTAAAGCACTCATAAGTAAAACAATGCTTTCTATTACAATCAATAAACTGTAAATATTCTCCAATTTGTTTGTTGTTGATAAATGGGAGTCGGTTCTCATTCCATGTTTCACATATTTTACTAAGAAATTCATAACATTCTTCAGGAATTTGTTGATACTCTTGTTGTATAATATCCATCTCGGGATTTTTTGAACATTCTACTTCCAGTATAAATTTATACCGCAAGTTGTCTTGATAATCAGACATAGATATTAGTAGATGATATCTTGACTTTTCATCTTCCACACTTCCTACTAATTGCCAAAAAAAAACGGATTCCAAAAAAACTATATTGTGTTATGTCGTGATAAATCTTATATCCCTTTTGATTTAGTGTTCTCTGAAAAATAGCCATTACACTTACACACATCTTGATAAATCATCTAATATATAGACATTTCTATGTAAATCCATCGGAATAAACAATAGAAATATCGTAATCAGTATAGGCTTTATCAGCTTCACCCGTTTTAATACCATATTTATAAAAAAAATGATCATCTATAAATTGAATGTTTTGAATCAAAACAAAATCTTCGTCAGCAGGTAAATTATAAGCTAAATCTACAAAATGTTTATTATCGTTAAAGAAATTTTTCTCAGGATCAATAAACAATTGATTAGGGCTAAAATAATATTTATTAGATTGTACAATATATGCTCCCAAATCACCCTTTTCGAATATCTCTTTTTTAACTTGAACAATACTCCATCATAATGCATCATTATATTTTTCATTAATATTATTTTTAATTTTTACATCAATACTATGAATTATTTTTCGTTTATAGCAATTTTTTTCTTGCTTCTAATTCTCCAGCAAGATAATTCTGTTTTACTGTTTAAAATGTTCTATTGTTACCAAATGTTAATGAATAATCAGCAAATGCACCTGGAGCTCGAATATTTTATTTAATTTTAAAACCGTCAAGAAAACTCGTTGGTATTACACCGTATGCCCAAGGACATTCTTGAAACTCATATAGATTGTCTACTGTTTTTAAAGCAACTGTCGCGAATTTTCTTGGATGAGAAAGCCAAAAACGTTCACTTTGATGGATGATTTTTTTCTGACTCATTTTATTGTTTTCCAATAAGACAAAATATAAAACAAATTAAGAACATTTTATTTATACTATATGTATAATGATATCATTTTTTATATATTTAAATGTACCAAGAGTTTCTATGATCATCTTATTTTTTTTAAAACTTCTCTCCTATTTTTACAAAAATATTGTTTTTGACAACATGTACATCATTAACAAAATAAAAACGTTCTAATGTACGTTTTATTTTTAAAAAATAAGCATTTCTTAAATGTACTTTTGCTAATTTTTTAAACAATCTTTGTGTTTCTAAAAAAAAAGGAAAATACATTCAATATTATTTTGTTTTTTTTTTAAATCAAAAGACACTAGGTTATTTTTAATTTTTTAAAATTTGAGAAAAAATACTTCATTTTGTCTTTCAATATTTTTTTATTAGAACAATTTCAAGAGAGAATACATTTTAAAAACTAAATTCCTTATCATACATAGCCAGTACAGATCGTTGATTAGCCTCATCTTCTAATTTACGATACAAACATGCAGCAAATAAAAGACATTCAAACAAACTACAATGATACAATAAACATGTTGGTTCGCTAGTATGATACCAACAATTTCTTGGTTTAAGATTATAAAACGAAGGTAAATAATCGTACTTCTCATGAAATAGATTATTACTAAATCTTAGAAAGGTAGGTGCATCAGTTATGTTAGATGAGCTTGTCGAAATCATATCAAATCTCGTCTTCGAACGGCCGCCATTACGCTGTCCGAATGTGGTCCGAGGCTCTTCCGACCTCCCTAGGGCTTACATGTTGTTGGTTTGGTTTTCCCGCATGCAATATCGGACTTTACTTCCTGTCCCCTTTCGTTCTCCTCTGTTCGTGCAGCTTCAACCTGCCATTCGTTATTTAAATTACTCATTTCACGTTTTTCGAGTTTCCAAATGCTGTTTAAATTCACAAACAGTAATAAAATCGCTTTTGGAAAATAATATCACAAAATGTTCCCGGCTCACGACCATAACATAAATATGCTCGTAGACTCATAAATATCCTTGTTTACCCACTTTCTGCCCGAATGGGTCCTCGTCATCGTAACCAAGACAACCGATGTCCGTTGATGGATACCTATATTTATATATACGCCGGAAGTTAGTTCTGTAAAGTGATTGTCGCCCACAAACGACCGGAAATTGTACACGATCGGACATTCTACCACCCCGTCAAGATTATCACCCTCGCCCCAGCGACTTCGGCGACTTCACCCTCTATCAGACTGAAATCGGCAAAATATCTCTAAGAATCGCACTCGAAATATAGAAGTATCAAAACTTCTGAACCCTCTATAATACCGAAATCAGCAAAATATCTGTAAAACTCGCACTCGAAATATAGAGGTATCAAAACTTCTGAACCCTCTATAAGACCGAATCAGCAAAATATCTCTAAAACTCGCACTCGCGATATAGAGGTATCAAAACTTCAGAGCCGTCTATAAGACTAACTCTAAGAATTGCACTCGAAATATAGAGGTGTCAAAACTTTTGAACCCTCTATAAGACTGAAATTAGCAAAATATCTCTAAAAATCGCACTCGAAATATAGATGTATCAAAACTTCTGAAGCCTATATAAGGCTAAAATCAGCAAAATATCTCTAAAACAAAAATCTCATTAATATTTCAGAAAATAGTAATTTACATAAATACTAATCTACTTTGGACAAGTCATTTAACGCAAAGCAATTATTTAAATCTGAGAAATGTAACTTAGCTGCCTTCTTGCAGACAATTCTTCATCATCATTCTGGACAAAGCACAATCCATTTATTTTTGTACTCAAGGCAGCGACAACAACAGCAACTAGAAATAAATACAATACTGCGGTGAGACAATGCAAAAACCATGTATAACTGAAAGGGAATAAATAGAAGAAGAACTTTATTGCCACAAATTAATAAAGTTGAACTAAAAACATGTTGATGACAGTAATATATGACAAGAGGCAACCCAGAATAACTATAAAGTAAATAAAGGTGGGTGGCTTGTTTTTGAATTTTGACCTTGAATATTAGTACTGTACCTTCTGGTGAATTGATGTCTAATATCCACTCGTTTTGGAAGCTAAACAACTCTACAATTCTGTTGTAAACACCACTTCCTTCTTCCATGAACAAGTTTGGGGTTGCTTTTGCCTGAAAATTAAAATGTTCTGGCAAAATTTGTCGACGCGGATGCATGATACATAAAAAATGCATGGACTGTGTTCATCATACCAAGGTTACCTATCCAATAATAATTAACAATTATACTAATTACTTTATGGCATTTTTTAGTAAAAATAATTACACAGAATGCCATTGGGAATTCAGACTAAATAAAAAGTTTTGTACAACACTGGTGACAAACAGCTAATCCAGCAAATGAATGTTTATTCGATTTCCTAAATGAAATCCCTGCAATTGCTTGCATAAACCAGAACACATGCAGGCTTTCTCAAAATGATTTGGTTAATCAAACCGAATCAGCGAAACGCAACCTTTTAGTATTTTATAGTATTTTCAAGCGGAAACTTTTCAGATTAAAATTTTCATCATATTTTGCTCTGACGAAGTGCTCCACACGAAACGCTAGTATTTGGTGAATTCATTGCAAAATCTGTTTCATGAAGAGAATTTTTTTGATTTTTTATAAAAATATATTCATGAAATTTTAATTTCTATTCCGAGACTCGCTATTGCCTCAGACGACAAAAAGGACACTTGAGAACTTGGCAAGTTCGTTTTGAAATACCGTTACCGTGTTAAAATTGATAATGGGAAAGCTATATCGATACGCGAGGGAAAGAATCGTACGCACTGTCGTGCTCTTGGGTAAAAAACTCGCTTAAATGTATTTCCGAAGTTTAGCGTCCTTTGACTTTGCGCGTTGTATTAATCGTTATAAGTAGTTCTGTGTGTTCGACAATCGACAGTTTCAAGCTTTGATATCTAGCAACAACTATGGGAAAGCTATCTCGATACGCATAATTTTATACGAATAATTTCACTTTCTTCTTCTGGAGTGCAAGTTACTAAAATTACAGATCTGCTTCAAGAGGAAGGAATTAAAACTTCGAAATCTGCTTTAAACTTGTTTCTTTCCCGATAAGAATGAGACAAACATGAGCGGCGGAGCGCGACATTGTTTTTAAAGGCAGTGTATCAAAAGTCATACAGTCATACATAGCACCATTCGCGACAAACATATTTTTGTCTGAATATGTGAAGCCTGTGCCGCAGAAACGTTGTGATTTCGTGTGTGGGTCCGTTCATGCGAAGCATGCCAAGATCTGTTTCAGAATCATTCTCAGGGAAACACGAGGAGAAATTTTTTGATTTTTGATGAAAATGTATTCATGAGACTCGCTATTGCCACAGACGACAAAAAGCACACTTATCGCTACTGGCACTGTTGACATGCTTCTGCCACGTTGACACGTGGCTTGGTTTGCCACGCTTGAAACAAAACTGAAGCACTTTGAGTGACCGCGCGCTTCGATTGCTCAATATCAATTTTCAGGTAAAGTGATAAAGTTGGGCTATTTGTCGACACAGACTGCAAAAGTGGTTATGAAGTTGTTAATGGTGACCATCTTCTAGCAGTTCTATGGCAGTTTAGCCTGACAAAATAAAACGGACACTCGTTGATTTGTTTACTCGTTTATTTGTTTTGTTTGTTTTATAGTATAATTGCATGGCGGTATTAGTTATTAGAGAATTACTCACAGTTTAATTAAGTCTTTACAATGAGAGCGCCTGCCAGTCTCCAGGTATGCTCTTCTCACCGTGGCCAAAGAGCTACGTGCCGATTAACACCTAGGTACACTTTACTTACCAATTGTGGAAGGTTAGGTGCAGGTCTTGCTGCAGGGTTTTGCACGCCAGTATTATTGTTACTTGGAATTCAGGTCAGGATAACGCGAGCTGATCTTGATCTGACCACCATAGTAATGCTTAGTTCCTTACAAGCATTACACTTCAAAGTAACCAATCTGGCAATCCCTCCCTAACCTTCCACCTTAGCAGCTTCTGAGATCCACGTCCCGCACGTGATTACAACCACTTCCTGTGGGTATCTACCCGACGTTCAAATGCAGCGTGGGGTCACCACTTCCTGTGGGTATCTCCCCGACGTTCAAATAGCATATGGGGTCACCACTTCCTGTGGGTATCTCCCTGACGTTCAAATAGCATATGGGGTCACCACTTCCTGTGGGTATCTCCCCGACGTTCAAATGCGGAATGGGGTCACCACTTCCTGTGGGTATCTCCCCGATGTTCACCTGCGGAATGGGGTCACCACTTCCTGTGGGTATCTCCCCGACGTTCACATAGCATATGGGTCACCACTTCCTGTGGGTATCTCCCTGACGTTCAAATGCCGAATGGGGTCACCACTTCCTGTGGGTATCTCCCCGACGTTCACATAGCATATGGGGTCCCCACTTCCTGTGGGTATCTCCCCGACGTTCAAATAGTATATGGGGTCACCACTTCCTGTGGGTATCTCCCCGACGTTCAAAGAGCATATGGGGTCACCACTTCCTGTGGGTATCTCCCGCAGTTTAAATAGCATATGGGGTCACCACTTCCTGTGGGTATCTCCCTGACGTTCAAATGCCGAATCGGGTCACCACTTCCTGTGGGTATCTCCCCCCGACGTTCAAATGCCGAATGGGGGTCACCACTTCCTGTGGGTATCTCCCTGACGTTCAAATGCCGAATGGGGGTCACCACTTCCTGTGGGTATCTCCCCGACGTTCAAATGGCATATGGGGTCACCACTTCCTGTGGGTATCTCCCTGACGTTCAAATGCCGAATGGGGTCACCACTTCCTGTGGGTATCTCCTGGACGTTCAAATAGCATATGGGGTCCCCACTTCCTGTGGGTATCTCCCCGACGTTCAAATGCCGAATGGGGTCACCACTTCCTGTGGGTATCTCCCCGATGTTCACCTGCGGAATGGGGTCACCACTTCCTGTGGGTATCTCCCCGACGTTCACATAGCATATGGGTCACCACTTCCTGTGGGTATCTCCCGGACGTTCAAATGCCGAATGGGGTCACCACTTCCTGTGGGTATCTCCCCGACGTTCACATAGCATATGGGGTCCCCACTTCCTGTGGGTATCTCCCCGACGTTCAAATAGTATATGGGGTCACCACTTCCTGTGGGTATCTCCCCGACGTTCAAAGAGCATATGGGGTCACCACTTCCTGTGGGTATCTCCCGCAGTTTAAATAGCATATGGGGTCACCACTTCCTGTGGGTATCTCCCTGACGTTCAAATGCCGAATCGGGTCACCACTTCCTGTGGGTATCTCCCCCCGACGTTCAAATGCCGAATGGGGGTCACCACTTCCTGTGGGTATCTCCCTGACGTTCAAATGCCGAATGGGGTCACCACTTCCTGTGGGTATCTCCCCGACGTTCAAATGGCATATGGGGTCACCACTTCCTGTGGGTATCTCCCTGACGTTCAAATGCCGAATGGGGTCACCACTTCCTGTGGGTATCTCCTGGACGTTCAAATAGCATATGGGGTCCCCACTTCCTGTGGGTATCTCCGCGACGTTCAAATAGCATATGCGGTCACCACTTCCTGTGGGTATCTCCCGGACGTTCAAAGAGCATATGGGGTCACCACTTCCTGTGGGTATCTCCCGCAGTTTAAATAGCATATGGGGTCACCACTTCCTGTGGGTATCTACTCGACGTTCAAATGCCGAATGGGGTCACCACTTCCTGTGGGTATCTCCCCCCGACGTTCAAATGCCGAATGGGGGTCACCACTTCCTGTGGGTATCTCCCTGACGTTCAAATGCCGAATGGGGTCACCACTTCCTTTGGGTATCTCCTGGACGTTCAAATAGCATATGGGGTCACCACTTCCTGTGGGTATCTCCCCGACGTTCACATAGCATATGGGGTCACCACTTCCTGTGGGTATCTACCAGATGTTACACTGGCATATAGGGTCACCACTTCCTGTGGGTATCTCCCTTCAAATAGAATATGGTGTTACCTGCATTAACCGGGAGACTTATATGGACTTGGAGAGAGGCAAAAAAAATTATATGATATGGTTACCACCACAAGTGGCATCTCCACAAACATCACGACAGTATTTGGCACTACAATACAGATTGCTACCCCAGGCCTTGTGATGAAAAAAACAGAGGAGATTGATCAATCAAGCACCTGAACTGAGCCAGGTGCTTGATTGAGTACTTGGGTTAAAAGTCAAAATATAGTATACGGTCATAAACGACAACGACGAACGTGTAACCCAAATTATAAAATAGGTGAGATACAACGAACAATTTGATTGGCTGGTGGCATGTCATTATAACTCAATAAATCACGGGTTTCACTTCCGCTTGCTCTTTCGCTTGCTTAAAAATTAAGTAAACAAAATAATTCTGTTCGTTTGATGAATTTTTACTTGACTACATATTTCAAACATTTAATATAATGTCCACGACAGAGCCTGCCACCAAAAGACAACGCGTTCACACGGAAAAGGAAAGATTTGCTGCTCTTTCCGACCCTGAGCTAAACGTTTGCTAGACAACCGTCACTCGAAAGCGACAAAAACCGCAACGAATTGGGCAATTTCAACTTTTCAAGGTATGTAATATCTTTAATTATTCTAATAAAAGTTTAAAAAACTCATGTAAACTATAATTTGCAGTTACAAAACATTTTTCTGCATAAAATCATTGTCCCAATGTGTTCATACATGACATACTTCACTTTACTGAACTAAAATATATTGTTGACATTTTACGAGTACGTATAATTTCGTTCAATACGAAATAAACTATTCGGTATAACTATTTGTTTTCACTCATTTATCATTGTATACATACAATAGTTTTATACGGTACCTGAACGTGAATGTTATTCCATATTACTCTTAGACTGGTGCAATGAAAAAAAGATTTTGACAAAAATCGAGAACATGACAATTGGCCAACTGGACGAAAACCTTCGTCGTTTCTACGCCGAAGTTAGGACGAAAAACAAGGAAGAGTACAGCAAATCAGCGCTGCTTGGATTAAGACACGGTGTGGAACGTTTCCTCAACTCTCCTCCGTTCAACAAGGGAATTAAAATCTCCGCC
Source organism: Chrysogorgia sp. JL179-B06 (assembly GCA_035772405.1). Classification (NCBI taxonomy): domain Eukaryota; kingdom Metazoa; phylum Cnidaria; class Anthozoa; order Scleralcyonacea; family Chrysogorgiidae; genus Chrysogorgia; species Chrysogorgia sp. JL179-B06. The sequence continues at coordinate 1,381,494 of JAYKKM010000193.1, read as the reverse complement.
AACCCAAGGTTTACAAGGTCAAATCAGATGCTAGATGCAAAAATAAAACAGCTGAAGCGAAGTGGCAAAGAAAACGTTCACCATAAACCGCCGCTCGAACAAGAAGACCTTGAAAATTGAAAACCAGCGGAGTGTTCAATTTGAACTACCCCCTTTCTCTTCTCCGCTGCGTATGGTTTCACATCGTTCTGTTCTGGTGTAGAAGAGGTCGCGAAGGACAACGTTCGCTCACGGTGAACAGCTTTTCCTTTGAAATTGACAGTTCCGGTCAACGCTTCGTGAAGATGACTGACGACGAGCCATCCAAAAATCATCCAGGTGGTACAAACGATGTCTCGAGCAATGAAAAGGAGGCCAGAATGTATCTAACAGATCAACCAGTTGATGGCTACAAAGCACTATGGTGAACATTATCAACAAATAAGTGGTGTTGCGATGGGCACCAAAATGGGTCCAAGCTATGCTAACTTATTTGTTGGTTATGTTGAAAAAGAGATCTTTGAACAATACACGGGTCCCTTGCCTGATTTTTTCGGAAGATTTATCGATGACTGTTTAGGAACAGCGTCGTGTTCACGTGTCCTTTTAGAGCAGTTCATCAACTTTGTTGATGATTTCCATCCTGCTCTGAAGTTCACGTGGGAAATCAGCGAGACCTCTGTGTCGAGACCTCTGTGTCGTAGGTACGTGTGTTATGTATTTACACTCGCGAATTCTAAATCTGTTTTCAGAATTGAAAATGGTAAGGGTTTGGCTGGGGTTAAGATTTGGGCTAAGATTTGGGCTTATGATGAGGGTGATAATCTCGCCGTGGCCGGAATTCATTTCTCGCAAAAGGTACGTTTGTATATATAGCTAATTATTATTATTATTATTATTTACGAATATTTAAAACAGGATAACCTAATTGGTACAAAAGTACTGTTATCAACTGGGTCCTGTGTTTACCTAATACAATCACGAAAATACTCCTAAAACAATATTAAAATTATACAATATAAGAAGCTAACTAAAATAATCATCCACAGCTCGTACAAATAGTGCTCGTGATGATAATTGTCTAATGTCCAATGGTAGCTCATTAAAAATGGTTGCTGCCTTAAAAAAGAAACTATTCCGTCCTATATTGGTATTAACTTTCGGAAGTTTTAAAGAACATTTATTGTTTCTCGTTCCATATTAATGGTCTGTTTTTCAACATAGTTCACAAAAATGTCACAGATCCGTTAAGAGAATCAAAGACTAATTTACATATTCTCTTTTTAATGCTGTTTTCGATCGAAGGGATATGCAGTTCTAGGTTATTTTGGGCACATTCTGTAATAATCTTGATGCTGCGACGCTCAATGTCCCTTATCTTCAACTTCTTTGATTCAGACCAACCAAGCAAGTACGATCATGGACCTATAGATGGTTTCAGCTGCATGAAAATTTAAAGATTTACGAATGCGTCGAAGAAGGTTGACTCTTCCAGATGCTTTTTTGTATATCTTATCAAAATAAGTGTTGAACAGAAGTGTGGGATTCAGTTGAGTTCCTAAGTAATTGTAGCTATTGGTAAAATTGATGATGGTTTGGCCAGTTTTGATGACTAAGTTATTTTTCGGCAACCTGCCAAGTCGTTTTCCAGTTCCAAAGAGCATGCACTCTGTCTTACCTTTTTTCAGGTTGATAACTAGTTCGTTGTCACGGAACCATTTTGAAAGATTGTCGATGTCCTCATTTAGATTATCCTGGATAACAGAGATATGCTTCGCCGAAGTAAATAACACGGTGTCATCAGCATATGTAATAATGCTTGAGTGATTAATGGGGTCATAAACATCGTTAAAGTGGATCAGGAACAAAATAGGCCCGAGAATAGACCCCTGTGGTACTCCGGTATTGACAAACTGTGGATCAGATAGAATGCCATTATATTCCACAAATTGCTTCCGGAGAAAAAGTTAGTCAGTAAACCACTCCAATTCAACATCACATATACCATATGATGGCAATTTGTTCAAAATACAAGAATGACTGATAGTGTCGAAAGCCTTTGAAAGGTCGATATAAACAGCTCCGGTTAAATTACCCCTATCCGCTTCTCTTCTTATGCAATCAGTAAAGTAAGTTATTGCTAACTCTGTAGATCTAACAGACCGGAAACCAAACTGATACCTCGAAAGTAAGGAATTACTTTCAAGATGCAATACTAGTTATTTGTAAACGAGGCGTTCCAGAATTTTTGAGAGGACAGGTAAGATAGATATCGGTCTGTAATTATCTATGACTGATAGCGAACCAGATTTATGCAAGCGAATTATTTTTGCAGTTTTCCAATCACTGGGAAAAATCGCAGAAAATAGAGAGATATTCATTATATGGGCCAATGGTTGAGCCAAAATGGAGGCGGCATCAATCAACATACCTGAAGGAAAGTTATCAAGACCACTGGCTTTCTTTCGCTTGAGCCTCTTTAATTCTTTGTAAACATCAACATCATTTACTCTATGGAACTTAAAAAAATGTTCCACAGTTATGTATCTCATTTGGAACTTTACCCCAGACAAAATCTCGCAGGGGTATTGACTTTAACTTTAGAGTTTTTTCTATAGTAGAAAAGTACTTGCAGAAAGTGTTTGCAATCATTTCTTATCACATGAAAGTTCCCCATTGATATCAAAAGTATATTTTTTATAGGAGATGAAGAAACCTTTGTAGGATAAATCTTTTTAATAGCTTGCCAAATATTATCGAGTGAGTTCGCATTATCATTGAGTAGATTTCTATAATATTGACTCTTGCACTTTTTAACCAAACCCGACACTCGATTCCGTTGACGTTTATACAATGACCATATAATTTCGTTATTAGAATTACGAGCTCTTCTAAGCAATTTATCCCGATCATTCATTTCTTTCTTAACATTTGCTGTAAGCAAGGACATAAACGACCTTTTACTTTCTTAGTAATAAACGGAGCATGTTTATCAACTAATTTGTGTAGAATAATTTTCAAATGAGACCAAGTCTGATGCACACAGGATGAAGAATAAATAGAGGCAAAGTCAGAGCTCTTCAGATCATTTCAGAATTTGTTTGGGTTGTAGTTTGAGAAATTGCGACCAGTAACTGTCTTAGGCAGATGTTTGATGCCATGCAATTTACGCACACAGCCGATAAGGTCATGGTCACTCAAACCAGCTGGTATGACTTTTGCTGAGTGGACTTTTTCAGGGACACTACTGCAGATTATATCAATTAACGTTTTACTTAATTTAGTTATCCTGGTGGGAGTTGTAAGAAGTTGCCTCAGGCCACACGAATTTATTATTGATTTGATATCTTTATGATCTGAGTTGACAAGATAATTACAATTAATGTCTCCTGTGAGTATAATTTCTTTATTTTCAGAGGCTACGGTTGAAAGGGCCGATTCAAATTGAACTTCAAAATCTTGTGAGTGATATCTTGACGAGTCTGCAGTGGTCTATAAATAATGCCAATTAGAAAACCTTTGCTGTAGGGGAATACAATTTCAAGCCAAATACACTCAACACCGTCTACTTCAAGATCAACACGCCTTTGAAATGGTATAGATGTAGAAATATACACACCAACCCCTCCACCATGTCCAGATTTACGACATTTACCGATAAAAGAATAGCCTGTAATTTGAAGTACAGCGTTATCAATTGATGTCAGGTGTGTTTCACTAAGAGCAAAAATATGAATGTTCGGGAAGTTAGCCAAAATCTCTACGATATTATGTTTATGCGATACCAAACCTCGTATATTCTGGTGAAGAATCTTCAAACCACGTTGAGAAACCAGTTCCCTGAGTTCAGGTAGCTCATGTAGCGTATCTCCTTCGGATAAATCTTGTTCGAACAGACCAAGATTCATTCAAACATGGCGGACAAAGATGCTATCAGCTTCTTCACCTTCTTGACCAAAGCACTTTAAGTGACAAATATTGAGACAACGTTCACATTGAATCCTGCTTTGGGTTTTCCTTACCGTCTTCGTACATATCATACACTTTATGCTCAGGGCATGATTCTATATCCCCACTCATTAAAAGTAGAAGTCGCAGCAGCGTAGAAAGGTTTGAACGAACCCAAAGACCTTTCTCTTGCCGATAATTCCATAATGATACATACGTAAAACTCTCCTTTATGTTGTAAAGGAGAGTTTTAGGTTGTCCTTACAATTAAGGTTGTCCTTTAAGGTCACAACTCAAAACCGGAAAACCTCAAATTCTAAGCGCAGAAAGCATGATGGGAGCTTGCATGTGCAGGTTAGTTTGAATTATTGCGGGTCGCTATATGTTCGTGGCATTTTGTATCACGTGCACAACCCCCAATAATTCAAACTAACCTGCACGCGCAAATGCCCATCATGCTTTTCGCGCTTAGAGTTTGACGTTTTGTGGTTTTGAGGACAACCTTAATTGAATTAGCTGTATTGCATTCAAATAGTTGAATTTGCCCACTAGCCCAAGTATCCAGAGTTAACGCCTAGTGGGCGTCTTGTTAATTTTAGAGATGAAATATGAAATGTAAACGCAGAAAGAACTCACGCTAAACCATAGCATTGTCACGAGAATCATACTGTAGTTGATAAGTTTCTTTCAAATTGGTAGCGTGGCCGAGTGGTCTAAGGCGCTGGTTTAAGGCAACCTTATATTAATTTCGATGGCGTGGGTTCCATAATTATTCTAGATGTGGAAAAAAATGTATGACATGATGCGAATACGGGTTCATATGTTATGTAAACGTAGAATGAACTCATAGTATTCCATATAGCATTGTCATATGAGCAATGCTGCTTTCTTTTTAACGAATTGGTATGGTGGCTGCAGCCATTTCGATGGCTTGGGTTCGAAACCAAGCGCTGCTATTATTCATTTTATTTTATTACAAGATGACATGAGTAGCCTATTTTTCTTAGTCAATTCTAGAGATGGAATGAAATGTATTACATGATGCGAATACTGGTTTAAATTTTATATAAACGTAGATAGAACTCACCGTGTACCAATAGCACTTTAAGCGGTTGCTATTAATAGCTCAAAATGCGGACAAACAAACCAAATATGACTCGCAAATTATTGGTTAGGTTTAGGGTTTTGATGATATTAGGTTAGCATTTCGTCGTACGGCATGCAAATTGTGAAACTATTTGCATATTCAGATCTTTAGAAATATATTGTTTTCAAAATAAATTGGCATAGCATGACCAGTTGCTACGACCAGCTTCGCCACTGTGTTTTTCTAGCTTCTCGATTGCCATTATAACTCGATAATCACACAAGACAAAGTTTTTTATTTCAGCTTATGCTTTATTGACTTGTAATGACACGGTTTTTGAGCTCAATCAGACAGCCGGTTGTCGCTCATTTACTTCTGATTATTTTATAATACTAGATATAATTGCATGGATGTGTCAGCTCAACCAACAAGCAGGTGAAGTGCACCCTTGATCAATGTGGTGATATAATTTACTGTCGATAAATTTTTAGCTGATTTGGAATGCCTCCCATGGAACTCATTAGATATGTTCGATGACATTAATGACTCTTTGAAACAATGGTATTGTTTATTTAACAGTGTTCTTGAAATACACGCCCCTCTTAAAAAGCGGCGAGTAAAAAGGCAATTCAAACCTGAATGGTTTTCTACTGAAATAGGTACGGCAATTAGGGAACGTAATAATTTGCATAGCCATGCTATTTTACTTAATTGATTGCACGAAATAGAGTAGTTCATTTAATTAGAAATGCTCAACATACTTTTTACCGTGATTCCATTAATACAAATCTTGACAACCTAAATAACTTGTGGAAGATAATTCGTGATATTGCTCCTTCTAAAATAATGCTCTAATTTACCTAGTCACTTGACAAGCATTATAATTTATTTAATGAACACTTTGTAAATATCATTAACTCAGTCCAATTGCCCACTTGTTCTGAAAATCCTAACTTGAACTTCCTTACAGACTTCGTTAATTCTAGGATTTCTAATGATATTTATTTTAGCATTCCTTTAGTTATAGAGGATTTTGTTCTTTCCAGTCTCAAACAATTGTCTTCTGGCAAAGCCGCTGGACTGGATTGACTTAATAGCTATTTTCTAAAAATCGCCGCTCCATCAATTTCTTCTTCATTAACGGCGATTTTTAATTTAAGTCTTTCTTTAGGTGTTTTTCCAGATCTGTGGAAAATCGCAAAAGTCTCACCATTGTTTAAAGACGGCTCGCTCCTATTTCAGTCCTAGCTACAGTTTCTAAAGTTCTTGAGCGTCATGTACATTCCTCCTTTTATATAGCTTTCTTACTAAGTATAAACTACTTACAGACACCCAGTTTGGCTTTAGAAAGTTCCGTTCATGTGAGCTTGCCATTACTGATCTTTCTGATAAAATACTCAGTAACATGGACAATAGACTTTTAAACGGTCTTTTGTTGATTGATCTTAAGAAAGCATTCGACCTAGTAAATCATAATTTACTATCTGCAAGCTTCGTATCTATAGGTGTTCTTCCCCATCCTTAGATTGGTTTCACTCCTACCTCACTGGTCGCTTCCAAAGAACGAATTTCAAGGGAACGTTATCAGACAAACTTCCTCTATCACTTGGCATACCACAAGGAAGTATTCTTGGCCCTCTTCTTTCTCTTATTTATCAATGATCTACCTTTACAATTACCTCTTGATACAGATCTAACTATGTTTGCTGATGATACTACAATCCTTGTATCTGGTTCTTCTATCTCTGATATTGGTTCTAAATTGAACCATATTGCGATGGGCGTGTCTGCTTGGACAGCAAATAATAAAATGGTATTAAACAGCTCCAAGACTAAGTCCCTTTTAATTACTACATCTCAGAAATTCAAAGTATTGCCTGATTGGTCTCTTAACGTTACTATTGGTGGTGAACTTATCGAACAAGTTGACTCTGTAAAGGTACTTGGTGTAACGCTGGATGCCCACCTTACTTGGGACAAGCATGTAGACACCATCTGCAATCGAATCAGCACTAGGTTGTCCTTGTTACGACGTATTAAACCTTTTCTTACCCATGATTGTGTTTTACGCTTTTATAATTCTTGTATTCACAATCACTTTATCTATTGCTCGACCGCCTGGGGTAACTGCTCTCATACTCTCCTATTACGATTACTTCGTTTACAGAAACGTGCTGCTCGTATAATATTATCTGCTGACTTTTTACAACCTTCTGTAAGTCTCTTTTCTAAACTCAAATGGATTATAATCGCTGACCTGATAAAATGCAGGAAGATTTTGTTGCTCTTTAACGTATTAATTAATTCTGATGCTCCTCTTTGTTTTAAGCACAGGTTCAAGTTTTTGTCAGACTCTTTTGCTGCTGGCAGATGCAGCACCAGAGCAAGTTTTCTTGACCTATGTGTACCTTTTCCACGTATTAATTCTGGCAAGCGTACATTCGCCTATAGTGCTGCAATTCGTTTTAATGATTTGAACGTGGATTTTAAGCAGCTCGTTTCTAACTTTATCTCAACCTCTTTGTCCCTTAGGCAAAATTCTTTCAAGTATAAACTTAAAAACATTTTTATTTTACAACTTAATTCTGTCCAACATCTTGAGGAATTAATATGCTATGATTGTCGTTTTCAACTTTGTTGTAACTGTATTTCTCACTAATAATGTATCTTTATTAGTTATAGTATTTCATATATATTATGATATCTGCATGTTCTAGTTTATTAGTATTTTTGTCATTGTAAACAATTATTAGTTTTAGATAATTAGTCAGTATTTATAGAAGGTCGTATGTTAGAAAACTGTAACTGGTTAATACGTTTTAACCTTCTTTAAATAAAGTTTATTGTATTGTATTGTATTGTATATAATGCATGCATGAATGTTGTGCTTTTAATTTTTGTATGGCATAATAAGGCATTTGTACATTTGAGTAGTGCAAATATGCATTGTGCAGGTTTATAGACCTACACATGTTATGCCTGGCCTCCACATAGTGTTTCTGTGGAAACACTTTTGTCTTGGAATAGAACTGCACATGCAATGCCGGTCTCATATATATTTAAGCTACTCTTGTTGAAGTGCTTTCTGAAGGACATTATAGTACAACCAACATAGATTTTATTACATTTCTTACAAACAATCAAATGTAAAATTAATATAACATGTGCGATCACTCAAACTAAAAGTATTACCTTCATCAACAAATCTGGCAACACACTAATTTGGCCGCATGCACCAGGAGAGCATTTATATGTGCATTTTTTTAAATTGGGACAATAAAATAATATATTTTTCTGTACATAAATTAAACTGCTTTATTCCCATGGAACTGAACCTGAGAGACTTTTTTGAATATCATTATCTTGTAATCTGTTATAAATAGGGCTTCACTTTTGTAACCAATGTGTCATTCTGATAAATGAGGGGTCCCGCAAAGCAAATGTGTTCAGAGTATTTTTTGAAGGTGCGTATATGTTTATAAACCTGAACAGAAGAATATATATATGCTGTAGAATCTGTTTATACATACATACATACATACTTTATTGTGTCCCCCCTAAGGGCTTTTCAACACTACTTTACAAAATATTAGAATATTAAAGTATTTAAAAATATTAGTACGAAATATCTAAAAATTCAAGGATTACAAGTCTACTTCTAAAATTCTGTCCAACATGTTCATCCTTAATTTCTTCTTAAAACTGGACAGCGAGGATGCTTGCTTTAATTCGTTGTCGAATTCATTCCAAATTTTCACTCCTCTATAGTGGAAAGTTCTCTGACCTGCTGAGGTTTTATAAAACGGGATTTTCAAAAGATCCCGATGATCACTGGTGTGGCGCTCATGAATATTTGATATTTTCCTAAATTTGTTACACAAGTATGGCGGGGCAAGTTTATACTTATGCATGCATTTATACATCAACACAGCATCTCTAAAAAGCAGTTGCTGCTTAATAGGGAGCCAGTTGAGCTCGCGTAACACAGGTGAAATATGTTCAAACTTTCTAGTGTTAGTAACTATCCTACATGCAAAGTTGTGTACTAATTGTAATTTATTTACATTCTTGATCGAGGTGTTTGGCCATACCGTGGAACAATAAAGAAGCTTGCTTATTACAAGTGCTAATATAATAAGGGATAATGTTTCTTTATCAAAGCAGTTCTTAACTCTGTTTATTTGGTACAATTTGGCCATGCACGAGGAGACAAGATTGGTGATATGTAGGTCATATGTTAAATGTGCATCAACTGTTACTCCCAAGTCTTTGGCATTGGAAACGGGCGTGATGATCTTCCCCAGGAAACTCAAAGTCATATCCGAGGAGAGCCTTTGCAGCATCTGCCGCGAGCCAATCAGAAGGAATTTGGTTTTTGATGGATTGATCAATAATTGGTTTTGGCTGCACCACTTGGCGATGGAGATCTTCTTCTTACTCGATGGAGATCTTCCTCCAGGTGCTGTTTTGCTTGATCTACATTCTTAACAGGAAATGACTGAAAAACTTTTGAGTCATCCATGTACGACTCAAGGTGACAGTGTTGCACATACAATGGTAAGTCATTCAGGTAAATACTGAAGAGCAATGGTGATTAAATTGCTCCTTGAGGGACACCATGGGTAACAGGAACTGTCAGGAAGTTGTGAGGACACAGTAGAGCCAATACGGACGCACTGCGACCTTCCCGTTAAGTAGCTTTCGAACCATGTTACTGCACTAGGGGATGCACCAACACAAATTAATTTGTTGTGTAGGATAGAATGGCTTATGCTGTCAAAAGCCTTTGATAAATCCAACAGGATGAGCGCCGTGACACATTTCTTGTCCATGGCCTCTAATATGGTATCGGCTACCAAGATGTTAATTGTCTCTGTCGAATAATGTTTCCTATTTCCGCTTTGATGACGTATTCAATGATTATTCCTAGAAAGATATGTGCTACATTGATCAAGAGCGAACGGTCATTAGGGAACGGTTGATGATGTCGGTAAGAGGACCAAGGATGACTGGAAGGCAGTCCTTGATAACACCCATGCCTACTTTATCCATCCCATGTGCTTTGTTTGAGGGCATGGATGATATCATGCGACTAACATCTGTACAGCTAGATACTTGGATAAATTTAAACATCTCGGGCTCATCCAGAGAATATGCCCTGGGATTATCCAACTTACATCCAAAGGGGTTTTGAGTGGGAGAGATTATAAACGGTATAGAAAAATGTTTCAAAATGCATAACAGGCAAACTGTTGGCACTTTTTTACTCAAGTTTTTGCTTAATAGACAATTAAGAAAAATGTAAGAACAGTAACAAATATTGTAACTAGAATTTATAATACATTATTATATGCCCTGTATTATATATAGCAAAACCTGCTACACACGTTATGTAGCAGCCTCAAAATGATCAATTGTCAGTAGTGAGATGCAGAATGCTTCCATAACTTTTTATCTATTATTAATTTATTTACTTTTATATATTCTCTGATTTTTTGTTATTTTTGTTAGGAAATGTGCTAATGGGAAAGTAACGCTGGGCTTAATTACCTTATATTAAATCAGAAGGTATTTTCTGTTAACAAATAGGCGGCGAATAAGTAGGGGGCTTATAAGCGGGATTGTACGGCATTTTATGATTGGTAGGTTGATGCATGTATAAATCTCACTGCGTTGGGGGGAAATGTTAGGAGTTGAACCAGACCTTGAATTTTGAGGCGCGCGATCGCTCTCGCGCGCTTCCGCTCCCCTTAATTTGTTCGTGAGAGAGTGATTTACAGCGCACCTTAACTGCGCAATTGAAAAGTTGTAAAACGAATGTCCTAAATCGATAACTTCAGTGTTCCGGTCAATCCAAATCAGTGCGGCCATTTTCTTCTTGAAAGTCGTCTTCCTGGAAGAGAACTTTTTTAATCGGAGACTGTCTGCTCCTCCTCATGAACCCGAACATTTAAACGTTTGTTCAGCATATTATTTGCTGGCTGTTTAAGTTAGTAACTTTTTAAGTATGTAAGTGCTACATATACTATAGTATATACTTCTCACTATTCCACAGTGTTTAATTTATTATTCTATTGTACATTACATAGTAACATTTAGAAAGTATTAATTACTTATAAATATCTACTAATAATAAATGTAGTAATATATTATCCATTCCAATAATCAATTTCAACTTGGTTGCTTCCATCCAGGTTAATTAATTAATATTATATATATGATAGAAATAGTCATTGTGATAGTGGGGATATTGGGGATTATATATATATATATATATATATCTGTCACTCTCTACCACTCTCCTTAGCAAAACGCGGGGAGCGATTTGCCACTCTCCTGCTTTATACAAAATTCAAGGTCTGTTGAACATGTGTCAGCTCACTTGCGATAAATGCATTAAGCAGGTAAAGGCATGTCATCCTGAATGGGTTAAACAAGTACTGATATAATTTAGATAATACATGATGTTGCGCTCGTTGCATAGGCTAGCATATTTGTGTTAGTTACTATTGGAATAAATATGACATGTGTTAATTAATATTATGATAGCAATAGAGGTATTCCAGTGTAGTAAAATATTTATCAATAATCTTATGCAGCTATATTTTATATTGCTATATATATATTGGTGTCTTACGCAGCTATATATATATTTCCTAGTGATCGGACCGATGGTAGTATTAATACCAGCAGACTTAATAGAGTGAAAAATTCAGTTTGAAATAACTCTCTTACTTGAAAGAACTATTAGTGTGTAATCCCATTCCCATGATACTAAACATATGAAGTTACTTACGTTTTAAAGATATATATACATGCTTTTTCAGTAAGTTATTATACAGTATGACATCAGAGTGAGGATCCGGCTATTACATATCAAACACATCTTAATCAGTGCAGATTCATGCACCCAAAAAGTAAACACTGAGTTATTTAGTTATTTAGGTTGATGTCTATTTATAAAACAATGAAATTCAGAACAACACAAGCTTGATAGTTTAAAGGCTCTCAGAGATACATGTAGTGTCTCCTATAAGTCCATTCGATTGGCAAATCAATGAGTTATCTATTTTTAAGTAAAATAACTAAGCACTACGCTATTACGGCGGGCGAGGGGTTGTTGCGTACACGTATTTCTAGTTATGGGTAAATGCAGACAAGCATGGGTACTGACGTCATCTCGACAAAGTGCTATTACATGATGGGAATATGGACATAAAGGGACACTCCAGTCCAAAGCAAGTTTCATTCAAACGAAAGAACTATGTATACTGTACTTACTTCAGAATGAGTATTAGTTTCTTTCAAATCTTTTTAGTTTTGGAGAAATTTGACTTTGTTTGTCGTAGCGTTTGGCGTCATTGAGTGATAGAAGCAAATGTTATTTGACAGCGTGGTTTTCTGTCTAAACGTAAATATTCTTGGTTTATTGTTCAATACTTTCTACAATGCCTCATTGCATGGTGCTCGACTGCACAAATAATTCACGCTAGACTGCGGGAATAAGTTACCATCGAATTCATGCAGAAAGTAAACTGCGACAAGCGTGGCTGGCCACAATTCGCCGAAATAATCCATGTGCACGCAACAACTAGTTTGTTTCTTCCGGTACATTTTACGCCTGATTGCTTCGAGGAAAGCATGCGTAAATTAGTGCCTGCATGGCCACCAAAACAGGAGAAAATTTGAGGCTAATTCAGTACCATCTATATTTCTACGAAGATATCCCAGCGAAAAATCGATACGCTGACTAAATAATATTTTGCCTCAAAACCTAGCTGATTTATTTCCTGTTAAGTTAAGGCCTAGAATTAAATTTCTAATGGAACGACGCTTTCGCCCGCAAGCAAAACAACAATGGCGGCACCCATAAACTTGTGACTAGTGACAGGAAAGCTTCGACCACTGCTTCGACTTATGATGGATACGTTTTAGTTTTATTCCTGCGTCTAGAGACAGGAATGGCTCCAACTAAAACTCGTTAGACGGGTTAGGGTTAGAAAACTCGTTAGGTGGGGGGTTAGGGTTAGGACCTTTGTTGTTTTGGGGTTGGTTACAGTCCTCTCTGCACATTTCGAGGTAAAAAGCCTTTTTATTGACCAATTTGACCAATCTATGGAGTCGGAAAACTAGAACGTATCCATCACAAGTCGGAGCCTTTCCTGTACTATAGTTATCGTGACATTGCTATGCTGATTTAGTGTGAGTTCTTTATCTGCGTTTACCTAACATTTAAAGGGACACTCCAGCCCCAAAGCAAGTTTCATTCAAACGAAAGAACTATGTAAACTTACTTCAGAATGAGTATTAGTTTCCCTCACATTTTTTTAGTTTTGAAGAAATTTGACTTTGTTTGTCGTAATTTTCGCACATTACGTATGACGATAATTAGCTTTATACAAATTGGTAGCGTGGCCGAGTGGTCTAAGGCGCTGATTTTAGGCTCCAGTCATAATTGCGTGGGTTCGAATCCCACCATTACTTTTACTAGAAATACGCTATACGCAACACCCCTCGCCCACTTACAGTTTGAAACTTTTATAGCGTAGTTGCTAATTTACTACTAATTTACTATTTATTTTACTTGAATTAGGTATTAGCCCATTTATTTGCAAAACGGAATAGATTTGCAGTGGACAATATCTCTGAGAGCTTTGTGTTGTTTGAATTTAATTCTTCCATAGGACATCAAACTAAATAGCGTAAACTTTTTAAATTTTTGGGTGCAGTACCTGCACTGAACAGAATAGTGGGGAAGTTTACTGCTGTTTCTACCATAAATCACTAAGAAAGAAATTACAGTACTTGTCTCTCCCTACAGTTGATTCATCAAGGCCGGCGAGAGCAAAACCCGGGCCCCAGGACTGACATGTGTACCCCTCCACTAAATTTCCATGAGATGAATGATCCCTTTATAATTGCAAGTATATATTTTTAGATAGTAACGGTACAGCATAATATACAATAATTGGATGAAGATGAGCATGATATCAAGAATTATCCAGCAGAATTATCTGCCAAAGCAGATAACATTGACCGAGATAACTCTTAATATCATGCGTAAGCGAAATCCAATAATTGTTTTATTATACATTATTCAAGATAGTTTTACTAAAAATATACAAACAAATCTACTACAAGCATTTTTATTTTGTAATTTTCGCGCGCTTGGTCCTAGTGACGTCATCAGCGTTCAATAATTTTTGTTTTGGACACCTCCGTGCAATAATTCACAGGATTCAACAGAAATGAGGTTGCACCTGTCAGAGATTGACAATTCACTGGAGTATGTTGACCAATAAGAAACGAGAATGAAGTTTCAATGTATAATAACTGTTTTTAGCCAGCGGCATTGGGGAACAGTGTTGAGATGAACGGGTACTTCGTGTTACCGGTAGGTACGCATAATGGTTACAACATTTCATTGGTTTGCAGAATACACCAGTCACCAATGATTGACGTGGCGATGTGGCCGGGCCCCTTGCAAGGTCCCGGGCATTTCACCCCCCCCCCCCCCCCCCACTCTCGCCGGCCTTGTGATTCATGAAATAATCAACTTAGTAGTATAAAAAGACACCAAAGGCTGTTAAATAATGAAGGAAGGAAGTGCATCCTCTTTATTATTCAAATATCTAGGGGTGCATATAGTGCAAATGTATAGGCGTCAATTTGGTTTTAATTTAATTTTTGGATTCTAATCTTTCCTAAGTCTGGACATGAAACTAATCGGTTAATAGAAACCCTGGGATTGGTAGCATGCTAGTTAAGAAATGTCTTGAAGGCATTTTACCACCATTTCTATAGAACAATTTTAATCTCAATGAATCTGTTCATTGCATACATGTAGGAGCATCATCTATTGCCTTAATTGACAATACTATACAACTTTCAAGTTACAATTAGTTTTTGTAACATATTGTACATATATATATGAATATGTGTAATAAATTTATATTTGTAATAAATAATAATTGTAATTTGTTAGGAAACAGGACCCCATCAATACCAGTGTTAGCATTGAACAGGCTATTCTGTATTAATTTTATTGTGTTATTCTTGTTATTTTTATTATTATTAATAATGCCTAAACTTTTCCCAATCCCAGAGTGTTGTCAGACTATGTGTATACTGGTTCCAAAAAAATTGACGAATCTCTTATTCTGCAGGAAAACCTCTATTGCTTTCATAATATTAAATGAACATATATAACCTATATTCAGGATGACATATGTCTCCTCAGTCTTTTAAATATAGTGTGTTTTTTTTACCCCCGGCCCGGCCCATTTCAATGTTGATTTCTACACAGAAAATTGAACCAAAAGTGGTTTCTTGCAATTAGGAACAACATTGCACAGCGTGGCAGGGGATTTTTCTTGCTAAAGTGGAGGGCATTTTGCCTCCACGGCGGAAGGTCGGCGAAAATGGAAATGGAAAAAAAGCAGCCATCAACAATGGAAAGAAAGATGTGTGTTCTTAGATTTCCTGGACGAATCGTCACGCTAAGGGGTTACAAGCAGGCGTCATCTCGCAAGGTTCGTACAACTACGATGTCTGAGTTCGACGAAGCGATTGAAGAATTGAAGAGTCAGGGGTATGGTCGTGTGGTGAAAATTCGTGCGCCGAGAAGTGCTAAAGAAAGCACGATATTTATCAAGTCTAACCCGGAGGTACTGCTTCCGGAAAGTCTCATTCCTTTGGAAGAATATCGCAAACGTTATGCTATTGAAGTTCACTCTAGTATTACGGATGGGATGAAGCGTGTCTTGATTGAGAAAGGCAATGTTGAAAAGGACTTTTTTAATATTATTAATGTGTAATTAAGAAGCAACACTTCTCCACAGTGTTGAATGAGATTTAATAAATTATGAGAACAAGTGTTGTTATGTAGCCATGTAGCGGAGTGTGCACAGAGGTCAAACGTCCGCAATGTTTACTGACCTATTGATGACTTATAGTACTTTGTAATTGTGACACAATTTTTGTAGAATGTGCGGACATTTTGTAATCATTTGTATTAAAACGAAATGAATATTATACAAAATTTATACATTGTTTGAACAATGCGTGTCTGTGTGAATATTTGGGTTATTGTTAGGGTTAAGGTTATGGTTAGTGTTAAAGTAAAGTTAAGTAGCCACGTAGCCGCGTAGGCGCGTAGCCACGTAGGCGCGTAGCCACGTAACCACGTAGCCACATAGGCGCGTAGCCACGTAGTCGCGTAGCCACGTAGCCGTGTAGGCGCGTTGCCGTGTAGGCGCGTAGGTGCGAATGTGCCTAGGCGCAAAGTAGGAAACGTAGCCACGTAGCGGTTGACAGGGGAAATTTCAATTGCAGGGTATTCTATAGTTGCTCCAAATATCTCGTTAAATATAAGGACTTTTTCGCACCGCGAAGGCCCTGAGGACGAGGTTAGGCCGTTGACCCCCTTTCCTAAACAAATAAACTAAATGTGACTCTGGAAATAGCTAGGAATCCCGTGTGAGGGACTAAACGCCGGTCGATATTAGCACCCTCGCCCTCAGGCCTTCGGCCGGCGCTTCGCGCCGGGCGAGGGGATTAAACAATTAAACGAGACTTACTTGTAAGTTGAAGTTTGATTGTAATTCTGTCATGTCATCAGTCCGGAACGAAGGAGTCACATAAGATGCCCATGCGCATTGCTGGTCAGTTTTCAACGCGAGTAGTACAGGAAATTCGGAACGAAGGAGATGGGTGGGATGGGAACCATGGGCATGTGACTCCTTCGTTCCGGACTGATGACATGACATAATTACAATCAAACAGTTCAACTTACAGGTAAGTATCGTTTAATTGTTTAATTATACATGTCATCAGTCTACGTCACTACGCAGTCACATGAGATTTCAAAGTCCTGTTTTACGAATATTTTCATGTTATGAGATTTATTAATTAGTGTAAACCACTGAACATACAAACATTTTGATACTTTTAATAAACTTATTGTTTCAAAAGTGCAGTACCAAAATTATTAACAGAAATGTCAAGTGGTTTCTCATAAAATCTGGCAAATGTTCCAGAGTTAGACTAACCAGCCGATTTCATGATCTCCTTTACGTCAAGCCCTTCAACTCTGCACTTTGATGTTGATGCTGCTCGGCTGCTATGAGCTCTATACTTTTCCACATCAATGCCTGCTAGTTTTAGCACTAGTTTGATCCATCTAGCTATTGTATCCTTACATACTGGTTTGTATGGATTTATGTAACTTAATAATAGCTGAGAATGACCCATTCTATTTGATTGTGTTCTCTGTAAATACTCTTTCAAGTGTTCAACCACACAGATCTTCTTGTCATCCTGAAATGCCAGCAAGTCAATTGGCTGTAGATGTTTTCCAGGTTTCGTTTGCTTCAATTTCTCGTTTATTGTTATTCTGTATCTACTGGGTAATGCTTGTATGTAGTTTCCATCAAGCTTGTGGATAGTCTGTCCTCTTTGACCTGTTGTGAGGCACAGCAGAATTGTTAATTTTAATGTGAGCTCCTTTAATGGTATCGAAATCACTGATTCAGACTTTTTAAAACAGTTTAACACAATATTAACATCACAAATGTTTGTGTATTTAGGTAAGGCTGGACTCAGTTCAAATATACCTTTCATGTAGCGACACACTGCAGGGTTTTCCCCAAATTTTGTTCCTTCGTCTAATATCAGTATGGTAGAAAGTGCTGAATGGGCACTATTTATTACACTATAACGTAAGCCTGAGGTTTGAAAACATCTATTTTATGTTCCCTGTAGTAATTTCCCCACCTGTTTAGATAGGTCTGATACTGTTTTGATGTGCCTGTCCTCCAAGAAGCCATCAGGATTTTCCTAAGCTGTCCATGACAAGAGACAGACAAGAAGATTGAGTTTGTGCCACAGAGGGTGTACCTCTGATGGGTGACTTGGTAGTACGAGCAGGTTCTTTCTGGCTTTGATGTGGACTGGTTCTTGTTTCAACATTTGTAATGCTTTTGCATACCACCCCTGTGTTGGCCAGTCTGGTATTACACAAACTCACAGACACCCTTCCGTCCCTTCGTTCTGTATATTGCACAGTACTGCTGGAATAACACTAAAAGGGTGGAAAGCATATAATTTAGCTAAATGCATCTACTGAAAAAGTCTGTGGGTCTGGTCGGTAGGATGCATATTTAGAAAATTGCTTTTGATCCGTGTTACAAATAAGTCAATTTCAGGTTTGAAATTTAGCTTTTCCAAAGCATACACTAATCCATAACTGGGTCCAGGTCCCCCCAGAAGATAGCCCTTCGTACTCAGCTCCCCAACCTGTGAGTGAGGCATCAGTGATGATCTGGCATTGGGGTTCTACATGTGATAATGTTTGATATGCTGTTTCAACATGATTCACCCACCATTTCAATTCATTTTTAGCTTGTTGTATTAGGCACATAGTTGCATCAAAATTTCCCTTTGACTTTTTAGAGCAAGGGTCTTATCCTTTTCAAATCCTCTGTAGCACAGTGGGCCGTGCATTACCCCTGGAAAACGTGCTACAATTTTATCTATAATCCTCGCCACTTCTCTTATACTGTAGTTTGAGGCTGTTTTGAATGGCGTAATGCTGCACAAGCATTTTTCAAATCAGTGGCTTTGGCTTTGGTCAACCTGATTGTCATTGTTATTGAATTAACCACAAAGCCTAAGGTTACTATTACTTGAGAGGGCAGTAGTCTAAATTTTGTTGGATATACCACAAATCCAAAACTATCAAATAACAGTATGGCCTCAATTACATTTACTACACATTGCTCATAAGTTTGGCCTTGCATGTAGCAATCATCGATGTGTGCCACTGATATAATTTGGTAAACTTTCTGGGTGCACATGACAGGCCTTTTCGTAAACATGTAAATTGGTATAAGTTTCCATTCCATTTCATGAACCTTAACAGTTTTCGATCACCCTTATTTATAGGGATTAAATAATAGGCATCCTTCAGGTCCAAAGTGGCCATAAACAGTCTTTTGCCACCAATTTAGTTATAGTATGAATAGAATCCATTTTAAAATGTTGGTAAGCCACTATTTCATCAAACTTTTTTTAAATTAAGGATGAGACGGTGAGTCCCATCTTATTTAGTTCTCAAGAAGCTGCTGGAAATAATTTGACCTGCTATATATTCTACTTTTGTTAGTACTCCTTTTTTAAGTAATTTGTTCACCTCTGCCTCAAAGAGAGAATATTCATGCCTAAGTAACTTCTGGACAGGCAATCTATGTTGGGTAAGTTTACTTGTACAATCAATTTTCACCCCCACAACACTAGACAAGATTTCTTTGTCATTTGTTATATTTGTCCAAGCTGAAAAATATTCAGCCACCTGTCCAGCCTTAAACTCCTGACATGACCTATCCAAATATCTCAAAAGTTTAGGTATAAATTGTTCAAACCCACTTACTGAGTTTTGTATTTCTTTTAACTGTTTTCTTATTTCCTCTGAGGACCCTGCCATGGTTTTTTCTTTTTCGCTGAGCCTCTTTGTTGGCCCTTCCATAAAAAAAGTTTCTGTGCGCCTTGATATTGCGTTTATTCGACCATTCCCCACAGGGTGTTTATAACCTTTTGTGAAAGGTTTGTTGAAACTTTTCATGGCATAGCCAATTTGATTTGCTTCTTTGGCATCTTTCATATTTTTGGCAAGATCATCGCCAAACAAGAGTTGGCTGTCAGTTTGCTCTTCAGCTTCACATATGCTTGAGTATTCTGACTTAAGGTAGGTTAATTAGGTCCCTTCTAATTTGGGATAACTGAGCATTAGTATGTGCCAACATAGCTATACAGTACTGCCTAGAAATAACCTAACACTGCGGTTGCGGTCATTTAGCGGTGAGGTTGCGGTGGATTAGCGGTGAGGTTGCGGTGTATGGCGCTTGATTAAGGTCAAAATCCAAACTTGTGAATTCTTTAAAAAGCGTGCCTTTATAAAACATAAATGCTTTAAAAAAACACCAAAATTGCAATTTAGCCCATCAAAACTCTCGATTCATCAAACTTGATGATTAACAACCTTGAATTTGGCAAACAAAAAATTTGGCAAAATCTGAATTCAACAAAATGAATTCGGCAAAAGATGAATTCAATGTGTGAAGTTTATTGTGCAGGTCGTCGTAGTCTTGAGAAAGACTATTGTTGGTGAAAATCTGAATTCAAATATCTGAATTCAAGGTAAAAATTGTGAATTCAACAAAAATCGAATTCAGTAAAAATCTAAATTCAGTAAAAACTGAATTCAACAAAAGATGAATTCGTCAAAAATGATTCAGCAAAGTGGCGAGCGAAGAAAAGAGCCTGAGTACGAGGTTGCGTCCACCTTTTGAACAATGTTATCTAGCAACAATCTCGCGCCTAAGAAGTATAGGAAATGGCGTTGTTTTCTTCGAAACCTCAGGCAATGTTTACTCGATTTGTCGAGAAGAATTGAATACGATGCCACTGAAGATGTTCTTGACTACACAATTTTTAGACTACGCCAGGTATCTCAGCAGCTTCTTCGTCTGGAAGGAATTGATAACCTATCGGTTGAGGTACACAACTCTCTTGTTACCGTAACATCGTTGTTAAGTGAAGTTGAACTCAGTGAAAATCAGCGTTCGATGACTTCCACTAACTCTTACCAAGGAAGTTGCACCGTAGGAAGGCCACGATTTGAAATACCGTATGAACAGCTGTCGTATCTTTTGGACTATGACTTCAGCTTAGCAGAAATCGCTGGAGCGTTGGGAGTTTCAGAGAGCACAGTAAAAAGGCGCGCACGGGACTATGGTATTTCCGTTCGTCAGAGACAAACAGTGCTAACTAATGAGGAACTTGATGCCATAGTTAGAGAAATTCAAGTCCAATTTCCAAATGCTGGCTATCGGCGAGTATTTTCCCAGCTACTCTTTAGGGAGATCAGAGTGCCGCAATTGCGAGTGAGGGAGGCAATGCATAGGACAGACCCACAGGGTGTGGCAATGAGGTGGCTATCTATTACTCCTAGGGCACAATATAGCGTAAGTGGTCCTTTGGCACTTTGGCATATAGATGGACACCACAAACTTATACGGTAAGCAGCTTTAAAGAAATCTACTTTATATAATATTATTATATAATATTATATTATAATAATTATTACTTAATAAAAATTACTACTTTATTTCCTTGGGCCTAATGAGCATATTACATTTTTATAATTATTGTATTCCATAGATAACATTAGTAATTTAAATTGATCATAATTAGCAGAAAATAACATCATCATTCAGATGTTGTGCAGTGAGTGGTACATGTATGTTTTCTGTCTTATATAATATTAAAATAGATGTGTGAAGTTTATCGTGCAGGTCGTCGTAGTCTTGAGAAAGACTATTGTTGGTGACTGATGTTTCAACGGCCTCAGCGGCGGTCATGCTTAGGCCGTTGAAACGTCAGTCACCAACAATAGTCTTTCTCAAGACTACAAACACCTGGACATTCAACTTCACACATCTAATGATACTCCTAGGTTCAAACCATTTACTTTAATACTAAAATAATTGTCAATGAGTGTGCCAGCCCCAAACATTAAATATTTCATTTGTTTAGATGGAGAATGGTTGTTCATGGTGGGGTTGACGGCTATACACGTCTCCCAGTATATATGCAATGTGGTGACAACAATCGCTCTGAAACTGTGCTCAACTTATTTCTGAATGCTGTGAATGAATATGGTCTTCCCTCCAGGGTTCGCTCAGATAAAGGAGGAGAGAATGTAAGAGTTTCTCTGTACATGTTGGAACATCCAGACAGAGGTCCTGGCAGAGGTAGCATAATAGCTGGAAGCAGTGTCCACAATCAGAGGATAGAACGACTCTGGCGGGACATTTTTCATGGTGTCCTCTACATTTATTATAATCTATTTTTCCACTTAGAAGAGTGTGATGTTCTCAACATTACAAACCCATTACACTTGTATGCTCTGCACTATGTCTTTATTCCAAGGATCAATCGTCATTTAGCTACTTGGAAAGGTGGTTACATTCGTCATCAGATTAGAACTGCAGGGCACAGAACCAAGTTATGAGGTGCAGTATAGTAATGTTGTTGTAGCCAGGCAAGCAGTGTTAATTGTTAGACTGCAAATAATGCACTGCCAGTTAGCTTGTCAGTACTGCTGTACATGTACTATATAGTTTATATCCAGGAACTATAGTCAGCATCCATAATTTGTATCCTTAATTGTTTACAGAATACTTGGTCTGATTATGGAATTGACTGGGATGGGCCTCTTCCTGAAAATACTGAAGAAGGTAATGAACTTGAAGTTCCAGAAACCAGTAATCCCCTCTCTGATGAGATGTTGTATGAACTATCAAATACCATAGACCCCCTACGTGCAAGTGATTGCTATGGGATAGATATCTATCAGGAAACTGTTGCTTTTGTTTTAAACTCTGTATCTACTGCAAACAATATGCCATAGTAGTTATCTAAATGTAGTATAGTAATGAAATTTTATGTGTCCTGTTACGTGCTGAAGTGGTGCCAGCAATTCCTGACACAGGGGATAAGGTCTCCAGTCATCCCTGCAAAGTTTTTATTAATCTAAAAGTCCAAAATGCCATCTCTTCATTCTCAGAGAGAAACTAGCTTCAATAGACATGCAACTTGTCTCGCAACGGCTCAATCTGCTACGTTGCAGTTTCATGAAAAGTGGTGTTACACTAGGCAATATTTCATGCAACTTGACTTGCAATGTTGACTGCAAAGGTATGTATTATATTGTAAACAAATTTCGAGTTGTCGAAGAAGGAAATTGCAAGATAAGTTGCAGATGGGGGTGTTACACTGTACAATGCTGAAAAAAGTTGCTGCAATCGTGGCAGAAAGAAAAACTTGTGTACTTTCTGTAATGATTGCAGCAACTTGTCTTGCAATGATTTTGACCATTGCAAGGTGTTACACTGCAATGGTTCGTGTTGTATGGAAAATTGCAGTGTAACACTGCCTCAATTAAGTGTAACACTGCCTTAATTAATTGTCTTACAACCAGTCTCACTCTCACAATGACTAAATCTGCTGCATATGGCAGTTGCATAGGTGTTTATCAGTCATGTACATTCAAAGAATAATTTTATTGCTTTGGCTAATCATGCAAATTCTTGCAATGCAATTATTACAATTCTTGCAATGCAAATTCTTACAAGTTGCTAGACAAGTTGCATAGTGTAATGGAAGATTTATAGTAATTTGTTGACAATTGTGGTGGCCCCTAATTGAAGGAAGCCTGTATAGGAGTAAAATTGTGAAGGTGCTACACAAGAGGGTTTTTTTTACAACAGCATAATGCAGTAAATAATGGTGGTTCAATAATTTGGCAATATGGACAAAAACAATGACTTGATTTTGTAAACAGAAACTTGCCTAACAAATCTTTTATTGTAACAATAATGTTTATCTGACATGTTAGTCTAGATATGAAACTGAAAAGCAATTAACTACAAGTAATGATTGGTTCATAGTATTGAGATAATCAGATAATGTTCAACTGTTGCTGGAAATGAGACAATTTATTAAAGGGGCATATGATTCGAAAATTGGGATGACTTTTTTATTGATTTATTTGAAAGAACTCATAAAACAATAAAGAATGGCTTTTTACATTTCTTTCATATCTTATCTCATTCTCGAGTTATTCAAGGTTGTGTAATATGATCTACTCACAAGTTGTCCATTATGACCAATCTGAAAATGAAGCATATCTTCAAAACTATCAAATAAAATTCCCTGAAACTTTCCACAAGTTGTATACAGTTCACTAAATTGAATATCCCCATGTCAACTTTATTGTTACCATAGTAACAGATTAGTTCCCAGGCTCCATTCATCTTTAAAAAACTCTTTATTTTCTGCCATTTATAAAACAATTTTTGACTGTGGACTAGCAAGTATATTGTCAACAGCATTGCCAACGAAACAGGGAAACTTCAAATCATAATCTTAACACTAATCTGTTACTATGGCAACAATAAAGTTGACATTGGATATTAAATACTTGTGCAAAGTTTCAAGCAATCTTATTCAACAGTTTTAAAGATATGCTTCATTTTCAGATTGGTCATAATGGTGTGTACAACTTGTGACGTCATAGGTCATATTACACAACCTTGAATAACTCGATAATGAGATACGATATGCAAGAACTGTAAAAAGCCATTATTTATTGTTTTATGAGTTCTTTCATATAAATCAATAAAAAAGTCATCCCAATTTTCGGATCATATGCTATTTAAAAGATTAAATTCTGTTCCCAATTGTTTTGAATATCAATGTTGCATGCAGCATGTAAGCCCTGTTTCCACCATTAAACAACATTAAATGCATATCCGGTATTGTGTGCAATAGCTGCATTCAATGAATTTTTGAATAGTTCATAGTTGTCAACTTTTGGAGGTAGCTGCAATATCAGAAGACATGTTGAAGCAAAGATACAACCTTCCACAGCATCAAAACTGACTGTTATTCTGTCAGCAAAGCTTCCTGTCATTGTACCAGTACCTGTTGTGAAGCGAAGAAAGTCTTGCAGTCCTGCAATGTATGCCAAAAAAGACAAACATCTGTATTACATGTAATACTCCCTGGATTTACAATTTAGATAAATTATATTTTATGGGCATCAATGCAAAAAATAATAGTATAGTATTTATTATTACTACTGAATAATTGCATAAAATGTGAAAGGTCACAGATAACAGGTGCAGATTTGATAAAGTATATGCACTGACATTTACCATCACTTTGACAGTCATCTAAAAATTTCATAAGCATCTCTTTCATATCCATTCCATCTTTGTCCATGTCCTCTGGGAATTCAAGTATAGCTTTGACTTCATCTGAGTTCAGGTCAATATCGGTTTTCACAAAAAGGCTCTCAAACTGTAATGGAAATTTGATAGCTTCTTCCAAAACACCAAGCGTTTTAAGGCCTTCCCTTAGCTGATCAAGCAAAACTTTCCTTTTATTCAGTACAAAATGCATCAGGATGGACTGAACAATTGCTGATCTGTTGGTTGCCTATATGTACATAAAATGAGTGTACACATTAGTACTAGAATTATGCAATCAGCACATGTATCTTTACCAGTACTCAAATTATAATTACAGTACACTCTATATTGTTTCCAACTTCCATCATCATAACATACTGTAATTTATGAACCCAACAAGTTGTAGTATACCAATTGCAACATTATAGTAACATGTAAAAATACCGTAATGTTTGATGTGCAGCCAACATCTGCAAGTAGTGTATGAATTCCTTGGTCATTACTTATTGTTCTGATTTCTTCATCTGTTTCTGCTTGTATAATCTAGTGAGAAAGAGCATTTAACATTTTTCTATGAGGAAACACAGTAGCATACAAGCATGCCATTGATTTTACATGAAATTAAAAACATGTACAATACTGTAATTACATATAATTATACCTTTTTCATCAATAAAGCAGCATCCTCATCCCTGATGTCCATGATATTTCCATAAGGTAAAGCTTTAGATACATCGCCAGTTATTAAATACCAATAACATACGGGGGAGAATACTGGAAAACCTATACCACATTGAACAATGGAGTGGGCTATCATGATGCCCAGTGTTTTCATTATCCCAGAGAAAACTGCAGCAGCATTATAGAAAGGCATAAGACGTCCAGCAGGGCCCTCAAACAGCTTGTACTCTGTGGAGTTTACTAGCTTTTCATAACATAAAGTGTACATCTCTTTCCTAGGACCCCCACTGTCAATCGCTGGCTGGTGTTTGAAGACCACCCTAAGAGGTCGTGTAGGATCTAATGTGGGGTCTTTGTAGATAGGAATAAGATCTGCCAGAATGTCACTCTGTTCCACTATTATCCTGTTGGGTGGACCTGTTAACTTTTGGGCAAGTCTTGTTAGAATTTCAGAAAGATGTAAATCTGAAAAAACGTTTATAAATTATAAGTGTAGTCTTTTACAGTTTATTTTCTGCCAATATAATACAGGGTATCCTGTATAAGATGGTGTTATCAATAAGCTAAGGGCTAGGGATGCATCGGAACTTGGTTCTGGCCGGTTAGTTCCAGCTGGAAATCCGATTTTTCAAGTTCCAATAATTTTCTATCTGGTATTATTTAATGAGGGGTTATTTTCACTTTTTGACCACTTAATTCCACAAGGACAATTTCAGTCTAACTACATAATCTGCCTACTGGTTCAAACGGAAAGATACTACTGTTTTCCGGTTCCGGCCAGAACTGAAATAACTTCCGGCTGGAACTTTTAAATTTGGTTCCAGTGCATCCCTACTAAGGGCCACTCACATCAAACGTTTAAATGCATCATTATTTTTTAGGTATATTTTAGGCCTCTTTGCATATTTTAAACATAATTCAAAATGCCTGGTAATGATAATCATTCATTAATTTCTATACAAACGTCAATGACCAAATCAAGTCACACAGGAGGACTTCACTGGTAAAGCTCTGTTCCCCAACAAACCTTTTGCACTCTCAGCTTCATTTTGTTCTTCCCATACAGGGACAGAGAAAGTTTCATCATCTAGGTCATCAGTTAGATCTACACATGTTAACAAAGATTTTTTGATTACAGTAAGGCCACACCAGGCATGGATCCGACCGACCCTGTTTTGTGAAACCAAAATAAAATAAAATTTGTACCTATTATTTACTTTGATCAAAAATTGGTTATTTTTGTGCTTTTTCAACCTCGTACCCAGGCTTTTCACCAGCGAGGTGGGTGAAAAGACTGGGTACGAGCTTGTACTATTTTATTTCCATTTTTTGCCGACCGACCCTAAAAATTTGGGGAAAAATCCGTGCCCCGAAGTATCAAATTGGTGTGGCCTAAGTACAGGAAATTAAAAATAAGTGCAACTTTACTTCACGTTTAGACGTGAATGTTATGAATTGAAATATAGAATTAATAAAACACAGTATATAGTACTGTTGGACTTAACCAAACAGAAACGCAATTAACAATGAATGATGGCAATAATTTATTTAATCACAAAATATATATTTCATGAGGACATCATATTAATGGTAAATGAATACAAAATTGGTAACTACCAGTAGATATAAACTTATAATATAAATTAATTAATGAAATATAAACTTAATGAAACTTACCAATTCCTTCAAGTAAGCTTTCTGCTGCTTTGTTTACATTACCACATTCACCATGGAGAGCACGTTCAACTTCATTATGTGGAAGATCTGGAAATATTGCTTGCAGCTCTGTAATTGGATCTGAATCTTAAAAAAATATTATTATGCATTAAAGGGGTACTCCAGCCAAAATTCAAATGTTATTCATATGAAAGATCTTACTGACTTTAGTTTATTTCCAAAGTTTCAGTATTCCTATCACTTTAGTTAAGAAGATATGGCTAGTTGAAGTTGAAAATTTGAGTATTTTGACGCCATATTGGTTTTGAAAATATGACGTCATTGCGTGATTCTTTATCAGCAGTGGAGTTGTTTTGATGGCGATCACATAGTGATAGCTGTTGTAAATGCTCTTTGGATGAAAATTAGTCGATATAAACTATTTAGTTCCTCATGCAGGAAAATAGATGAGCTTCTTAGGCATAATACGAGACAGAATCACTCAATGACGTCATATTTTCAAAACCAATATGGTGTCAAAATCCTCAAATGTTCAACTTCATATCTTCTAAACTAAATGGATAGGAATGTTGAAACGTTGGAGATAAACTAAAGTCAGTAAGATCGTTCATATAAACTACATTTGTATTTTGGCAGGAGTAGCCCTTTAAAATATATTTATACATGCAAATAATCAATACTGTACAATATCAAATTTCAATGCATACAGTTATTGGCATACTGTACTCAATTTCTATAGGTGTAAATCAGGATCATTATAAAATGTATATTCATCCAAAATAAGTACATTAACTCCAACATACCAGAATCTGAATTCACACTCACGGGACTCAGATTTCCAGCACTGCTACATGTAGTTTCTACATGTAAATAGTGCTCTATTGTGCCACTATAAGTTAATGAAGAAAGCAATAATTAATAATAACTTTCATAATTGATTACTCTGTGCTTGTTTTGCTTTTGTAATATAAATATTATTGAACAACTACTGTATTAAGAAATTATTTGTATTCCTCCATTTTATGAACACAGTCTTATACATGATTGTATGTCTGTACTTAATACAGTATTTATTTATTTGCACAGTATATAAATCTTTCTTATCTCATGACATACTGGCATTTCATTGTTCTAACTGTTGCACAAAATCCTTTATTCAACCAATCAGTATGAAGTATGATACAGTAACTACAGTATAACGATCAAGAGTGTGCTTGTCAGAAAATAGCCTCCCTATGATTTCAATATGACAGTTCACTTGAGTTTTCCTCTTTTTATTCACTTCACTAAAAATGTCTGAACACCCCACTCAGCTCTGATCAACTCACTCCCAGCAGCTTTTGACATCAAATCATGTTCTATTTCAAATTCTGTCAGGGTGAATCACATGAGATTAATGAATTTAATAGAAACTTGTGATGAATGTTTCCTATTAATACATGTATGCAACTAATGCAAGTACATGTATTTAATCATACACTGTATATGGTGTCAAAACATGTATCCGTGCAGTGACTCCATCCTACTTATAGTGTATATACAGTACAGTGTACATGCAGCACTTCAGAAATAAATATGGCAAAAAATTAAGAAATTACAATTTAGACAATACTACACTACAATTTAGCATACCAGTAAATTATATCTCAATCTGACTAGATGCAATCCACCAAGGTTAAAAGTTAACGTAAATTGGTTACAGGGTTAGGATGAGGATTACAGGGTACATGTCCTTGGTGAATTGTCTATCAGACAGTGCCAATTGACTTACACAAACTAAAAAATGACTGGGTCAGGCACCTACTATAACTTACATACAATAGTAAATATTAAATAAGTGTTGTGATATTGACCTTGATTGGATTCCAGTGGATGCAGAATAACCACCATTACAGATTAATTGGTGTTCTCTTATCTTTCTCATTGGCATGGAGGAGTTACAGTTGACACAATTTATCTCTGGTAAATCATCATCCTATATTTTTTAACAAAAATGAAGTAACAAGAACTCTGGTAATAAGAGATAATTGTGGATATTCCCATCTATAATGTATTTAATGTTTATTTTACTACTGAAAGTTTTTATCCAATTACATGTGTATCTATATACAGTGTCCGATTACTAGACTTCAAGAAATCAGGAATATAGATATTCAAAGGAATATGAATATTCTGCTGTTGGAGAGAAAATTCAATATTGTCAATCCTGTTGATCACATTGATACTATTGATTATATTGATCTTATTAGTACTGTACTGCATATTCCAATGATCCCATCAATAGTTTCAATTATATTTATCATTATGGATGCTATAAATTCTATTATTGGGTTATAGCTGGTATTAGGTGGGCTAAGGTGATGTTAGATGGGCTACCAGTACACTAAGATGCTGTATCATTATTATTATTATTATTATTACAACATTTATCAAGATAGTCGCTTCAGTTAAAAGGTTGTGTAAGAAGGTCTTAGAAGGTTAGGCTAAGTTGGTAAATAACATGGTGTATAGCAGTTATGTACCGATCAATTTGAAACATCACCCCCCCCCCCCCCCCGCTAGAATTTGACTCTAACCTGTGTCCGGGGAGTAGGGAATTTGATGTTCGACGCATTTTGACGGGTGGGGAATTTGACGAGAGGGTGGGGAACTTGAACCGGAAGTCTAGAATTTGCATGTTGGTGATGTTTCGAATTGATCGGTACATTAGTTATTGTTTGTTAATTTTAATAGTATTTCGGTTGTGCATATTGCATATCGAGAAAGGGCCCATTTTGTACCCAAGATGGAAAATAATTTGTCAAAGCCTGTGTGTATTACTGATCAAACCACTGGCAAAGCACTGATAATTTGTCCGTTCAGGGTAAATTTCCATGAAATGGTTTGTTATCTATAGACTATAATTATTGTATTTATGGTTGACAAACTCACCAGCTGTACGTTTTGGGAAACATTTAAAGGGAGGTTCTTTTGAAGAGGACGTATATAAGCCCTCGCTTGGCCCAGTACACTCTTTAAGTAAGCTACTGTGTAACCACCATTAGACATCGGAATAGTCATCAGTTCTTTCGAGTTCTTATCCGAAGTTCGCAATAGTTCATAACCACCAGCTGCGACAAGGGCTGGAAAACACTCCATTATCTTTCCATGAACATGGACAGAATTACCGTTCTTGTTAAAAGCTATTTTCTTTTCACCTAAATCAGCTGAACTCAAATATATTCGGTCTGAAGCTGAAGGCGATGATTTCTGATCGGTTTTGGCCAAGCAAAAGAACGATCTTGTCCACGTGTTCTTGGGGGTGAAATAAGGACAAGATTGTGAATTGCTCGCCCGACTTGTCGAAGCACTACGTGGACGGCGCACTGGCCCAGCTGGTGGACGGAATCCAAATATCCTTCGATGTTCATCAAGTGCAGAATTGGAAGCGTCAGGTGTCACACTAGGTGAAGTGGTTGATACTACAGCATGCGAGGCTGTTGATGTCACAGATCTCAAAGGTGCAGGAGTTGATGCTACTGCATGCGAGGTTGTTGATCTTGTTAGTGTCGTTGGTTGTGAGCCAGTCGGTGTTTGAACGAGGAGATCAGCTGTGGAAATAAGCC
The DNA here is from genome assembly GCA_035772405.1 of Chrysogorgia sp. JL179-B06. Classification (NCBI taxonomy): domain Eukaryota; kingdom Metazoa; phylum Cnidaria; class Anthozoa; order Scleralcyonacea; family Chrysogorgiidae; genus Chrysogorgia; species Chrysogorgia sp. JL179-B06. The sequence continues at coordinate 1,350,703 of JAYKKM010000193.1, read as the reverse complement.
TCTGAGCACAATCTCGAAGTATATCACGAAACTCCATAAATATTAATTAGCTTTCCCACACTTTCGCGTTGTCAACAATGGCACTTTAATAGGCGCCAGATCGTTGCTAGATAACATTGTTCAAAAGGTGGACGCAGAGCAACCTCGTACTCAGGCTCTTTTCTTCGCTCGCCACTTTGCTGAATTCATTTTTGACGAATTCATCTTTTGTTGAATTCAGTTTTTACTGAATTTAGATTTTTACTGAATTCGATTTTTGTTGAATTCACAATTTTTACCTTGAATTCAGATTTTTGTTGAATTCATCTTTTGCCGAATTCATTTTGTTGAATTCAGATTTTGCCAAATTTTTTGTTTGCCAAATTCAAGGTTGTTAATCATCAAGTTTGATGAATCGAGAGTTTTGATGGGCTAAATTGCAATTTTGGTGTTTTTTTAAAGCATTTATGTTTTATAAAGGCACGCTTTTTAAAGAATTCACAAGTTTGGATTTTGACCTTAATCAAGCGCCATAGCGGTGGATTAGCGGTGAGGTTGCGGTCGACAAAACCAACCGCATGAGAAAAATTACGTCGACTAAACACTTCGGGTTCCGACCTTGTCCGACTATTCAGTAACGCGCGTGTGTCAATAACAGTATGAGTAGTAATACCCCCATCGGGAGACCAAAGGGATGCCGCCTCATTAAATATTCAATTTTTAATTATTCATTCTCAGGATCCTTTAGGACCCTCTAACCCTAGTCTCATTACGTCATGACTTCTCGCGAACCTACACGACCCTTTAACCCTAATTATTTATTCAGATTACGTCATTAAACCTTCAGGATCCCAACCCTAGTCTCATTACGTCATGACTTCTCGTCTTCCTGGGGGAGACTTAACCCTATTTATTTATTCAGATACGTCATTAAACCTTCAGGATCCCTAACCCTAGCTCGTGTGTACCTGTAGGACCTGTCATTATCCTTTTAAACCCCAACCGATTCCATTACGTCATTTAGGCAATTCCGATTAGCCGCCGACTCCTTCCGATGATGGTGTAAAAACGACCCTCTTTAGATCTCTTAATAATATAAGAAACGCCTTTGCATCTATACACTTCGCCTCGCAACGGCAGTGTGAATGTGGGACAGTAAGCAATCCGAAAGCAGCGCATGCGCACAATCAATCTTGGCTAAATACTATAATTTAGAATGAACTAACGAGATGCTGAAGAAACATTTTATACTTTCATACTAGCGCGTGTCTTAACCAACAGAGGTTTATACGATAGCCTTTTACGTTCAAATATCCTTTAGTACTTCAACAAATCTACGAAGATATGAACCCAAACCATGTTACGAAACAGCGTGGACTGTACGATAACTTAAAAGATCAATTCTGCCGAATAATCTGAATATGATTTAGCAAGAGATGAATGTCAATAACTTTGACCGTATTATTGCCTATTTACCTTTAATTCTTAAAGTAAGCGAATCATGTAACGAAGAAACGATCAAAGAAACTGTAAGAAGAACGATCACCGATTTTAGATGGATTGACTTATCTAGATACAGGCGTAATAATTATTTAACATATGAATATTATAATAGCTATTGTGGTGATTACCTAGAAGAACTTTACAAAGTTCATCATGCCTCTAGTGTATAAAGTAAGCGATTCCTTGGATAAAGAGATAGGCTTCGGCAAGCTATTTGAAGAACGACAAACGATTTCAAACCTATTGATTTGCCTGTAAGCGAAATAAAACTTTATCAAAATTGCTTATCTACGGTAGATGCAATCGAAACAAATGTTTAACACGGTTAACTATATATCGGTTTAGTTTATGTGCTGACTTCACTAATGTTGTCATGCATTTTGTTAGGTTGCTAAGACTGATACATTTGAATAATTTTGACTAAGAGCACATGCTACAGACAAAGAAACGGTCATTAAGAGGTCGTTAGTGTCACAACTCACATTTATTTTGAATATTTAATAAAAACTGAACATTTCCTGAGCATATATAATTTTGTATTCTAATTTAATATGTAATAAATTATGTTTGCATTTATACCGTGTCGTTTACTTCTCTTTATTCATTCATCTCTAACCTTTGTCGCGTGAACATGACTTGCTGTGGAGGTTTACCACAAATATCCCTTCGTAATATTTTTAGACGTATCCGCTGTGTTTCGGCCTGTTGTGGTGGCAAGATTGTGATTCAGCAATCATGCAGAATTAGATGGTAGAACAGTACCTTCACGACCTGTACTACAACCCAGAAAGTCCGGCAAGTTTTTGCGGCGTCGATGCTGTTTACCGAGTCGTAAAAAATGATGAGAAATTTTATAAATTATCACGAAATAAGATAAAAACCTGGTTAAAACAACAAGACACCTATACTTTACATAAACCAGTGCGACATCGTTTTAAAAGAAATAGAGTTATTGTCGGAGCAATAGACGAAGAATGGGAGGCAGATTTGGTCATTATGGATTCGTTGAGTAAAGCAAACAATGGCTATAAATACATTTTAACTGTCATTGATGTCTTATCTAAATATGCGTGGGTAGAACCGCTGAAAACAAAATCCGGAGAAAATCTGATTAAAGCCTTTAAGAAGATATGTAAGAAAGGCAGACGTCCCCAGAAACTTCATACCGATAAAGGAACTGAATTTACCAACAGACCATTTCAGAAGCTTTTGAAAGATTACAACATAACGTTTTTCACCACGCATAATGATAGGAAAGCATCAATTGTGGAACGATTTAATCGAACGCTCAAGGGAAAGATGTGGAAATACTTTATAGCTAAGAATACGCACAAGTATATGGATGTGCTACAAAAACTGGTGTATTCCTACAACCATTCGCGACATCGCAGTATTGGAATGAAACCGGTTGATGTGAATCACGAGAATGAAAGCGTCGTGTGGCAACGATTGTACGGACACGAATCTACTACGCCCATCAAGTATAAATTTAACGTGGGCGATCAAGTGCGAATCAGCAAAGCCAGACGAACATTCAAGAAAGGCTACTTACCCAGTTGGACCGAGGAAGTTTTCACCATAACGAAGCGTATACCTAGAAGACCACCTGTGTATAAAATCTCTGATTATCACGACGAGGAGATAGAGGGAACATTTTACGAACAAGAGTTGCAAAGCATTATCAAGAAAGACACTGACTTTTTTAGAGTAGAAAATGTGATTAAGTCTCGCATGCGGGGTAAACGCAAAGAATATCTTGTAAAATGGTTAGGTTACTCGAATGATTTTAATTCTTGGGTATCGGCGGATAATGTAAAACATATTTCGAAATAAAGTATGTGTATCTTATAACCTGTGTTCATTTGTGTCTTATACTCGCCGAGATGACAACGCAGTTTTATCTGACGCTCCCAAGTAATAGTTCTATGAAATATTTCCCTGACAATTCTGTAGCGAATTTTAAAGTGAAGCTAGCCGAAACGTTAGAGCTGACAGGGGACTGGGAAGTAGCCCTTTCCGAGTTTAATTATCCTCATACATGGAGCACGATACGCGAAGGCAATCAGCAAACCTTTCTCTATAACATTGGCAAAGGTCCAGATGAAGTGGGCATCGTTCAAGGCACACAATACAACAGTATTACAAACCTGGTTAAAGATTTAAACCATTGCATGAAAGGACAAGCTGAGATCAAGTTTACATATAATAAAAATACGCTCAAAGTGATGGTCGATGTGAAAAAGGGCGCAATGGTATAGTTCTCGGGTGATATCGCAACGGCTTTAGGATTCGAACAGGATACAGTGATTACGAAGAAAACAACGAGTACTTACGTAGCAGATATAAACGCGGGTTTTGCATCTATGTACCTCTACACAAATGTGGTGGATGCACAATTTGTCGGCGACGTCAAAGTGCCTCTTCTACGAATTGTGAATACGAAAGGAAAATACGGGGAAAACGTTAACGTTAGTTTTCGCAACTTACAATACATCCCCCTGAAGGTGAAATCATTCGAGATGATCGAAATAGATATAAAAGACGACAAAAACGAAAACGTCTCATTTGGTTTCGGGAAGTCCATCGTGACACTTCACTTTAAACAGAGCAGATCACCGTATTTTATTTAAAGATGAGAGCTACAATCGTTCTAGATGCAAAGCAGTTTCAACAATATTATTTACGAGGACAACGAGGTGGAAGTCTATCTGGTTTTAGAGGTGCACGGATTCAAAGAGGCTACGGTATTGGAAGTTTCTTTAAAAGTATTGCCCGATATGCAATACCTCTGGTGAAACGAGCAGCACAAGCGATTGGACGGAGAGCTCTGCAAGCGGCAACAGATGTCAGTCAGGATGTTCTGGCCGGGAAAAGTGTGAAGCAATCTGTCAAAGGTCGTGGTGTCGCAGCCGTCAAAGATATAGCTCGGCAGGGTGCTAAACAACTGATGAGTAACCAATCAGGAGGCGGTCGCAAACGCAAGGCATCCATAAAAACCAATGCCTCATTGAAATCTACCAGTCGCTCACAGACCAAAAGGCGGAAAACATCTCAAGAAAAACCTACTTTTCTTAAATAATGGCACAAGGCTACGAGACTTTACATAAAGATTCCTGTTCCTGTGGAAAATCTGAACTGGACTTATTTTCTGTTCCTGACACTCAAGTTGAAATGAATAAAGGATTTTGGGAAGACATCGATCCTCTTTCTAGCATTGGAACTTCGGACACTATCGAGTTTCTCTGTGCTGCAAATTCTGATGTCTACACCGATTTGGCAAAAAGTTACCTTCACGTAAAAGCAAAGATAACGAATGGAGATGGAACTAACTTACCTGACACCGCCCAAGTGGGTCCTGTTAATTTATGGATGCATGCCTTATTTTCTCAAGTGGAAGTTTATCTGAACAACAAACTGGTCACACCATCAACCACTTCGTATCCCTACCGAGCATATATAGAAACTGTATTGAACTTTAGCAAAGACGCTAAATCGTCTCACTTAACTTCAGCGTTGTTCTACAAAGACCAGGCTGGACGGATGGATGCCCTCAATCCACTAGCAGGAGTTGCCGATGCGAACAAAGGATTAAAGGAACGTCACGCACATACAAGCCTAAGCAAGTCTGTGGCGATGGAAGGAAGAATTCATTCGGATCTGTTCGCGCAAGAACGATATATTCTTGGTGCTGTTCCGATCAAGCTCAAGCTAGTGAGATCAAGAGCTCCCTTTTGCCTGGTTTCATCAGCAGAAGCTCCTGGTTTTAAAGTGGTTCTGGAAGAATGCGTGTTTCGCGCTCGTCGTGTTAACGTTTCGTCCACTACAATGATAGGTCATACACAAGCCCTTCAACATATCACAGCCAAGTACCCTATTAATCGTGTAAACTGCAAAGTGTTCTCCGTTCCAACGGGAAACATGTCTGGAGATCAACAGAATATATTCCAAGGACTTCTTCCCGATAGAGTTGTGATTGGGATGGTGGATGCAGATGCTTACAACGGAGTTTATAACAAGAATCCTTTCAATTTTAAGAACTACGACACAACATTTCTTGCATTATCAGTGAATGGAGAACACCGGCCTGGCAAACCACTTCACCTAAAGTTCGCCGGAGCAACAGGGACCAACTATGTTTCAGCATTCCAAACGCGGTATGCTGGTACTAACAAGATGTTTCAGAATCAAGGCAACGGTATTACTCGAGACGAGTATGCAAATGGATATACCCTGTACGTGTTTGATTTAACAGCTGATCTATGTGTTGGAGATCATTTTCAACCTATCAGGGATGGGAATGTCTCCCTAGAATGCAAGTTCGGTACGGCTCTAACTGGGGCTATAAATATCGTGGTGCTTGGAGAATTTCAAAATCTTATCGAGATTGATACCAACCGTAACGTGCTAAGTGACTTCAGAAGCTAAAATGAACACACGTCAATTGCTACGTGTCTTACAAAGTGATCCATATGCCAAATCAGTGTTTACCGATGTTTTACCCTCGGATCGTTTACCAACTCAGATACAGAAAAGACCTAGAGGTTTTATTATAAACGTGGATCCCAGCGATGGACCAGGTACACACTGGGTAGCTATTTACATCATATCGGATGGAAAAGGAGAATTCTTCGACTCTTATGGACAAAGCCCAGAATTTTACAGCAGAAACTTTCAAACCTTTCTACAAGATCATAGCAGTACATTTACTTGGAATGAAAAGACTTTACAGTCACCGTGGTCTCGTGTGTGTGGACAATACTGTTTATTTTATGCTTTACATCGTAGTAGAAATATTCCCATGTCAACTATTGTTGTATGTTTACTGATCAAAAGGAGTGGAACGATACATTAGTTCGTAATTTTATACGTAAATGGTATTTTGTGTAAGAATAAAAAGACACGTTATAATTGTAACAAATATTTATTCAATAAAATGTTTACAAAAAAAGATTATGAATGCCATTTATATGGATTTTTGTTTCTACGTTTCTTTCTTGGTTTCTCTGGTGACCCTGGAGACTGTAGTGAGGGCGTCAGACGGGGTCGCTAGAAGCAGATGAAGGCTTGTTCCTATATTCCTTCACCAAATGTAGACGCTCTTCGTTTCTGACGATTCCTTCGGGTACATTCAAACGTCCTAAAGCTTTTGCGAACAGTTGCCATCCTGCAGGGTTGAAATTCTTTCTTTGGCGCAGAGTATCGTTGACTAAATCAATGACGTTAGTACCCGGAATAGTTCTTCCTTCAAAAACCATCTGCCCTTGATCGTTTCAACCAACCACATCTTTATTTTCTTTTATCTTCTTTATCAGTTGTACAGCTCTTGATTTCATCGTGGAAGGTACACTTTCTATGATATCACTCTCGATTTCTCCAGGTGGTTCAGGCGTTGTCTCTGTTGAAGGTTCGGGGTCTGTTTCTTCTGCTGCGATAGGTTGGGTATGGGTAATACTTACAGGAACAGGCCGATGCATTCGTTTGTCATAGTAATTGAGATAGCGTTGAAACGTCTGATTATACAACTTCACTTTATCCTCTTGTGTTATATCTTGACGTTGCAGCAAATTGTACATTTCCGAATCCAGTTGGTTCACTTGAGCAGTCAGTGGAAGAACAAAGGGTTTCTTTGTAGTCATGTGTTCAGGAACCAGAACCAGTCTTTTGACATGCTCCATTATTTGGTTAGAAAGCTCGCCAATTGTTCTAAGACAGGAGCGAGTAGAAAAGGTAAGAATTCGTCTCCGTTTTGTAGAATAACGCTCCTTCTTTTCGTGATCGGGTTTCTCTTATCAGCAACAGCCTCAATGTGATCTGAGTATGGTGTAAGCTTTTTATACGTTTTTGGACTAATTTTAATCGTTTCACGGCAAATGTTCAATAGGCACTCGGTTATGGCTTCCAATAAATCTGTATCTGCAGCTTTTATGATCGCTTTTCGCATAGAAGGTTTACACTTTGCCAATACTTTTAAAACATCGTGGTTCCTTCTCACACGGCGGGACATCCTCAAATGAATACACCTTTGACAGCACTATGTTTTTATACGCGAGGTTGGTAGACGTAATGAGTGTCTGTCGGGAAGATTCCGGATCTAAGTCGTATTTCATCGGAACATGTTGGTGTTAGGTCAACAAATATGTAAGAATACGGCTCTTTTGTTGCCATCTGGTGAGCTTGCTGAAAACATTTGGTATTGCTTGGGTACAACTGTTTGGCTAGGTGGATCACTTGGCTGGCATCACGGACGTTCTTAGTTAGAACCAGATAACTGGCGTTAAGAGATATAGTTCGATGATCTTTGCTTTGATGAAACATATTCTGTACGATATAGATGACACTAAGGTTTCCATGATGTGACTTTTTCGTAAATAATTTAGCAATGATAGCATCCTTTTCCCCCATCATGTCGTCAATGATAAATAAATTCCTTATCTTGGGGTTAATAGAATCCAACATGGAATCAGGTAAACCTTGAACAAACTGAATACCGGAAACTAGGGTCTCTATTTGAGCAAAGGATTCCTGATATTCGGAATAAAAGTAAACAATATTTTCAGGTGGAGGATCGATCATCACTTGAGCGTTCGCTAACAATGTTTTGACAAACGTTGTTTTTCCTGTCTTGGTTCCTCCAGAGACCATAAGTCCAAACGGGTGTGTTAACTGAATGGAATACGTTCGGCTTTGGTTTGAGTTTAGTGAGTTTGATACAGCTGATACAGCACTAGTAAACGGGAGATGTGTCGTTCTTCTATCGTAGGAAGCCCTATCCGGTTGCTTGTCTGTGACTTCAGAATGAAATACTTTCTTATGGTTAGCGCTATTACTTGATGCGACGAATAAACCAACGGAAGAGATTGGTTGAGAGGAGATCTTTTTACCATGAACGTTGTTCATATGGCGGCGAAGGTGTTCTTTTCTTGACAAAGTCTTTCCACATATGCCACACTGATGAGACATGTTCTCTGACTCACGACTGAACATGAAATGAAACTATTTTCTCAATTATTTTAATTTTATAGGATACCTAATCTGATCACCCCGAAAATACCCCAACACCCCAAACGCCCCCAACGCACAATCTAAAGTACCCCGCAAATACCCCAAACGCCCGCATCTCCCTACAAACACCCCGAATGCACCCCCAAATGCCCCGGAAACACCAAATACACCCCCGAAACACCCCAAGCGCCCCACCTCCTTACGAACACCCCGAATGCACCCCTAAATGCCCCGGAAACACCAAATACACCCCCGAAACACCCCAAGCGCCCCATCTCCTTACGAACACCCCGAATGCACCCCCAAATGCCCCGGAAACACCAAATACACCCCCGAAACATCCCAAGCGCCCCATCTCCTTACGAACACCCCGAATGCACACGCCAAATACCCCGGAAACACCAAATGCACCCCCAAACACCACAAGCGCCCCATCTCCTTACGAACACCCGAATGCACCCCCCAAATACCCCGGAAACACCAAGTACACCCCTGAAACACCCCAAGCGCCCCATCTCCTTACGAACACCCCGAATGCACCCCCAAATGCCCCGGAAACACCAAATACACCCCCGAAACACCCCAAGCGCCCCATCTCCTTACGAACACCCTGAATGCACCCCCCAAATACCCCGGAAACACCAAATGCACCCCCAAATACCCCAAGCGCCCCATCTCCTTACGAACACCCCGAATTCACCCCCCAAATACCCCGGAAACACCAAATGCACCCCCAAACACCCCAAGCGCCCCACCTCATTACGAACACCCCGAATGCACCCCCCAAATACCCCGGAAACACCAAATGCACCCCCAAACACCCCAAGCGCCCCATCTCCTTACGAACACCCCAAATGCACACCTAAACGCCCTCATGATTCTTTGGACGAGAGAAGCCGTACGACATGAACACAAGTTATAAGATATATACTGACCCATCTTGACATGTCAAGCAATGGTGAGAAATGAGTCGAGGTGAAACACGACTAGGTGTTTTAAGGATATAGACAATTCCTCGAGAACCATACCATTGCGACCTTTTTCACATCGACCATCACTTTGAGCGTATTTTTATTATATGTAAACTTGATCTCAGCTTGTCCTTCTTTCTTCATGCAATGTTTTAAATCTTTAACCAGGTTTGTAATACTGTTGTATTGTGTGCCTTGAACGATGCCTACTTCATCTGGACCTTTGCCAATGTTATAGAGAAAGGTTTGCTGATTGCCTTCGCGTATCGTGCTCCATGTATGAGGATAATTAAACTCGGAAAGGGCTACTTCCCAGTCCCCTGTCAGCTCTAACGTTTCGGCTAGCTTCACTTTAAAATTCGCTACAGAATTGTCAGGGAAATATTTCATAGAACTATTACTTGGGAGCGTCAGATAAAACTGCGTTGTCATCTCGGCGAGTATAAGACACAAATGAACACAGGTTATAAGATACACATACTTTATTTCGAAATATGTTTTACATTATCCGCCGATACCCAAGAATTAAAATCATTCGAGTAACCTAACCATTTTACAAGATATTCTTTGCGTTTACCACGCATGCGAGACTTAATCACATTTTCTACTCTAAAAAAGTCAGTGTCTTTCTTGATAATGCTTTGCAACTCTTGTTCGTAAAATGTTCCCTCTATCTCCTCGTCGTGATAATCAGAGATTTTATACACAGGTGGTCTTCTAGGTATACGCTTCGTTATGGTGAAAAATTCCTCGGTCCAACTGGGTAAGTAGCCTTTCTTGAATGTTCGTCTGGCTTTGCTGATTCGCACTTGATCGCCCACGTTAAATTTATACTTGATGGGCGTAGTAGATTCGTGTCCGTACAATCGTTGCCACACGACGCTTTCATTCTCGTGATTCACATCAACCGGTTTCATTCCAATACTGCGATGTCGCGAATGGTTTTAGGAATACACCAGTTTTTGTAGCACATCCATATACTTTAGCGTATTCTTAGCTATAAAGTATTTCCACATCTTTCCCTTGAGCGTTCGATTGAATCGTTCCACAATAGACGCTTTGGTGTCATTGTGCGTGGTGAAAAACCAAATGTTGTAATCTTTCAAAAGCTTCTGAAATGGTCTGTTGGTAAATTCAGTTCCTTTATCGGTATCAAGTTTCTGGGGACGTCTGCCTTTCTTACATATCTTCTTAAAGGCTTTAATCAGATTTTCTCCGGATTTTGTTTTCAGCGGTTCTACCCACGCATATTTAGATACAATGTATTTATAGTCATTGTTTGCTTACTCAACGAATCCATAATGACCAAATCTGCCTCCCATTCTTCGTCTATTGCTCCGACAATAACTCTATTTCTTTTAAAACGATGTCGCACTGGTTTATGTAAAGTATAGGTGTCTTGTTGTTTTAACCAGGTTTTTATCTTATTTCGTGATAATTTATAAAATTTCTCATCATTTTTTACGACTCGGTAAACAGCATCGACGCCGCAAAAACTTGCCGGACTTTCTGGGTTGTAGTACAGGTCGTGAAGGTACTGTTCTACCATCTAATTCTGCATGATTGCTGAATCACAATCTTGCCACCACAACAGGCCGAAACACAGCGAATACGTCTAAAAATATTACGAAGGGCTATTTGTGGTAAACCTCCACAGCAAGTCATGTTCACGCGACAAAGGTTAGAGATGAATGAATAAAGAGAAGTAAACGACACGGTATAAATGCAAACATAATTTATTACATATTAAATTAGAATACAAAATTATATATGCTCAGGAAATGTTCAGTTTTTATTAAATATTCAAAATAAATGTGAGTTGTGACACTAACGACCTCTTAATGACCGTTTCTTTGTCTGTAACATGTGCTCTTAGTCAAAATTATTCAAATGTATCAGTCTTAGCAACCTAACAAAATGCATGACAACATTAGTGAAGTCAGCCACATAAACTAAACCGATATATAGTTAACCGTGTTAAACATTTGTTTCGATTGCATCTACCGTAGATAAGCAATTTTGATAAAGTTTTATTTCGCTTACAGGCAAATCAATAGGTTTGAAATCGTTTGTCGTTCTTCGAATAGCTTACCGAAGCCTATCTCTTTATCCAAGGAATCGCTTACTTTATACACTAGAGGCATGATGAACTTTGTAAAGTTCTTCTAGGTAATCACCACAATAGCTATTATAAACCCTTGCCTCGCGAAGCGCCGTCAAGCGCCGAAGGCGCTGGGGCGAGGGTGATAATCTCGACGGGGTACAATGTCCTGTCGCCTGAGCGATTCAATTTCTACAAAATGTTTGTCGAAAAATTCATCAACCGCGGAGACGGACATTGCTAGACATTGGTTGCCTTGGTTACGGAGCAGAAAGTATGACCAAAAGCACAGAGAAAACACCAGCCATCAACCGTAAACAAAGGCGACAAGTTTGTTGATGTTTACAAAATTAAAAGTGAACAGACACTGCAGGTAAGCGACCGGACTTCGCTATAATGGAGAGATCAGTAACGTAAAGAGAAGTTGTAAGCAGAACGAGGAGTATTACGAGCACAAAGTTTAGACCAGTTTCTTCTTTGAATCTTTGTTATGTACTGCCTTTACAGCTCAATATTACTTTAGCAAATTTGAGCAACACTCGTGAATGAACTGTGTTGTCGCGTTTTGCTTTCTTGGCTACCCCAACGAGTAGCCTTGTCCTTAATGTTTTCGCTCGTGTGTACATTATAGTATAGTATTTATTAATCTTACGAAGTATTGCAGAACCCCACTGAAAAACACTTCGGTGACGTGTATGCTGAATAAATATTATTATGAATAAATATTATTGATTTATGATAGATGCATGGTATCACAAGTCAATCCTCATGTCGAATGAAAGTCTTTTAAATGTGAAAGTAAATAAAGCACAATTAAATGATTATAGTGCTGTTAGAATGTATATACAGCATACACCATTTAAATTATCCTGATTAGGCTGGTTTTCAGGACGGCTGGTTTTCAGGACAAATCATCTGCTTTATACGGTAATATTACAGAAGAACAAATGTTAATACACACTTTGAATGGCAGATTTTATAATTTTGTTTAAATTATTCATCACCGGCTTGCTTCACTCGATCGGTCGTGATAATTTAATAGTCTACATAGAGAGTACTGGTAGTAAGGATGTAAAAAAGTACAGACTATAGCTGTGTTTAAACTGCAAATCTATAGGACTAACCTGGCCAGCTGCCACCTGGGCCTGTTCTGACTATAACAATCTGTCAATCAGCTGATTTATGCTCATCTGATATTGGTATGCTCTGTGTCAGGGGAACAATGTTAGGGAATAAACAAGTGGTATATAACCTCACTGACAACAAGCAGCTGAAGGGAATTTCATTGTGAATTAATGATATATTGGTGAAATAATTAGATTAAGCAATGCCATTCTTTGTTGCATATATTATGGGCTTTTGTAATTTCATCTTTTTGAAATATGTGTTACCGGTACTTGAATACCGTTGAAATACTGGTACATGTATGTACATAATTAATATTAATAAAAGCAACACAATTAAAGTCTTCTAACAGAATAAAAGGTTTATCAAGCTTATCGTCACTCAGACAACACTCTTGGTCTTGGATAAATTTACTGTAGGTATTGAATCTTTTGGAATCTGTTTATACTGACAATTACACAATAAGGAACATGCAGGTTACAGTACATATTACAGTATGGTACATGTATGTACACACTTGTATGTGCAGTGCCATTACTATATTGTAATATCTCAAACTCATTAATAATTCATGAGTAGAAAACAAAGGAAATCAGTGCCGAGACGGACAACTGGATACCTGGTCTTAATTTAGCATGTGTTCCAGAATTTGGTTAAAAAACTCAGCTATCGCCTTGTTTTTCAACCTACTTCTCGGGGACTGGATATCGGATGAAACACTCTTTCTCATGTTTGATCTATATACATCATTACATGTAGATTATCCAGTCTCATGAATATAAATAATTTTAATGAAATTAATATTATATAATTAATAATAAAATTAATTATTAATTTCAATAATCAAGAGTTACACAATTGGTTTCTAACCCTGTCTGCGAGACAAATTAGTGTTGGCAGACTTTCCCACTGATGTTCTGTTCAGTGCACTACCCACAAATTGCACCCAAAAAATAAGCAGTTTGAAAACCTGTTCAAATTGGCAAATGAATTATTTACTTATTTTCATGTAATAACTGAGCACTATACACTATTAAAGACTTAAACAGTAAGCGGGCGAGGGGTTGTTGCGTACACGTATTTCTAGTATGTTAAATAATTATTACGCCTGTATCTAGATAAGTCAATCCGTCTAAAATCGGTGATCGTTCTTCTTACAGTTTCTTTGATCGTTTCTTCGTTACATGATTCGCTTACTTTAAGAATTACTAGTAAATAGGCAATAATACGGTCAAAGTTATTGACATTCATCTCTTGCTAAATCATGTTCAGATTATTCGGCAGAATTGATCTTTTAAGTTATCGTACAGTCCACGCTGTTTCGTAACATGGTTTGGGTTCATATCTTCGTAGATTTGTTGAAGTACTAAAGGATATTTGAACGTAAAAGGCTGTCGTATAAACCTCTGTTGGTTAAGACACGCGCTAGTATGAAAGTATAAAATGTTTCTTCAGCATCTCGTTAGTTCATTCTAAATTATAGTATTTAGCCAATATTGATTGTGCGCATGTGCTGCTTTCGGATTGCCTACTGTCCCACATTCACACTGCCGTAGCGAGGCGAAGTGTATAGATGCAAAGGCGTTTCTTATATTATTAAGAGATCTAAAGAGGGTCGTTTTTACACCATCATCGGAAGGAGTCGGCGGCTAATCGGAATTTCCTAAATGACGTAATGGAATCGGTTGGGGTTTAAAAGGATAATGACAGGTCCTACAGGTACACGAGCTAGGGTTAGGGATCCTGAAGGTTTAATGACGTATCTGAATAAATAAATAGGGTTAAGTCTCCCCCAGGAAGACGAGAAGTCATGACGTAATGAGACTAGGGTTGGGATCCTGAAGGTTTAATGACGTAATCTGAATAAATAATTAGGGTTAAGGGGTCGTGTAGGTTCGCGAGAAGTCATGACGTAATTAGACTAGGGTTAGAGGGTCCTAAAGGAGCCTGAGAATGAATAATTAAAAATTGAATATTTAATGAGGCGGCATCCCTTTGGTCTCCCGATGGGGGGTATTACTACTCGTATGACAGTATGCCGTCCCATCAAAAATCAAATATTAATCTCGGTGTAAAAAGTAGAGTGCTGTGTAAACAGCGGACTTTTGATTTGTGAAACCAACCAGTGAGTTTGTGATTATTATCAAATGAATGAATGAATAGTTTTCGCGTGGGCTACAATCTCCTTGAAAGATTTTCGTTAAAGACACAGTGATCGGCGTTTGGAATATGGTTTGGAGTTGTAGTATGTGGCAAATGGCACCACCAATGTCCAAAATCACGATCTGTCGGTTTCAGTTTACTTTCAGACGATTAGAAGTTCCGCATTGTGTCATTCTTTTCTCGGCCGTGATCAGTTTTAGATTTGGAACTAAGCGTATAAATGTCGAATGCCAACGAACTTCCGAACGCGCGTTTAAAACCCCGTGACGTTTGGAACGGAGGTAACCGGTCGGTTTCGCTAAACCTAGAGTCAGTTCGCCACACACATAAAGTCAGTTCGCCACACACATAAAGTCAGTTCGCTACACACATAAACGGAAAGCGGAATATATATCACCGAAAGCGCGTTGGCGATTCCGATGGACGGCATCTCTGAGTCACACTTATTGTGTATTATTAATATATATTATTTATTATTACTTATTGTTGTATACCAGCTATTTCAAAAAAACTGCGTTAAAATTAGCTTGGCAAAAGACTGAGAGCATTAATGGCAGCGCGCATTGGCGATGGACTATATTACATGCATCGCTTAGATTCCATCTAAGATTTATAACGCTGTTGCACTGTCATTATTTGAGGTGATGTGTTTAGTAAATACGTATTAAACAAACCAAGTTGATTGTTTTTTAATAAATGATGAGTTGTAGCGAACTGACTTAATGTGTGTAGCGAACTGACTTTATGTGTGGCGAACTGACTAATTTATGTGTGTGCGGAGGCCTTCAGTAATTATACTCTGATCTAGGGCTCGCTCGCAGAAAGTGTCAGTATTTCGTTGCCATGTGGCAGTTCATCATCTTTTCACTTTACTGTCGGTTCAGTTTTCTTTTAAACGCGTGCTTCGGATTACGGAATAACTTCGCACAGCAAAAAATCTGACTATTGTTATTAAAATCGACTTTAGCAGTTTGGCCCCATTTGCCACAACCTATTAAACTATCACAAACAACCAAACGCTTGAAGTGACATTTTAGCGCACGCGAAAATTGCTTCATTGTTAAACATGATAATCACAATTCCCCCGTTTGTCAATGCACTATACTATATGCACACCATTCGCGTTTTTTTATTCGAAATACTGAAAAGTGCACGTTTAATAGTGCCAGTGTCAAATCCACTGGAATTTGATTATTATTCTGTGCCAGCGAGGTGTCACACCGTTCTTATTCATAGCACACATGTATAATATCATAAAAGAATGCTAAGGTTTCCGAAAAGAAGGTACCCAAGGAAAACGAAAGGCCGGGACGTCTAAAGCATCGCCTGAAGGTATTAAAGTCTTAATAATTATTGGTTGAATATATGTAAATCCTCCTGTTGATATGCTTATAAATTCAGATGGCCGGCTGTCGGTAAAATATACAAACCAAATACGAATGTAAACAAAGAGCCGCTTTAACGAGAATAATATATAGACCTGCGCGCTGCGTTTAGGTGATTTATTCGTTACAAGAATTTTTGTTATGCCTATGCGATAATATTTTGATATTAATATAAATCAGCATGCATGGTTGAACCTAATGTTCGGCACATGAGAAGTTCGACGTTTGAAACGGTTCATTGTTCAGTTTGCTAGTGATATTGCCAGTGATATGCACGTGCATATTGTTCGATTTGGACACTAGTCTCGTCCGTAAAAAATGACGTCCTCGAACTCGTCTTTTACCGCTAAGGCATTCAAACAGAACAAGAGCCTCTTTATTTTGTTTGGCTCTCGAACAAACTGGCAATAACGCGAATTTCCATGCCTCCGTGGGACATCAACGGCGCATTCGTCCACCAGTTTGATATTTATTTTCAGCAGATGTTAATTCGTCATTCGCTTTCATTGTTTCCTCGATGAACTTCAAGTGTTACTTTTTCAAAATGCGGTGGCGCATCTCGCAGATTCCCACCATTTCGTCGATACCGAGAAAGATATAAAATTTAAAGCCGATCTCGATGTTTGAATTCAAGGATGTCCGCGATTTTTGTTATCGGAACTGATGAAGACCAAAGCGAAACAATTCATTCCCTGGCTTATTGCGATAATTTCTCCATTATTTAAGAAACGATGGAGTGAACCTTATGGTTTGACGCGGTTTTCTCAAATGGCCAAAGGACGCCAAACTTCGGAAAAATCTACTTGTTCCGGAACGTGTCGCATAATTTCCGACGTGAGAACCGCGCTTGCTTACGAAAGGTTAAACCTAGGTTAGACCGAGGTTAGACCGAGGTGAGACCTAGGTGCCACCTAGGATCAACCGAGGTGAGATTTAGGTTGACCCTAGGTTGCACCGAGGTTCAACTTCGACCTAGGTTTTCGTTAGGTTACTTCTAGGCAGTACTGTAGTGTCCACAGACTTTATTAACTGCAATTAACTGTGAGTTATCAGGGTTGGATTCGTTTTTAATTAAAACATAAAACGAGTTTGGGGTCAATTTTTACTCCGCAGGCTTCTTCATCGTCTAAAGCCTGAGCGAGGGAGTCTAAAATCTGCGCTTGGGATGTATTTTCCCGCGCTTTTGTGTTTCTGCCAGCAAGCTGTTGTACATCAGCTTCCTCGTGCCAACTATCGCTTGCATATATACCGACACTATCGTCCGTTTCTTCGTGACATTGTCGCTTTTGTTTCGAACTTGTATTTACAGTATCCGGCTCAGAACAGTCAGAATCTGGTCCTGATCTTTTTCTGCTTTTTTGGCTTTGGTTTTGTGTTGCACTTCGTTTGCCTTGTGAAGGCTCGCCTGACTCGACAGACGTCATCTCTATTTTCTCCAGTAAGCTGCCCATTTTTCCCATATTATTTATGTTCGACAAAGTGTCATGCACATTTGTATCGATATCTGTATCTGGGCTCACATTCTCGGGTCGGCTGTCCTCATCCTGTTGACCCGATGTAGCCAGCTGATCATTCATATCCATATGTATAAAGCTTTTTACCTGTATGAAAGGAAGATTATTATTACATTGGAATACTTACAGTTTCTCCGCAGTACGTTTTCGAGTAGATTATACGCGCGATGGCAGAATTTAAGAGGGATTTTATCGATAGCTATACTCACAAGCTTTTTACTTTCCAGCGAAACGCTAAGCCAGTGCTTAGAAAACCAGCAATGCGCATGCGCATATCATGCGACTCCGTAGTGACGTTGAGTGATGACATGATAGAATCCAATATAAGCTGTATTTTATATTGCAAGCCTAGGACCAGCATTGTCCAAGCCTATCCACAGACACAATATCAAACTTGTGGCCCCCATATGGACATTCAACAGACATTCAACGTTTCGAGCCAAAGCCCTTCGTCACTCAAGTCTCGATCAAGACAATCAAGAGTTACTGTCATAAACGACAAAGTAGTGAAGGCAGCGGCTATTCCTACGGTAGCAGTAAGGCGGTAGTCTTTCAGAATTCAACGAAATGCTAATCCTAATATCACCAAATTACTAAACCTAACCAAATTACTAACCCTAACCAAAAAAAAACTATTTGAAAAGGCATATTTATCGAACTCGACCGGAAATCGCGGGTTGGAAACGAACGCCTTGTTTATATCTCCTGTCTTACAAATATATAGACAATTAAAAGTTAAAATGAAAGGGCCTTCGCTCAACACAGACTCACAGTGCACTATTATTATCTTTATTTGAGAATACTAATTTATTTACCTGTATTCATGTCCGAGCAAAGTATCCATAGGCATAGGTGAATATTTCAAAATAAAACTTGCTTGTCCGTCAACACTACATTCTACAGTTTCGGCATGACATCAGTGTTTGTTCAAAACAAAC
This sequence comes from Chrysogorgia sp. JL179-B06, assembly GCA_035772405.1. Taxonomy (NCBI): domain Eukaryota; kingdom Metazoa; phylum Cnidaria; class Anthozoa; order Scleralcyonacea; family Chrysogorgiidae; genus Chrysogorgia; species Chrysogorgia sp. JL179-B06. The sequence goes on along the minus strand of JAYKKM010000193.1, from coordinate 1,332,022 downwards.
ATTACTGCATCCGCTGATTTTTTGCGGAATATGGCTTGTTTTGATGTAATAATATCTTTTATCGCTGTCGCTCCCTACCACCCTACCAATAGCTAGGCGGATATGTGTAAAAATTGTGCACTTGATGATAAAAGCATGGCATTTTGCAAAATGATAGTTCTCGATGTGCTTATTAATGCTAGATATGGAGCCATTTAAAAAAATAATTTCTTTGGTCGTTAAATGATGTTTTCAAAATAGCCAATAAACCAAACCGGAAGTATTTTGTATATCGAATTGAAAGGTTTTAAACTATATTTCAGGTCATCATCTATAGCTAGGGAATGCTAAGCATAGCGAATTTTATATTTAAATACAATCTTTATCTTAAAAATGCCTTCTATATCTCAACTAGGGTTAGAAATCCTTGATTAAACAGATGTGTTTTTTTTACCGGAAGTGATTGTTATTTGAACCGGAAGTATAATGTTTTAGGCTGTTTTCTGAACAATGAACGAAAAATTTCAGCAATACAAAAGCAGTACAGCAGAAACAAAACAACAGAAACGCGAAAAACATAATTTCATTAAAAAAAAATTGTCAAAATTAGTTATGAAACTAAACTTTTATGGTATATATAGGGTATTTATAGTACATGATATTCACAAACGAAAAACGGTATTCAAAATATATACATTGCTTACAATATGTTTTCTTTCTTCAAAATGCAATATCCAGTGTATTTATATTTGGTACGATGATTTTCAAAACATAGAATATCATGTATAAGTGTGACGAAATATTAGTTATTAGCACACTCTTCGCTGCAAGAACAATGGGCCGTGCACTTTAAGTTCGATTTTTTGCACGAGCAATTTCCACGACATCCTTTCGTGCATCCGCACTTGACAAGCTCCCTGCAACTTGCAGTCACTTCAGGTAGATTAGTCTGCACCAAACACCCAGCCCCATTCAGTTGGAGATGGCAAATGTGGTCTGACCAGAAGTGTTTGTCCCCAGCAATGGCCTGCCTGCAGGTAAGCAGCTCTTTTGGTGTGCTGCAGTAATGCTGCCTGGGTAGGGAGGATAGCCTCGAGAGCTCTGCCTTTTCGACAAAATAATTTCATCCTGGCATCGTTCACGTTGACCTTGGTACTTGTCCTATCGTACATCAGAGTGACAAACCGTTCGATAGTTGCCATCCACTCATTGGTAATGGTCTCTGGCACGCTCGATAAGGAAGAAAAAACCCGGGTTGCCTCCTGATAGGAAATCCACGTCGTCCACGCTGTCTTCTTTCCTTTACCAGCAAAGGATGTGACACGACATCATCCTGTAAATGCATGAAAAAAGGCAGAGCCTTTGACATTTCGTTCCCTAAGCTGGCTAATATTTCGTGGGCTGCTAAATATCGCAAGTTTTTTCCAGTCCCGAACGCCACCCACAGCTCGATTGTTGTACCAACTTGTTGAAGTTGTTGTACCATAGCAGTTGCCAAAACAAGCGCATCACTGTCTACAGTGCGAAGCATGATTCTTTGGTGGCCTTGGTGGACAGCATCGGCAGCATGTAAAACATTCTTGTATCAGCTTCTTCATGAGTGTGTTGGCTACATAGAACCTCCTTGCCATAATTTGTGATGTCTTCTTTCTCGCTGCTAAAAACTAGCAGCATGCTCCGCCAAGAACTTAAAAAGCTCTGATTTATTGTCATCCAGGCAAAGAAACCCTTGCCAGTCTCTTGGTAACTCATTATTGGCCTGAACTCGGCGTCGAACTCCACTTGCTCTCTTTCTTCTAGTCGTTGCTTTAAGACTGTTAGGAGTGTACTCATCCCACACGACATCTACTCGTCTTGCTCGCTGTAACTCGATATATGGAATGAAACAGAGTGATGCGTACTCAGAAAACGTGTTTGCGGATGCGCTTCGTTTAACCATATTAACAGCAGCAGGACCATCAATGATTATGACATCAATAGAATCTGGCGCTTGATACTGTGGCTGGCAATGAGCTTCTAGACATTCTACAACGTCTGACTTGCTTCCTGGAAGATGGAGGTTTCGACAGTTACACAGTGACGGCGGGCATGCTTGGTTCTCGTGCCGGAAGAAATCTTCCAAATTTCCTTCTCGAAGATTAGTTGGGCATACTCACTTGCTCTTCTTCAAATCTGCGGCAAACGCCATTTCCCAGGTAGGTGGAAATGCTCATCACTCTGTTGTAGGATATTGAAAGGCCAAGGTCGTAAAGGTTGTCCTCTGGCAAATATCTTTTTTCGGCTCTTCTTTAGTTTGGTGGAGTTGAACTTCACATTACAGCTCTTATGCCAACGAGCTCTTTGACTTAGGAATGTTTCCTCTATTCCATTCCCCTCATCTAACCTGTCTAGATTAATTGCTAAAGGCATACATTCTAGCTGTCTGAATCTCACGATATTGTCAGCGAGGGTTTTGTAGCTGGACATTGCAGTGTTTCTTCTGTATTTTCCTGACAGATAACACATTGTGCCCAATCTGTTTTCACTGCATCCTTGGGCACACAGCTCATCGTAACTATTGTATATAGTGCAAATACAAGATCTAGAAAACGAACGTTAACTTATTGATGCGGCTCCTTGGTCAACTCGAGGGTCAACTCAACATTTATTCAGAATAATACAAATGCAGTTTTGGTATTTACAGTCCACCTAGTTCGGCTAGACGGCAACTTTCTCTTCTACATAACGTGTAATCGTCCGTGTGCGGTGTTCAAATGGTCCAACAATGCAAATGTATGTTTTTCTTTGTATTTTGGGATAATAACACTGGAATAAATTCGTTTTGACGACTACACCATGTCAATTTTGAAAAGCATGGCACGAAAATTTTGAAAAGCATGGCCATTGCAGTGGCGTGATAATGTGTCGTACCCAGTCTCCCGCAATCATATTATTCATACCGTGCTGATCACTGATCTTGATATACACTGTACATTATACCGCGTATTAGTAGAGTAGGAAATCTTCGTTGAAGTGGAAGTAAATTATTTATCTTACTGTTAAGATAAATAGTTTTAAACTCTTATTCTTGGTAAAAATAAAAATAGAATTAAAAATTTATATTTTCGGTGATATCGATACGTTTGTTATTAATAAAGAAATATATAACTTTTTTGCAGAATTTCTTTCTTAAATGTAATTTTAGTGTCAATTTAAGTTTTATGTGTATTTTGTTTTATTTAAACTAAGAATTATTGAGCTTTTTGGTTCTTTGAAAAGTTACTTCCGGTCAAGATGGCCGCCATTTCAAGTCGTCACATAAACGCCCTTGCAACGTCTGTTCAAATTATTTTTTGAAGTGGCTCCATATCCAAAAATGTTTAGGGTGGTAAACTCTCGCTGTACACAAACTCTGGTGTTTTTATCAGGAAACGCACAATTCTAGTAAAATTTGACACATATCCGCCTAGCTACAAGCATCCCGTGATAAGGGACTAAACGCCGGTCGATATTATCACCCTCGCCCTCAGGCCTTCGACAGGGCGAGGGGATTAAACCATCTGAGAGATTCATGAGAAAAACCATACAGTAAAATCCCGCGTATAAGAACCTACTATTTTCCAGGTCAGGGTGAATAGGTTCTTACATATTTGATGCATAAGACAAAATAAGCCTGTTTAGGTTCTTAAATAGGTTCTTATTTGCAGGTCATGAAATTTTAAATACAGATGTATAAATAATAGGTGTGATGTGAAAGTTACTAGATTTTAGACATTAGATTGATGAAATACTACTTAACAGTGATATTGAAGAATAACTATTCTCGTATTTAAAACTATTCATTTTCTTCTTCCAAAATAGAATTCTGTTTCAATTAGTTCAAAATATTTATCGCTTGCTTTGAATAAAAATGTGTTCGCTGACAGCAGTCTTGAGTTCAAGTGATTCTCTGACCGTGTAGCCATAGAAACAACCTCATTAATCAACCAATCACAGTAAAGTATCTATGAACACATCCTGTCACACATTGCGAGCATAAATTACACACTTTCTCCGGGCGCGTCTTCTAATGGAGAATGAACAGAACCAAGTTGGTTTACCAAGTTGACGTATCATTGCGAACAAGTCTTTTTTACATTTTTCAAAGTAAGGAGGTGAACCTCGTAAATGTCTAAGAACTCTGAATCCTTCATCTAAATAAAAATAAGCTTATTAACAGAATTTTCAGATTTTAAATCTCCAGCTATGTATGTTTTACCTTTGGTTTTACATTACGCAATGACAATGTTGCACTTTCTTGAATTTGTTTTATCTGTAGCTTTTTTAATTTGTAAAAAATGTTTGGCACACTCTGTGCAACTCTTCGATCTCTACTTCGTAATTCCAATTTACAAATCGTACTATAGTGAACTGGCACAAGTCTATAACTATTATCAGATCGACGTTGGCCACAGTATATAGAAGGGAAAGATAATAATTCTGAATCTTTTGTCAATGAATATTTCTAGTGGTCTATTTCCTTCACCTGGTGCAAAACTAATTATTGTATCACCATGTTGAGTCATGTCAGTTCTTGTAATAAGGTATCGATAACACCTGATGGATGTTCCGTTTCTTCACAGCATTCCTCATCAGTATCATTATCAATAGAATCGTTTTGGTCTTGGTAGAATTCTAACTGTTGAATTAACATCAGCTGGTTCTCTGACAGTATAGCATTATTCCATAGTAACGTCAGCATTGGCACAGAATATATTTGTACTTGTTGTGATCAATTATGGTATAAGTTATCTGTCACAAAATGCAATCCTGCTATGTACAAATTATGTTTCAAAGAAATACTTAAGTTATGTGTTACTGGTGTTAAATGTATTGATGCACAGAGTGGATTTGTTCTACATGTCACTCTAACTTGAAAACCGGCAAGCTCTCAAGTTGTGCAAAGGCTAACGAAATGTCTTTTCCAAATAAGCCAATTGCTTTACAAAATTTAACAGCCCTTGAGGAGAATGCGAGAATTACCTAGTGGAGGTCAGTTAAGTATTCATGGCAATATTGTTAATGTAACCTTGCCATGTTTACTATCAATATCATCATGGTTATTATTTAACCTCTTACGTCTTAGCTCATCTGATTCATTTGTATTATCTGATAATTTTCTTTTGAGGTACTTATTTTTTTGAGATTTTTTAACTCTTTCACGATTTGATTGTATAATATGTTTAATAACTGCTTTTTCATGGATTCTTTTACTTTCTCAGGGTTTGATTGTTTATATTTGATAGCTGCTTTTCTCATGGATTTTTTAGTTTCTCGGAGTTTGATTGTTTATATGCAGTATTTGATTTTTTAGAAGATTCTTTAACTTTCTCAGGATTTGATAGTCTATATGCTGTACTTGATTTCCTACAAGATTCTTTAACTTTATCAGGATGTGATTGTCCATATGTTTTACTAGATTTTCGAGAGGTTTCTTTAACTTTATCAGGGTTTAATTGTTTGTATGTAGCATTGGCTTTTTGCAAAGATTCCTTTTTTCTCTCATTTTCCTTATTTTTATATTGATTATCCATCCTCTTTTCCTCATGTATTCTCTCATTTAATTGTTCCTGGTTTTATTGGATTGAGGTTTATCTTGACAAACAGTACATCACAACTTATGGGGTCACTACAAACAACAGATGCTTGATTGTTTCTTGTACTGTTATTCAGGTGGGTTTGTTTATCAATTTATTTTACATTCCCCAGTGCACACTGGTTCATAGGGCTTGTTGAAACATAATGTATTTCATCTAAATGCCCAACAATATATTTCCTGAAGAATATACAGGACACAATTGTAGTCTCAGGAAAATTTAGGGCAGTTTCAGTAATACGAATTGTTAAATTTTGAGAATTTGCAACTGCCTGTATAATTATATGGTCAGCTATATGCAATGGTCAGATATATCTAGACATACTTCGCAAATAATGTAACCATGACTGCTCAGGGTAAGGTGGTATTAAACCCTAAATTACCCAAAACAAACAAATTGATCTAGTTTCAAAAATATTTAATCAATTGCAACAAAAATTGGCATGGTGCAAGAACTTGTCATTACACTATATGTGAAGTATCTAACGGTAGTATAAACTTCTACATAACCATGGCAACAGCAAATAAATACATGGTAAATAAAAGTTTGCGGCAGCAATATCTCAAAAGGAAAAAGAGATACAAACTTCAAACTTGGTGAAGTTGATTCACATGTCATAATGTATGTAACAAGTAGACAGATTTTGGTTTACATAAAAACTGTGGTCCGAGTGCTAAAAAATTGTGTTTCCATGGTAACACAAAAATATTATAAATTAAAAAAACTGTCTACTTAAAACATAAAGGACCTTGAGATACACTTGCAGTCCAAAAATGAAGCCAATCCACCAAATTCCCTTCAATTTAGAGTTGCCACAAATACGAGTTAGTACAATTTCTTTGTTTTGTGAAAATCAAGGTTAAAGATTCACAAACGTTTTTGTTTTGTGTCCAATGAAGCACAAAAAATGAAAGAAAAGTAAACTATATTTACAAATAAGTGAACTAAGATAAACATATTTAATATTGTAGTCCTTGTATGCTACAATTATTTTAAAATGGTTTTATACATACCAAACTAACTCTGCAAATATATATAAAAGCAATGTTATCTTCTTCGTTTCTTAGTTTTACCAACGACTTCATGAATTGGCATAACAAATTTAATGTCAGGTTCTTTATCCTTTTTTGTTTCTTGTACTCTTTCTTTTATTTTACCTGCTGTCTCCAACATCTGGTTGTGAGCTCAAACTGAAAGCCCCACCTTGGTATGAACTTGATTTTCGTTGGGCACGAGGTTTTCTTCTTTTTTTGCCTGTATTTCAAAGACACATTTTGGCAGCAGTCTTCACCCTGACTTGATCTTGGAGCCTTAGGGCTTTCATGGCATTAGCTCCTGAAGTAACACCACACATGTCCATGAGAACTGCTTTGCTTGCAGTACCAGTGTTGTAGACAGCCACATGCAGTTTCACTGTCTTAGGGCACTTTGACCAGAGCATCTCATTGGCCGACTCATTTTGATTTTGAGTCATCTCTTTCAGACATCTTGTAAGGAGGTCATCTTTAAAAAGTCTAGTAAACACAGGTTCCAGTTCTACCATAAATTTCCAGGTAAACGATTGTCCTCATTATAAATAAATGTTCCCTCCGTTTGTTCTTTCGAGTACTTGCACCATGTATATGCAGATTTGAGACAGTGTTCGTGTTGCTGTTCTTGTGTCAGTCTCTCATTCTTTATCATGTGGTACTGTATTGCCTTTATACTGGTCTTCATTCCTTTCAAATCGCTCTTGTTATTCCTGATTGTATTCCCATAGTAATTTTGCATCCTGTCTATTACCTTGTCTGTCAATCGTCCCTTTCCTCCAACTGATTTTACATCTGAGAGCTTTTTACTCTTCATATTGTTTTTATATTTTCTCAGGGCAGTCCCCCAAGCCTCTTTTGGACATGCCCTACATATTATTATTTTATAATTTGATAATCAGGACCACATTTGGTATTCAAGGCATCCTTTACTCGTCCAAAACTACTGCTATCGCCATCACCAACAAAAGTTGTATATTTTAGTTGCGTAGCGTTGAGATGATGCTTCTTGAAAAGATCTCGACTGCTGAAACAGCTTCCATTTCTTCTGATGAGCCTATATGGTTTATTTCACATGATGGTTCTGCATGAGCCTTCTTCCATTCGTTGTATTCCCTGCTTTCTTTATCCATAGAATTAGGAGCCTTGCATCCATGGCAGAAAAGTGACTTGACTGCGTAATCGAGGATTTCACCAATGTCAACCGATATGACAAAGATCACTCCTATTTTTGATGAGTGACCCCTTTTTTGCCAGGTACCATCAACGGTCACTGCAACTCGAGCAACGTCATTTTTCTCAATATCAGCTGGTCGTTCCAACACAACCTTTTCTCTCAATCTCTGGGCTGCCGCTTGCATTAGATGTTCCGTATTGCTTGTGGCTGCCTTTTCAATCTGGATGAGATGTTGGTTGTATGCCTTTTTTGTCACAGGAGAAGGACAATTCATTCCAGCACAAAACTGGGATAGCCCGGCATGACCAAACGTAAGTCGAGCCAACACTGCTTTACGATTGACTTCATGCGATCCACCACCCTTGCCACTGAGACGGTTGCTTGTTGACAAAGGTGTCTCTACCCCTCATGATGAGCATTTCAGAAATAGAGACTCAGACAAACCTTCTCTTTTGCCATTTCTTTGAAACAACTGAAGCTTCGAATTCGGCTGTCGGCAAGAGCTACATATATAGCTGCGCTTGATATGCACTCACTCAAAAGAGCAGCATCTTGTATCTTGAATCCCGAAGCCATGTCAATGTCAGATGTCGATCCAAGTCCAACTTCTTTGGATTGTTCACGAGTCAAAATGCCTCTGTCACTCTCAAATTTATCAAAGGAAGTGTTCAGCAACTTTTTAGTGGAGATACTTTCTTACTCAGAGGAATAATTAGCGACAGGAACGTTGTTGACAGCGGAAGAACTACCAGCAGAATTATCCATGGCGACAGCGCTATCATCTGTAGTGTCGGCCTTCTCTTGCGGTCTTTTACCACAAAAACCTTTTCTTTTTTTTCTCCTTACCGATCTACACTTTCTTACATTACGATTTATTATTTTGAGATAAAAAATAAATACTAAACGCTTTATAACACAATCGATTGAAAAGGATTACTACAGAGTCACCAATAATTCACCAATACTCAAACAAAACATGCCACGGTTGGCCAGTAGGGGCATGGATCGAGCTAAACAAGTCAGGATCGAGTAGGGGAGTGGTCCTTATTTGAGTATACAGGTTTTTGGTTATTTTTGCTAAATTTTCTGGGTAAAAAGCCCAGAAGTAAACAACAGCAACACAAACCGTTGCTATGCGACCATACTCCATATAAACCTATATTTCGATGAAAGTGTGCATATGACGCATAAAATAAGCGGTAGGGATAAAAGACCAATAAATCTAGAAGTCAATGAAATGGGAAATTTTTTTTTTTAATTCAAAAATATTTTGAAAAATTTAGGGTTAACTACACCTTCGAAACTGATATTTCCTATTTTCCAGCGATTTTGTCCAAACTAAGTCAAACTTACCAAACATATTTATCATACAGTAGGGACTAATTTACGGTTTTGTTTCCATGACAACAAGGTCACGTGACTCATTGGCGGCCAGTTTGGATGAAAACATAAAACGTTCTTGAGGCATGCGAATATTTATAATTTAAACAATTAAACAATTAAACAGCGTAATTTGATGCAAATATTGATCTAGTTTATCAAGCTAACTTGTCAGATTGTATAGCTTTACCGTAAATGGAAACTTTTGGCGAATGATTTTTCCTCTAATTACAATTTCTCTAATATTTTTTATGCAAAGTGATTCCTACCATTGAACTTAACATGATAAATATAATTAAAGTTTGCATCAAATTGCTCTATTTAATTGTTTAAAAAGAACGTTTTAAGTTTTCATCCAATATGGCCGCCAATGTATCACGTGACCTTGTTGTCCTGGAAACGAAACCGTATGTTAGTTCCTACTGTATGATAAATATGTTTTATAAGTTTGACTTAGTTTGGACAAAATCTCTGGAAAATAAAAAATTTCAGTGTCGAAGTTAAGAGCCATGCCTTAATACCGCTGAGTGTTCAGTATTACTTTCAATAAACGATTTATTAAATGTTGAGTTGCAAGAGCTGGTGTTTGTAAATGTTTAGCCTTTGTAGCTAACATTTGGTGACTTAATTAGACTACGGAAAAAACAGTTACCATCACCAATCACATCTACTGGTCTTAATTATATTCAAGATAGTCTACTTGTTAACAAGGACATTGAAGAGTTTGAACGCGGTGTTAAGTTGGAGCATTCTTTCCTTGCTGGATTAATAGGACCTGGATTTAATTCAATGTCACCGCACATCATCAGGAAAAATCTTGAAGATGTTTTGACTCTTTGTTTATCACATTTACTAGAATTAACAGTTGATATGGTTGTATCTCTTAGTTTCAATAATTTGTGTTTTCTCGTTCGTTTAATCTTCTGCAAGTTAAATCGTACTCCCCTTACATTTTGTCGGTTTTCAGTGAGGCATGTTTTTAATATTTTTCTTCAAATGACACTTGGCTAACTTCCACAACCGCGGAAATGCATTATTTAGACGGTGATAAACGACCTTTCCGTATCTTATAGAAAGCAAGTCATGCCAGGAAGACGATTTGGGGATCGTATGTTTTATTAGCAATTTGATTTTACGTCTGTTGTGTTCATTAGTAGTCAAATATATATATATATATATATATATATATATATATATATATATATATATAATATATATATTATTCATGTGTAAGGGATTGGCACTAGTTCTTAACCAATCAGATTGCATTAAATATTTGAATTGACCAATCAGAGAAAAGAGTATCGCCAGTTTTTAAGGGGGGTGTCCTAAAAGGTCTCCAACGGCGTTGGTTATCTTAATATTATCCATAATCAGGGGGAAAGTCAATTCAAATAATAGTTTTGCAATCTGATATGGTTGTCGAGCCAATGCCAATCCCTTACACATGAAGATGGTAGTTGGTTGTCTTTAGTCGGGAAGGAAACATGTCCACCGCCAGCCACTCTCTTGGTTTCTTGTTGAAAAGTTTTTCAGATGATGGTAAAAATAATTTTGGAAAAAAATAATGTTGATGTGAAATATTTTGAAAATAGAGACGGAGTGAATTGTATTTTATAAAAAAAAAAAGATTTGTGATTTGGAAAAAGGATTTTCAAAAAAAAAAAAAAAGAAATGATGGTGAAATATTTTGAAAATAGAAATGTTGAATTGTATATAAAAAAAAACGATGAGTGATTTGTGAAAAAAAGTATTCAAAAAAAAAATGAGAGAGCGACGGAGATGTTATCCCGACGACGACCAGAGCTGTAATGAGGTGGTGTGTACAATCTTGGAAAAAATACCTGTAGACTTTGTTAAACTATATCCAAATTTAAGAATATGTTATGAAAATATGCGTGTACCTCCCAAACTCATCCGCTTATTGCCCTAAAGTAGCCTCCCCCCTACACAATGTTGGTCAAGCTAAAGTCGATTTGCAAGTCACATCGTCTAAATATACCAACATTGTGTAGGGGGGAGGGGAAATAGTATAAAATTCAAAAAGTCTACGATATTTTTTCCATGATTGTCTGAAAAAAGAGGATAAGTAATCATTTTCTGAGATTAATTGAACGTGAATTTTCAATATACAAAGATGAAAAATATATAGGACCATATATAAGGAATATAGTTCAGGGCTTCATTAAATTTTTGTTGATGACGGGGGGGGGGGGAGGGGGGTGGGGTGGACAGTTTTGGATGTTTTCTGTAGATTATCTGTTTTCAGGTGAAACGTATTTTATTCAATTGGGTTCACGTAATTTACTTTACCTGTTCAATCTTGAAACGTTGACGTGGTTACCTCTGAGCAGTATTTGGATGGTAGCATTTTTTCATTTTAGATGGCTAAAAAACTTGCCAAAAAGTATCTGTGGAACATTCTGCTCAAATAAGAGCTGCATACCCGCTGTCAAAAATTTGAGGGAAAACGCTTTTAAAAATGTTTCCCCAGTACTCTAAAGCTGTAATTTATAAGCACGCCAAGAAGCCACTAAATAGCGAGCCTGTTTTTGATCAGAGAAAGCAAAATAAAGGCAGACCCAGAAAATTATCCGTTGAAGACAAGATAATTTTAGTGCGTTCGGTAACAAGTCTCCGAGATCAGAAGGCTGCAACCTGAGGATAGTGTTCAATTTTATAAATTAGTATTTCATTGTAAGAGTGAAAAGGAGGATGAAAAGTTTCTATATACCTACACACGTTTTGATCAAACGTTGAATATTGGAAAGTTTGTGAAATTTAATGATGAAGACAACACCATAAATACTGTGATATTTGTATAAAAAAAGACATTCAGCTGTTACGAGTGATGGAGAAAGAGAATCCTTCATTCATACTACCTCAAGATATTCTAAAAGTTCTGGATGACGATGGAGATCTCTTAATTTTATTAAAATGTGAAAAAATAAAAACCTTGGGGAAAAATGGTGTTTTTTTTCTATACAAAATATTATTACAAAATGATAAAATCGACAGGGTTGCAAAGTATATATATAGCTATTCATCAAATGATCAGATAAACCTGATTGGAACTGCAGTTAAATTTTAAAAAGACAAGTCAAGACTTAGAGAGAAAAAATGAATCAGGATCAAAAAGAAATTGGTATTATTGGTATAATGGATTTTAAAGAAATATGTACTCAACAAGCAAACCTACGCTTAATAGACTCTATACCCATTCCAAAAACCAAAGACAGCACTATACAATTGCATCATTTATATTTTAAAGATGAAAGTAATGGATGATATTATAAGACAAGATTTGATTCAGCAATAAGAAGCTTATTGGGTAAAAATGTGCGTCTTACCGAGCAATATTTATTTGTTACCATTTAATTTCTTATCTATAACCTTGGAAATATTAAGAAAATAAAAAAAATATTCGTTTGCTATAAAACAGTGTGTGTTTTGATTTTTTATTATTTTTTTGAAAAATGAATGCTTGTGAATTAAAAAAAAAGGAATGGATGATCCGAATTATGTAGCCCCAGAACATCTTGCAGAAATTTATAAAAAATCTAATGTGATGTTGTTATCATGTGAAGAAGTAGAATATTTTGAGAAACAAACGTGTTATAAGTTATTATTATACTTATGTGAAATGGGTACCGACGACAAGTATATATATACCCATGTAACAAATGACTGTTCACATTTGAAAGGACGATTTATTCAATTTAAAAAGATAGAATAATGGAAAATAAAGAATTGATTGAAAAGAGTGATTGTTGGATTTTTAATGGAAAATTTTCACCACTGAGTGTTGGGTTTTTAGTGGAACTTCACCATCACTTCTATATAAAGGAGTAAAAATAAAGGAAACTATTCACATGCAATGATACCCAGTGAAAGAGTTGGTGAAAAAAATGTCTGAATTTGAGGATGATTGTTTTTATGTATCTTTGAAACTCTTGCTAGATGATTATCAAGATTCCAATTTAAAGTTGATGCACTGGTCTGAACATACACATTATAAATATGGATGTATTTATAACGCCTATGATTGCTTTTTTAAAGATGATAATATAGAATCCCGACTTAACCATGTGGTAAAAACAGCTACAAGATTCAGATTACCTCAAGAAAAAGATATATGGCTTTTTAAAACAACGATATTGCATGAATACAATCCTTAGCACCAATCCTTACCACCCATTGAAAAGGACGATGATCTTATCGGGGAATATGTAGTGTTTTTGCGAACATCAAGAAATGTATAAGTTGGTGAAAAAAAATAAATGATCTCTCACAAACTCTTAGAAGATGAACTTGTTAAGAAAAATATTTTTGTAATTATTTTTTATAAGAAATAAAAAAACTGTTTGTATACTATAAAACAGTGTGTGTGTTGTGATTTTGTATTAGTTTTTTGAAATGAACGCTCGTGAATTATTAACGGTTATATCTAATCACCTTGGGGATGATTGTATGTTTAAATTTATGAGATATGATCAAATAATAACAGCTACACGCGATAAAGAATATACAGGCAAAATACAATGATTGGAGTGTAAGGAAATTAAATCATCAATACCAATATTTCAAACATATCAATTGTTTGAAATATATTTATTCTTGGAAAGAAAGAATGGTGCTAAAGAATATATAAAAAGTTTTTCAACTGAGAATTTATCATGGATCATATATAAAGATGCTCAAATTAACAATTTAACATATAAAATTGAATTGTGGAATAATGAGTAGGTTTGATGAACATGGTGCAATTTGGTTTCGTCGCGACAAGAACGAAAAATAAGACACAAAATATTTGGAACATCAGGAACATCATTCACCATTTTCTATAACTGGTTCAAGACCAATATATCAATTAAAATTACTTGAATGTAATAAAAATAAACATCGAATAATGAGGACTTATTTTAAATATAATGTAAAAGTTGACGTTATGAATTATGACAAAACATTATTTGGTGGAAAAACTATAATAACCAGTGTTGATAACGATGCAAGCTCATTAGTTGGGAAAGCTGTTCAATTAATAGAGAAGGACAAGCGTTTTATTTTAGTTAAACAAAATATAAAAAAGAAAGAATTGAAAAATAACTTTAAACATCGTTATTAAAAAAAATTTGTATATTATTTGTCTTTTGTTTGTTGACTTCATTTACAAGAATTTATGAAGATTCGATTAATATCAAAAGTTGTAACGTAAAATGCTTGATGCGATATACGTTGGAATTGCTGAATTATACATATATCAACAGCACTTAATGTTCCGATCCAATATATTATGATAAGAGAAAAGAAATCCAGTTACGTTATATGGAAAACCTTACAGAATAAACAATGAATTAAGTGAATTTATAAAACACGCCGGGCACAGAAGGTGCCAAAATCGCCAGGGTTGTTTCTTGTCGGTATTTTTGGCTTGCGGTTTCCCCTATCAAAATTGGACTTTGTACTTAAAGATGGCGGCTAAAATGAATGTGTAAAATGCAGGGTAGAGTTTAGCGAAGGTGAAGTAGTAAATACACAGGAATATGATATAGGAGCTTGAAAGAATGGCTAGAAACTTTTCAAGATGACAGAGAAGGCTTTAATCAAGCTTTGATAATCAGCAGAACAGAAAATTTGCTGTTGCCACTTCAGCACTTGTGTAACTTCGCCAGGATTTCTGAGAAGGGATCAATACAAACAAATTTAAATAAATAATATTCAAAGAAAGCCAAAATCTTATTGAAAAATTCTGTTTTGCAGAAGATAAAACTGAACACTGGGTAATTCCACCTGTTTTCCACACCTGACCCTGAATGTATAATTATTTAACTAACCAGAGTACCAGAGGGTCCAGATCAGCCTGTATTTTGTTTGCCTTAGATTTTATTTAAATGATGCTGGCCTAACCCCAAACCAGCCTGAATTAGTTTGCCTTAGCTTTTGTTTACACAAGGCAGACCTAAATCCAAATCAACTTGAATTTGTTCACCTCCATAACACAAAACTGACCTAAATCCAGATCCAGACCAGCCTAAATTTGTTCACCTAAGCTTTTGTTTACACAAGGTTAGTCTAAACCCAGACCCGCATAAATTTATTCACCTATACCAGCAATAATTTGTTCACCTTAGGCTTAGCTTTTTTCTATACAAGGCAGGCCTTAACCCAGACCTTCCTGAATTTATTCACCTTAGCTTTTGTTTATATGAGTTTTACCTAAACCCATACTGGACTCAAATTGTTCAACCTAGCTTTTGTTTACACAAGGCTGGCCTCCAGACCCGCATAATTTGTTCACCTTAGCTTTTGTTTACATAAGGCTGGTCTAAATTAAACCCAGACTCGCATAAATTTGTTCACCTTAGCTTTTTGTTTACACAAGGCTGGTCTAAACCCAGACCCGCATGAATGTGTTCGCTTTAGCTTTTGTTTACACAATGCTGACCTAAACCCAGACCAGCATGAATTTGTTCGCCTTAGCTTTGGTTTACACAATGCTGACCTAAACCCAGACCGGCATGAATTTGTTCACCTTAGCTTTTGTTTACACAATGCTGACCTAAACCCAGACCGGCAAGATATTTGTTCACCTTAGCTCTTGTTTACACAAGGCATAAAGGCTAAGTCAAAACCAATGCTGACCTAAACCCAGACCAGCATGAATTTTTCACCTTAGCTTTTGTTTACACAATGCTGACCTAAATCCAGACCGGCAAGATATTTGTTCACCTTAGCTCTTGTTTACACAAGGCATAAAGGCTAAGTCAAAACCAATGCTGACCTAAACCCAGACCAGCATGAATTTGTTCACCTTAGCTTTTGTTTACACAAGGCTGACCTAAACCCAGACCGGCAAGATATTTGTTCATCTTAGCTCTTGTTTACACAAGGCATAAAGGCTAAGTCAAAACCAATGCTGACCTAAACCCAGACCTTCCTGAATTTGTTTATCTTACTTTTATTTACACGAGACTGATCTAATATCAGTCCAACCTGGAGTCAGGCCGACCTCGGGTAAACAGCCCTAACATTTTAATGTTTTATAATTTGTTGAATATACAGCATATACATGTACTACAGTATAAAATACAAAAATCCAGACTCCAGAGTGAATTGTAAACACTGATTTATCACAAAAAATTGTTACATCAATTCTTTCAAGGGTAAACTATTGTATGTCCATGAATATCATAAGTTATACAAAATAAATATGGGGAATTTGACAAGTATAAGTCCTACATAATATCCATATCTTGCAATGAATTAGTATATAATTAGGATTTGACCAGAGAGTTATCTAAAGCACAGTCAAATAAGTCAATGACTCAATTTATGTAACCTACCCATCGACAGTTGATTTACAGCTAAAAAATAGAGTTATCAGCGCTACCTTTTCATCAAATCTCATCCAGCCGTTCTTGCATATTCCACACAAATGAACAACAGTTCAACTTGCAGTGCTCTGCTTAAACGAAACGGATTTTTGGTAACAACTCTCTCCCGCACATGGTTCTTTCAGTCACAAACGCACCAAGGTTAAAGCCTAGCGAGCAAATGTGGCCGCAAGTCGTCCAAGTCCACCAGCAAAGTTCATGAATTCACAGCGTTGTGAACGCAAACAAAAAAATCTAAAAAGAAGGCATCTAAGGCGAAGGTTGGAACTATCCCTCTTCGAAATAATTCATCACATTAAACCAAAAATAACGAAAATAAAACAAGGGTCAAAACTGCCTTCTTCTATAAAACTACTCCATGATGTAAAAATAGTCAATATTGGAAGAGTTGTAACGAGTTGCCACTTCGCAAAGTACAAGCAAGTTTGGTATCAAAATGGAGGGCATAACATGAATATTGATTCTAGATAAGTCCAGCTTTGATCGGAGTTAACCGATGGCGGTCCGATGAGCCAAAACATAGCTTTCGGGCATGATCGTAAATTAGTTTCCAATTCCCCGTTTTCCTTACTCGTCCAATATGGCCGGGGTACCACGAAAAACCACGGCGATTTTGGCGCCTTTTATGCCCGGCGTGAAATTTAAAATTTTTGCTTATGATGTTATACGAATGGAAGAAGACGAAAATGAAAAAGATTTTTACATGAAATGTGCGAGATTTTGCTTTATCTTTCGGAAAATGTATATGGAAAAACAGTTAACCCCTTAACAATAAGTCAATTTGGTAAACATATTCATGAAAAATGTATGTGTCATTTGATGGATGCTGGCAATTTCAGTAAAAAAACCCGATATGTCGGTACACATGAAGGAGTTGACCCTCTTTATATTGATTTATATATGAAACATTTAAATGAATTTTACATAGAAAATTATTTACAAAAAAATATCCTTTTTCTGATGGTAGTGGACGAATAGGGAAAGAATTAAATGCTTTTTTAGAAAGAAAAATAGAATGTAAAGTAAAAACCAAAAAACAACATAAAAAGTTCTGTAAAGTTTTAGGTATTATGCAAAAAAAAACAGATTTGTTTATTTGATGTAAAGCATGATACGTTGTTATTAGACGAATTATTATAATAAAAAATATATATTTTTATATTATATATTTTTTCAAAAAAAAGTATAAATACAACATCCTTTTAGCTTTTTACCATCACATTCGAAAAGACTACCATGGCTACAACAACTTCAATCAAACTTTATTCACAGGAATATATACATCATACGTTTGTGTTACAAACGTATAATGATCTTTCACGAAAAATTATAACAAATGTAAAAAAAAATGGAAACGCATATCTTGTGAAAGTATGTCCTACTAGTCAGGAGTGTGTGAATTTTCTAATGAATAGTAAATTAGAAATAAAAAAAGAAGATGTAAGTAAATTGTAAACTCAATTTGGTAAAATTTCATTGAAAGTTGGTGATCAAGTATTTCTTGAAGTTGCAAAAAGTAAAAATTGCAAACAAGGATGTATAATTAGTTGATATATTTCCTTATTTTGATATATTTCTTTGAGATAGACGTACTAAAACAGATCACTTCTTTTTATTGATTTTTAGTACGCCTTCGAGTCTACTCTTCGAAGCATAACACTATTTTATCACGTGACTAAAGATCACGTGACTAAGATCACAAACCCTAAAGATTACGTCATTATCTATAATTTACAACATACTCCCCCTTGATTGACGAAGGTCAATCAATGGCTATACAGTACGTACTAAACTAAAATTTCAACTTAACAGTCAACAGTTGACACAGCAGCAGTTCATGCAATATGTTCTGGTTCATCATCTGGTACAAACTTAATCTCTGGACACGGTTTGTTCTTTTCTTCGCTCTTACTTTGAGTTTCAATTGGAAACAATCGTTGAATGGGCCTTTTCAATTCTTTCATCTTTCCTGCAGAGGACAATCGGACAACAGCTGCTCGAACCTTACCATCTCGACCATGAATTAAAGTTTCAACTCGACCGACTTTCCATTGTTGTCTCGGAATTTTATCCTCATGCACACACACAATGTCTCCCTGGTTTATTCCCCTGTTTCTCGACGTCTTCTTCGTAGCATGATGTTCTCGCAGTTCAGTAAGATATTCTCTTCGCCAACGATTCCAGAAATGCTGTAAAACACGGTTCAAAAGCTTGTCCCTTCTCGATACGTCTTGATTGGCATACTGACACGAAGATCGACCTGACACTTCTGGTTGACTGAGTAACCTTTGACCAAGGCACAAACTTGATGGAGTGAGTGGCTCACCCATTTCTTCATACACGTACGTGAGCGGACGTGAGTTGAGGATGCCTTCTACTTGGATTAACACCGTCGTGACACGCGCATTCCCCAGGGTCTTCTTCAGGCATCGCTTTACACAACGTACCATACGCTCAAAAAACCCACCATGGGGCTAGAGGAACGTTAAACTTCCATGTGATGTTATTTTGCTGGATGAATTTCGCGACTGTCGAATTCTTGAAAGTTTTCCCGTTGTCAGACACGACAAAACTTGGCATCCCTCTCCTTCCAATAAATATTTGTAAACATCTTATGAACGCTTGGAGTCAATTCCAAATGAATTCCACGCGTCGAAGCACACGTAAAGAGGGCGATGTAGGCCTTGTATGTCGTCTTCGCATTCGAGTAAACATTCTTGACGAACACCGGACCGGCAAAGTCTACTCCCAAGCGAGTATAGGCAAATTCATCCGATACCCTGAATTCAGTCAGCGGTGGAGGCGGAGGGGCGTTGTAACACCTTCCTTCAATCCGTTTGCATGTTGTACAGGTCGATATCACTTTGCGCACGGTTTGTCGTCCCTTGACTATCCAGTATTTTGATCGTAACTCAGTCAAAGTTTCGTTCACTCCGTTGTGGATAACGTTGTTGTGACTTCTTCTGATGATCAATTCTGTGATGTGATGGTTTCTAGGTAAAATAGCTGGATAACGAGTGTGGTAAGGCAATGGAGCTCGTTGAAGTCTTCCTCGTGATCTTAGGATTCCTTGTTCATCTTCAAACAATCCTAGCGCCCTTTCGGTTTGTATAAAGCTCGACTCTGCTCGGACTTGCTTCTGGACTTGTTGTGTCCATAGAACGTCTGCTTGGAGGATTTCTTCTTTGTCTAGTTCCAATGAATCAGATCGGCGATCACTCGGTCTTCTGCGAATGTTGTTCAGGAATCGTAGGATGTAGCTTGTTACGCTTAGAAGCTTGTCAAAGTCGCTGTACCTCCGACAGTCGATTAGTTCTTCAAGTCCATCTTTCCCTTCTCCCGCCAACACTGTAGACACAGGTTTTGCTTTCCGCTTCAATTCGCACGATGGATCCACTTCTAAACTTCGATTTCTGAACTTAGAGTACAGCTCTCGATATCCTTTGCAAGGAACTCTGGACCGTACCACCATAGTTGATTCGCCTCTAACTCGGAAGCCTTGCATCCATGCGAGAGGACGCCGGCTGCGTTTTGGTCTGTGGGTACATGCCTCCACAATGTTGGCTCCACTAACTCCCTAATTTCAATGACTCGATTCTGAACGAAGGCTTTATATTCTTTCTCAGTTCCTTGGATCCACCACAGTGCAATCTCCGAATCTAACCAACAAACGATGTTGTCAATCTTGAAAACTCCACTTATTGCCTTTGCCACATGCGATATTAATCTTGCAAGAACAAGTGCGGACAATAATTATAATCTTGGAATCGTCTCTCCTGATATGGGTGACACTTTGGACTTGGATGCCACAATCTTGCATATCACTGAGTTTCTTGTCACGATCCTGATGTAAACAACACCTCCATATGCTTTCTCTGACGCATCTCTAAAGCCATGTAATTCCACTGCGCAGATTTCATCAGTTTCAACTTGAGGACAGCAACATCTGTCTACTTGAATTCTTGAGGTTTTTTAAAATATCGATTAATACTGATTTCCACAGTTGTGCAGTTGCATCATCCAGTGGGGTATCCCAGTTGGTGTTCTTCTTCTTGCAAATTGATTGGAATAATATCTTCAGCGTGGTAGTCATTGGGGACAACAGACCAAGGGGGTCATACACCTTTGCGATCGAACTAAGTACGACTCGTTTGGTCACCGCGTCTTCTGCCAAGTACTGCGTGACGTCACCAAGGTTGATTATCAACTTATCAGCTTCGTTGTTCCACGTTATTCCAAGAACTTTCGGGTGATCTTCTTCTACGGTCGCTTGAGGTAAGGCCGTTTTCGAAAAAGTTTGGTCATCTTGCCATTTTTCACAGGATTCTTCCTTCTCTTCACCTTCTTCGCCGGAACTGATCATCTTCCTTAGGATTTCGCTGTTAGTGACCCACTTTCGCACGTTGAAGCCTCCATCTCAGCTTTTCGTAGAGCGAGAATCCGTCTGGGACACTGGACACTGATGATGCTAAGTCATCGACGTATATCGATCGAAGCACTTCTTCCACAAATTCTGGATCGATAATCTTGAACGAATTCACATGGTGGTGTATTGTTCCGTTTAACAAGAATGGACTGGAACTCACCCCAAAGACAACTCTTGTGAACCTTCTGACTACGATTTGCGGTTGAGTTTTTGTTATTTCGTCTACCCAGAGGAAGCGAAGATAATCGCGATCTTCTGGTACCACAGACACATTCAAGAATGCCTTCTCGATATCGGCAGTAATTCCAATATTCCTTAGACGGAATCTCAGGAGGATGTCGAGGATCAGTGGCGTTAGAGATGGACCAGAATATAAACAATCGTGCAGACTTGGACCATTCTGTTTGGACGAGGCATCGTACACTATGCGGAGTTTGGTTGTCTTCTTGTCAAGGCGAAGAACTTCACGATGTGACAGATAATGTATCATTCCTGGAGCTGGAACTTCTTCAGCAGAGACAGGTTCGATGATATTTCTTTTCAGTTGTTCTTGGATGACTTGGTCATATCGCTTAAGGACCTCTGGTTTTGACTTAAGGCGTCGCAGCAGTGATTCTAATCGTGATTTACTTGGTTGGTAGTTGTCTGGCAGCATCGGATGGTTTTCCTTGAAAGGTAATTTTACCTCATATCTTTCCCCGTCAAATACTATCTGATCTAGGAACTTCTCGTACACGGCAGGTTCGTTGCTCTTGATCCCCAAGGATACCAGATCCCAGAAGGCTTTGATATCATGATTTAATGAATCTTCCTGAATAGCTGATGTTGTCACCTCGAGAACATGGGTCTCACTGAGATTTACAGTTAATTCATTGTCATTCCTCGATCCTTCTACAGGACCAGATAAAACATACCCCAACTTGGTTGACAGAGCAACTGGACCAGAGCCATAGGTACCACGAATGATGTCACCAGTTACCAAGGACCAATAGTAATCTGCACCAATTAGTAGATCAATGGGAAACTATCTTGTTTGCTGCATTGCATCTGCAAGCTGTATTGACTGTAAATGGTTATAACTTGCTTGACTAAAGTCAACTGACTGGTTGCTGATGGATGAGCAGATTATTGGCACCACATAGGCAGTAATGTAGATCTTTCCACAATTGAGTGTTTGGACTGCAAGTTGAACAATGTCACACTTTCTGAGCTTGGCATGTGTTTCTCCAAAGGTTTTGATCAGCAATGTATCAGCTCCAATGACAGGTAGATTCAGGGTTTTCTTGAGACTTTCGGATACATAACTTCGTTGACTACAGCTGTCGAAAATCAGTCTAATGTTAGCAGAGTTTCCTTCAACTTCTACCTGAGACACATTTGCTCTTGCAGTTTGCAGAAGTACATTGTTCTTAGAGCTAACAAACATACTGGTTGATGAGGTTCCACTGGCTTGAGAATTATTCACATTACTGGTAGGTACAAATGGATTTGCTGATGCGTGTTGATTAAGTGGAAAACTAGATGTATTCTGTGGATAGAACATACTTGGGTGGGAAGTGGAGTTCATTGGATAATTAGCTGGATGGTGTACAAACATATTCATTGTGGGACATGAGGAATTGGGTTTTTAGGTGGGAAGATCTGATGATGTGGGTTTGTCTGGCTCGCTTGTGGGGGTTGGTGACCTGGCTTCGATTGAGGATCACAGATAGAAGTGTGATGTCTCTGACCACAACTATAACAGGGCTTTCCAAACTGGCAATCTCTCGCTAGGTGACCAGTTCGTAAACATCTAAAACATTTACCTTTCCGGCGAAGAATTTGCTTTCGGGCTGAGATGTTGGTCACTACTGTGCAGTTGGATGAAGGATGTTTGCCATTGCAGTATGTACACCATGGACCTTCTCTTGATGGTACCGTACCTTTGTTGTCTGTCAGCAAGGCAGACGCAGATGGATGATTGTGGTACGTCGATCTGTTCTTTAAATTGGACTGGTTCTCTTTCCGAGGACTTGTACCACCAACAAATGAACATTTCTCTCTCAATTGTAATTCTTTGTTAAACACTTTAAGCAGTGGTTCCAATTTCCATTCGTCCGAAGGCAATTCTCTTGTAATTAGTATTCTCAGCTCTTCTGAAATCTTTGCCATTACCACAGGTGCAAAGAATGATCCATACATATCAGATGATACTCCGATAGTTTGAAGACTTCTGACGTGGGACTCCAATTTATCGTAGATACATCTTAATTTCTTCACTTCACTCATCGATGTTGCTTCAGGCATTTTCAACAAGGAATCCATCTGTGAAGAAATAACAACTTGTTTGTTTCCATATCTCTCCTGAAGTAATTTTCACAATAATTTTCTTTCGTCAGAGAAAATCCATTGATTGTTTCTGCTGCAGAACCTTGTAACAACGACTTCAAGTAATTAAACTTGTCTACTTCGGCCAAAGCTGGGTTTGAATCAATTGCTGAATAAAACGAGCCCCAAAACGCTTGCCAATCAACGGGATTTCCTGAGAATTTATTGAGAGACAGTTTTGGTAGTTTCGCCTTTGCAATAGTTGGGGATTTCTGAGCATGTTCTTTCGATGAGTTTCCCTTCGTTTCCGACGTTTTCAAGACCAGATAAATTTGAACGAGGCATTCGTTCACAGAGGCTGTAAACTCCGAACTTTCCATAATTTCTGTTTCGATATTGTTGATATTTATGAGACCAACAACTTCATTGTCGATGGTTTCCAAAATAGCGAGTTTACCTTCGAGAGTTATTTTATTCGTCTGAAGTTTTCCAGCAATTGCTTCGGTTTGTTCTCCGTCGATTAATTCACGAGATTTCTCCATTACTTTCTGTACAAACAACCGATGACCTTGACGAGCTTTGACTTTCTTCTTGATATCCGCCATTATAAATATTCGATTGTCAGACCACCATAAAATATCAACCTGACTAAACGTCTAAACGAGCAGTTTACTTACGAATTTTATCTCCAAATTCGTCCCGGGAGTCGGCACCAATGTATAATTAGTTGATATATTTCCTTATTTTGATATATTTCTTTGAGATAGACGTACTAGAACAGATCACTTATTTTTATTGATTTTTAGTACGCCTTCGAGTCTACTCTTCGAAGCATAACACTATTTTATCACGTGACTAAAGATCACGTGACTAAGATCACAAACCCTAAAGATTACGTCATTATCTATAATTTATGACAAAGGAGAAGAACGTCTAGTTATTCGTTCTAACGCTTGGGATGGATTGAAGATTCTCTACCAATTAAAAGAAAATTTTTACCTAAAAAAGTTCTGGTGTTCAAGAACGATGATGGGTGATGATGAAACCCAACCCATGAACGAGGAAATACGGATCGAAAAGCATGACAATTGGGTCGATAAATTTGGATCATTTTATATTAAAAAAAATGACGACATGACACTTATTGTTGAAGGATTACGCAAATATAATCATGCTGTAAACGGTGGTGTAGCTGAAAAAAAGAAAACGTTTAAGAAAAAGAAAAATTATGATTTTGATTTTGATTTACCACGTGAAAAAAAAATGAAAAAAATGGACAATGATAAAATCATTGATGATGATGATGATGAAGAGGTTTGTTTTCTTTTTTCTAAACCCACCGAAAAAGCTGTTTGTAAACTTTTTTATTACCGATTTATACATCAATTACCAATGCGTGATACAATATGCATGTATAACGAGGTAAAAATGAAGAATTAGATATTGCAGATCAGTATGATTTTGTTCAAAATTGTGATAGTTTACTTTGTGAACTTGAGGAAATATACACGACAATAGAAAAAAAAGAATAATATATTTTATTTTGGGTTTAGAAATGAAAAAAACAAGAAAAGAAAAGTTCTCTAAATAATTTATAGAAAAAGCTGCAAGATTACTTAAAGGAGAAACATTAACAAAAGAACAATTATCAAACTATAAACTTCATACACGGTTGGCAATTATTCCCGCAAATTGGGCCAAAGTAAATATCACTAGTTCCCAGCTCACTTTTTGGCGGGAGTTACTCGGTTATGCGTCATGCTTGAGCGGCAGCTTTCTTTACAATTGTCTAGCGGAATGTTTGGAAAACTGAGTCACAGTCGAACGGCCTTCCGCTGATATCGAAAATCCCCTGTTTCTTAGCTTTCGTTTGATATATTGATCGGCTAGTTTTATCCTTGTCTGTATTTGTTGTTCGCGCATTTCTAAACCTTATTTTGACGATATAGACATCAATGACGCCATAATATGTTGGCGTAAAGTAGAGGTAAATAATATATATTTTACTTCATTTACCGATGAAAGCGAAACCATAGAATCACAATAGATGTGTAGAACATTCGACTGAGCGCTCGGGAAGAACGTTTCAAAATTTCTCAATGGGTGAAAATTTGTAACGAAATTTGTGAAATTTGCGGCGCGGGTGAAACGTGATGCCTTCGTTTTATTTACATTGGGTTTCTCAAACAGATTCACTCGCATGGCTCGAAATTACTTTAAACAGGTTCGTGTATTCGGTAAATGCTATCAGAGAGATTCTCTTGACAATCCTCTCTGATTCACTGAGACATGAAACCGTATAAACGTAATCTCGAGTTATGCGAGTGAATTTGAATCTGTGTGAGCAACGCAATGTAGACATCACGGGAAGGCATCACGTTTCACCCGCGCCGCAAATTTAACAACTTTTGTTAAATATTTTCACCGAGTGAGAAATTTCGAAACGTTCTTCCCGAGCGCTCAGTCGAATGTCCTACATATCTATTGTGATTCCGTGGTTTCGCTTTCATAGGTAAACGAAGCAAAAATATATATTTACCTCTACTTTACGCCAACATATTATGGCGTCATTGATGTCAATATCGTTAAATAGGGATTAGAAATTCGTAGACAACAAATACATTTAAGGACAAAACTAGCCAATCAATATATCAAACGAAAGCTCACAGACGGGGGGATATATTTATCGGCACAAGGAGGTTCGACTGTGTCCCAGTCTTCCAAACATTCCGATAGACAATTGTAAACAAAGCTGCCGCTCATACAAGACGCACAACCGAGCAAATCCAGCCAAAAAGTGAGCTGGGAACTAGTGTATTACTTGGCCCAATATGCGGTTGTAATTGCCAACCGTGATAATCTTAATAGAAAAAAATATAGACGTTTAAAAATACATGTTACAGATATTAATGAACAATGGGAAATTGATTTAGCTGAAAATAAAGATTTAGCACGTTATAATAATCAATTTCGTTATTAGTTGGTGTGTATTGATGTGTTTTCTCGTTATTGTTGGGTAAAATTATTAAAAAAGAAATCAAGTAATAATGTTAAAAACAAGTTTGTATCTATTTTAATCGAAGAAGGACAATTACCCTGTAAAATTAAATGTGATGAAGGAACAGAATTTCAAGATATTCCAAAATGTTTGAGTAAAAAATATAATTTTACAGTTTTTCACACCTATAATCGCGAGATAAAAGCATCGCATGTTGAACGTGTTATTGGTACGTTAAAAACTATGGTTCGTAGAGTTTTAACAATGACTGATAATTTTGATTATTATACTTATTTACCGGTGATTATCGAACGTTATAATAATTCTCCACATAAATCTTTGGGTGGTTCAACACCATTTGAAATTTATAAAGGAACAAAGAAATTAAAAAAATTAAAATATAAAATATTACGTGATGAATTGAATAACCCCATTCCTACAAAAAGTATTGTCACTGAAGGTACCCGTGTACGCATAGCAAGGGTAAAAAACAATATTTTTGAAAAAGCAGTCTTAGACGTTGGACAAAGGAAATATTTAAAGTTGAAAAAGTTTTTATAACCAACCCTGTCACATATCAATTAAAAGATTTAAAAGGTGAAAAAATTGAAGGAATTTTTTATCGTGAAGAATTACAATTATTAAAAAAATGAGTTTATATATCGCGAGTAATACAATATCAAAAACTGGAATTTCTAATTTAACAAATAAATTTATAATGCATCTTGTTCAACCTATTGACGCTCTAAATAAAGATGCATATATAGATGTGCAAAAAAATTGTTACCCTTTGACTACAAAAAATGTTGATGAAAAAATATGTTATTTCACTTTTACATTCGATTTTCAGAAATTCATGAAGAATAAAATTGGTGTGAAAAGTACAACGAGCAGATTATTCTTACGAGTCTGAAATATAATATTCCTACAGGAATTTATGATTTAAACCGTTTACTTGATTATATGAATAATATTTTAAAAGAATATGATGTTGACTTGAGTTTATTTAAATGTTAATTTTGGAATAGAATATTGGCTTATACAATATAATAGTAAAAAGCTCATGATGGAGGTGAAGGTTCTAAATTGCGTTTATCTGAAAAAGTTGAAAAAATAAATTTTGAATTAAATATGAGTGATACTTAATCGTTTATGCTGGGTTTTAAAAATTCAATAATCAAATTAAATAATGAAAAAGAAAATTTTATTGAAAAAAAAGCCGATTATTTACCCGATGTATCAGATGGTTTAAATAAAATGTTTATATATTGTGATGAATTAGAAGCAACATTAGTTGGTGATTCATATTCTGAATTGTTAACAACAGTTCCTATTCAGTTGTCACGTCAAGGAAAAGGAAATGGTGAATTAGTTCGTTTTACACCTTCAAAAATATTAATAAAATTAAAAAGAGCGTTATTAACGAATTAAATATTACAATTAAAGACAGTACAGATAATTTGATTCCTTTTGATTCTGGAACTGTTTCGTTGGATTGTTCAATTCATTATGCTTAAAATTCATCTTAAAACAGTAAGGAACGTTCTACAGGTTGAAAAATATGATTTTAGTTATCCCTTTAACACATATGCTGAAAGTAAAAATGAAAAACAAATTTATTGGATTTTAGACAGTGTTGAGCACACTGGAATTAATAAATCTTTTCATATTTCTTATTTCAAAAAAAATAATTTTACAATCGATCCAGTAATAAATCAAAATCCAATAACTCGTAAAAGAAAAGATGGTAGTGTAGTGATGTTAAAAAACACAAAATTAAAAGATAAACAATTTGATGGACAACAAATGTTATTGTTTGAAAAAGAATTTCATTTAAATATGATATAGACGAGAATAAACAAATATTACACCACTTAAAAATGGAAAGAGAAATATTTCCTAATGTTTTGCTTATAAGAAACACTGCAGAAGCTCAAGAATACATTCAATTTCATCTTTCATTTGGTAGTGACGACGACGTCATTTTGATTGCAGAAAATATAATAATTAATATAAAATTATTTGAAGAAAAATAATGAATAACAATTTAATAACATCTGACGAATATTTTAATTTACTTACTGGAAAATGTAAAGGAAAAAATATTCTTCTAACTATTTTTATGTAAAACGTGAAAAAAACCAAAAAACCCTACTCAAGTTGATATTTTATTAACTTCTAATATTGGTCTACCACATACTTTAAACCCTGATTATCAAAAAAAAATAGTACCAAATAAAGGAGCAAAAAAAAGAAAAATTGATCCAGATGTATTACGTTCAATTTTACAAAATAAAAATTAATTGTTGTTTTTTTGGTTTTAAAAAAGGAAAAAATTGTAAACTATAAATTAAGTTAAAAGTAAAATAAATGTATTATTTTTCTTAAAAAACTTGTCTTATGTGGTTATTTTCAAAAAAAAAATGAAGCGAAGAAATATTATAATAAAAAAAACTAAAATAAAAAGAAAGTCTAGATTACACGGTAAAAGAAAAAAGATACACAAAAAGGTGGTGCTTTTAGTGCAGGAATGGCATTAGGAATGTTTTTACCTCAGGTGTTGGGTACAGTCTGAAATATATGAAAGATTAACGTTTAAAAAAATGAATTCAAAGCTGCGGAAGAGATTGAACAACACGATGTATTATTTTCTTCACCCTTACAATTATTTACTTCTAAACCCTACAATAATATATTTATTGAATTTTCTGAATGTGAGACCGCAAATGTGGTTACGTTCACAAGACACGGAAAGGCAGTCGGTGTCTTAAAAACAAGCGAAAACCAAATTTTTGCTAAATTGTCATTAGTACATAAAACAACAGGGGCTATTGCAGGCAGTGGTGCTGCTGGAGGGAAACCAATTTTACCGTTACCCCTTCGAACAATGTGGCAAACAAAATAATTAAAAATAAACGATACTTTGGTTACTACTTCGGGAAATATGTCTCATATTGCTTCAATTATTAAATATTTATCTCGTGAAAATAATCCAAAACACGATGCATGTAAAGATATTAATTTTTCTCATCTTGATACAGCGGGGAACATGGATAGTATAGTTGGATTTGAGAATGGAACGGACGTTGTTAATGCTGGAGGTTATGCTAGAGTGTTGAAAAATCAAGTCAAAACAGTAATTGATACAATTGATACCTCATTATTTAGCGATGGTGGTGGGGAAATTATTATTCCTTCAGCATTTAAAATAGAATTACGTTTAACAAGAGTATTAAAATCTATTTTATTATCAGGTGCAGATCATGCTGATTTAAGTTTAGCCAATACATAACTATCTTTAGATGATTTAAAGATTAAAATACCTGTTTTTAAACCCAACGATCAACTACGTGATGCATTAAATACGGCATTTGTTGATAGACACATGGAAGCTAAATATTATACTAGTAATTATCGATGCATTAGCGAAAATATATTACAAGGTCGAAGGAGACATCAAGTTGTCGATGGTTTTAATGGTTCATATCCTACAAGATTATTTATAGTTTTTATACCTCTCGCTAATTGGAATGGGTCATATGCGCATAATATTTTTAACTTTACATGGTCCAACTACTCGGATGTTAGTGTTTCGGTAAATAATAACACTGTTATGAAAATTACATCTGCTGAAGAAGCTTATTCAAATCTACAGAATGTTTTGAATCGAAATTATAAACATATGCCGTTTACATTTAATGATTTTAAAAATGGATATGCAATACTTGGATTTGATTTAACAAGCAATAAAGATCCTCATCTTAGTGTATTACCTTCACGACCCACAGGAAATGTAAACATTGATTTTAATTTTTCACAAAATACTACTGCTGGAGTATTACTTTATATTGGAGAGTTTCAAAATGAAATAAAAATAGGTTTAAAAACACCTGCAAGATTATTACATGACATTTAGTAAAAAAGTAAAGAACAACAATTAGCTTAAGGAAATATTTAAAAAAAAATGAAAGATCAAATGAAAATACAAAAAAAAAAAAATCGAAAAAACCATACATCATAAAAGAAAAGAAAAAATAAATAATTAATCAAATTCCTTTAAAGCGTGAACATATGTTTATATATCCTATAATATCAAAGTATGGATAAAAATAGAAAACAATAATAAAAGAAAATATGTTGTGGATGAAGAAGAAAAAGAAGAATTAAAAAAAAGAAGAAGAAGAAGAAGAAGAAGAAGAAGAAGAAGAAGAAGAAGAAGAAGATAATTATAGTGATAGTGATAATTATTTGACTTCTTCTGAAGATGATGATGATGAGGAAACAACACCCAAAATTTTAAATTCGTTGTTGCTTTTAAATATAAATAAAAAGAAAAGAGATTTCTTACCATGTTTAAAAAAATATATTAAAGCAAATATGGCTACAAAACAAAAATTAATTATGATGATTTGATTAGAAAACTTCAAGATTTATCAAAAAATATTTTAGATAATAAAATATTAGTTCCCATTTCAAATGATAATAAAACAATTCTTAAACGTTTTGTACGCGATAAAACAAAAAAAAATAGATTTAAAAGTTATATTAAGTGAAGACGTTTGATTCATGTGTTTGAAAAAGCCTACAAACTGATTATAAAAGAAACGAAGCAAAAATGAGCGGAATTAATAAAGTACAATTAGTTGATCCTAATAAATTAAATGAAATCTTAGAATTAATAAAAAAAGAACATGTTAAGAAAAATTTATTACACGGAATTAAAAACAAAGAAGAATGTCAATTTTTAGAATGTAAAGATAAAATGGAGCAAGAATTAAAAAATAAGAATAATAATCAAACTGAAGAAAATATAGTGGCTTTTTTAAAAAGAAAATAAAAAAGAAAAAGAAAAGCTGAAACATCTACTAATGAACAACAAGAAGAAACACAAGAAGGGAAAGTGGGGAAAAGTTATGGTAGTCTAAGTGAGGGATATATTAAAGAATTCTTAAAGAAAAAAATATTAAAACAACAGGGGATATAATAAAACTAAATAAATATGAAGTTAATTACGACGATATGGTGTATGATTTAACACACAATGTATCGAAAATTCAAAATTATAATTTGACAGCTAAACAACATTCTAAAGTTTTAAAATAATTAAAAAAAATGAAAATGCCTGTTCATTATACAAGAAATCAAAAACTTCGACAACAATATAAAAATGGAAGCGATGATGAAGGCGTTTCGACATCTTTTGCGATTACTCATCAACAACAATCAGCTAGTTTTAGATCGACACTTACTAGTGGTTTAAAACGGAGTTCGATACTTATTTAACCAATAGAGATAAAAGAAGAAAAAGATGATTCCTGTTTTATGTTTTTTAAATAAATTTTTATATACCCATGATAATAATAAAATAGCAAATACAAATGCTTTTTTAAACAAATATTTTTTGGGTGCTTATCCTGCAGATGTATTTCCTGAAAAAATTAAAAATTTCCTTCATGTTGGATTTGGAATACAGACGAATCAAAAGATAAGGGACAGCATTAGATCGCTATTTGGGTTGATACAAACAAACACATGTATTTTTTTGATAGTTTTGCACAAAAAGTTAGTTTTTATAAACGAACGTATTGGATGACTTATGCTGAAAGAAATAATTTGACATTTGTTTATGATCAAAAAATTCCCCTTCAATCCCGAGCAACAGTTGTATGTGGAAATTGGAGTCTTTATTATTCATATAATAAATGTAAAAATGAAAAAAAACAAAAAACAGCTAAATATTCGTTATTTAAAAGCAAAAATAAAAATAAATGAATTAATGATATTAAATTAGGTCGTAAAATAGTTATACTAGGAAAGGTAATAGTTAGCATTTATAATAAAAAATGTAAAAATAAAATCGAAACACAGAAAGCTAATAATCAAAGTTGTTGTTCTTTTAATAAATCAAAATTTTAATTAAAATATTTACACCACAATTCACAATATTGTCTGTTTTATTTAAAATATTGAACCCAATAGTGAAAGCGCTAAAGGTGCTAAAGCTAAAGCGGGTAGAAATCCTCCTTTTTGATTCCTTTTACGTTTCCCACCCGCACCACCTATATGTCTAACATTTTTCCTTTTTCTTCTTCTTTTACCGCTTATTATACGTTTTACACCAGTATACATTTGCTTAGGAATATCAATATAGGTATGTTTAGCATCTCGAGAAAAAGTATTCCAAATTTCTTTCTTCCCTTTTAATTGTATTGATTTTTTTTTCATCACGATAAAACTTCTAGGATCTTTGTTTGTTTTTGTCCCTTATTATTATTTTGTACTTATATAGCAAATAAGATAACAACAAATAAAAAAAGTATTCTTTATTTATAAATTGGTGAAATTTTTACAAAAATTATTATTTTTATCACAAATCATATACAATGGTTTTTTCATTAGGAAATATATTTGTTCTTATTCTACAATTATCATATCCTTTATTACAATTATCGAATAATAAATATCCATAGGGATGTTTATTAATATCAGCTAATATTTTATCAAATTGGTTTTTATTTATTTTCTTATTATCACATATTGTATACATATTTCTACAATCACTTAAATTTTTAAACATGATATAATAATGACTGTTGATACGTAAATTTCGCAACTTTCCATTACCGTAAGATAAGTTTGGACATGCAAAAATTACGCTTACATTACGATGATGAACATCTTGAGTTGCAATATTATCAATTTTATCAAGATTTTCTTTTGACGATGTACCGACTAACATAAGATCGTCTAAAATAATTAATGTATTATCAGATGTATTCGTTTGTATATCAACAATATCGAGTATACCCTTCTTACAGTCAACAAATTCGAAATTTATTTTTTTCTCTTCCAAAACCGCATGCATTTTATCGTACAAGGGTTGATATATGGAATAAAGATAAATTACTTTCGTCATTTTAGGTGTTATCATTGTCTCAATATAATTTAGTAATTGTAAAATCCAAAATGTTTTTCCACATTGACTAGGACCGCACAATGTTAACATAAACGGGTGATGAAATGTTAGTGAAACAGCATTCATTTTACACGTCTAAAATTAAAAGGAATTATATAGATATTTATAAGAATTTAAAAGTTTCATAGTATATATTTTTAGAACAAAAGGAAGTCGATTATAAGATCGTGGTATGATTTTTTGGACTTTGATTTTATATTTTTAGACATATAACGATCATGCCTATAGATTCCATATAAGGTCATGATATGAGTTTGGACTTTGATTTTTGCGTGATGTATATTTTTAAACATATAACGACCTTGACTATACATAACCATATAAGGTCATGATATGAATTTGGACTTTTGCTTTAACATACACGAAATTCTTTCAACCCACCTCGGATGACCTTGGGTGTCGTGACTATAGTAACGCATAAACAGTACGCAATTATATAAACGATAGCGCGATGCAGTACAAACTAAACGATCTACAGACAGCCTACGAGAAGAAATTAGAAGAAGAAGAAAGAAAGAAAGAAATGGAACAAATTGTGTGGAAGAAAGAAGATGGTGGAGAATCGTGTGGGACTTTGATGAGTCCGACACACGATTGTTCCACCCTATAAATTAAGCTGAAGAAATGGTTGTGGTGAATGAAGAAGACGATGATGATGAAGAAATGGGTGTGGTGAATGAAGATGAAGATGATGAAGACGATAATGACGATGATGATGATGATGAAAACGATGATGATGATGACGATGATGACCAAGATGCTCCTGAAGACGATGATGATGATGATGATGATGATAAGGAAAATTGGTGTAACGATGAAGAAGAAAAGTTATGGGAGGGGGTATTTAACCCCTCCCAAAACAACAATAAAACATTGGGGGGGTTAATGGACGAATATGGGTTTGAAAGTGACAATGAACAAGAAGACGAATATAAGGTGTGGGATTATATTGATACAAAGGAGGAGGAATTTTTATTTTTTGAAAAAACACAGTACATGATTAAAAAACAAAATTGTTAAAAAAACGAGTCTATGTGTCCATTTCTTCTTCTTCTTCTAAATATCCGTAGGGAATTATTAAAATAAATGAAAAATTTTTAATTTCACTATTAATAAAAATATTATTTAATTTATCTTTACATATTTTATCTTCATATCTAATTGTAATGATTTGATCTTTATCTTCAATACATTTATTTAATCTTTTAAAATTTAAGATATCTTTCGCTTTATTTTTTAAAGAAAATCCTTTTACATGAACTTCTTCTTTTAAATTAGTAATATAAGAATAACATTTAGGTCCTATTGAACAAAATCAAGTAATCCATTCATTTTCTTTTAATTCATTGGTTAATTCTCCTTCATAATTACCGGTTTTAATCGAACAAGTATTTTTATCACACACATAGATAACCGAATCGGTATCAAAATATAAAACTTGCCCCCCTAATTTTTAATTAAATTATATAACTGTAAACGTGCATAAGCTGTTACAAAACATGCGATAACAATATTACCGGTTTTTAAAGCTACTGTCGATTCATCTACATTTTCATATGTACAACGTAAAAGAGTATCATTAATAAAATCTAAAGACGTTAATTTTTTACTGTTATCGTTAGCTAAAAATAATAATTCCTCATAATCATTTAAAAAAGCAACTTGAGTGTTATTTTCATTTTGTGCAAATTTACCCCACAATGAATTTAATAATGTTTTCGCTATAGTTCTATTTTATCTTTATCTAAACTAATCTGTTCATGATTCAAATAATCTTCGCAATACTGGTTAATTTTAATTTTATTTTTACTTCCGTCACTATTAAAACATTCAGCAGGTAAACCTGACGCCTCTTGTTTTAGTTTTAAAAAATCGTTTACATAATCAACAAAGATTTTTTCTTGCCGATCATAATGATATATTTCATAGATTTGAATTATTTTATAACTCTTATCAACAGCTTTATTAATTTCAACACTGCTCCATGTACCCCGTAAACAGCGGTCGTTTTCATTATGTATACATTTATCACATTTATCGATAGCGCATTGATTACATAAAGGAAATAATAATTTTCCAGCTACTCTGACGGGTAAAACACCAAATAAAATATTTTTGCGGGGGTACTATACTACATTTAATCAAACCGAAAATATATTTTATATTTATATTCTCACTCTTCATTAACGAAAATTTTGGGGTGTCCAACAGGGAAAACAAATTATTTTTGAACAAAAGGGCATAGAGATGTAAAGTCTACATATTTAATTGGTTCATTTTGTTTTATCTCTCTAAAAAACATATAGAAGAAGTTCGCCCACCATATAATCCGTCACGCGGTTTTAATATTGTATATGCGAAATTTTTTTGTTTCAATTCAATAATATCACTACAACTATATTTTTTTTCATTTAAAAATTCACATTCCCATTTTTCAACAACTTTATTTCCTGCATTTAACAACTCATTTGTAAAACGTTGAGTTTTCGCGCATAATGTTCCAAATGTTTCATTCACTAAAGTATTCATTTCATATTTTTCAAAACAACGAGGACATCCATGACAAAAACATCCATGAAATTGATAAACTGTATTATCATAAAACCCGTCAACAAACCGTCCTAATATTTTTTTTTCTCCTTGAGAGGAACCTTTATATTCTAATCGTCCTGATAAATATTTATTAATTTCATACAACCAACAAAGCGCCATTAAACTTTGATTTACATTGCAACGATAACCTCCACAGGAATTATCCCTATACATTTTTCTTTTAAAACGTTTTGCCGAAATATTTTTGATGCTAAACTTGCAATAGTAATACAATTTTTTTCATAAAAAGCTGCTACACAAGCAATCGAATTTATCATGGATGAAAATTTTACACTCCCTTTTCTTAAAATATTCACATCCTCACAACAATAATAATATATTTGATCTCGAAAAATATATATACATTTTTTATTTTCATTATACCATTTTTCAAATTTATCTTTATCACTCATATTATCTATATCAAAATATTCCTTATCAATCATATCCCCTCTATGCTTTAAATCAGTAAATCTATAGGGATGAAACCCTTTTTCATCTTCGAGAAGTCCCATACATTTAGGAATAGCAGATAAGCGCACAGTTAAAAAAAATTACTATCTAAAAATCGAATATTCTTCTCGCGTATTTCTAAACTCATTATTTTAGTACCATTCATAATAGTTTTTGGAATAATTTTTAATTTTTCTAATAAATATTTAAAAATAAAAATTGTATCAAATCTCCCCCCATTATGGGCAATCCAAACAGAATCCTCTTGTTCCAATATAAAACTACATAAATCTTCAACAACATCACTATTATCATTATCAAAACGAAATTGTCTATACCTGCAACAACTAACAGCTTCGATATTTTCATCAATAAAACGCGATTGTTTTATTAATGGAATTTGTTGTTTTTTAAACGGAATATCTTGACATTGCATTCATAATTTTGTACTATACAATAAAAAGGAACTAACGTTTCATTTTCATCTACTTTTGTTTCATCTACTTTTGGTGGTTGTTTTTTTATTTTTTGGAATAGATAGTGTTTTCATAAAACAATAATGCGTCTTTTTCTGATAACTATTACAATGAAAAAAAAATATTTGAGAACAATCATGTTTTACACTTTTATCACGTTGAATAAAAGAAAATCTAAAACATATTTTATAACATGTTTCACAAAAAACATATATTGACAAGGAGTTAAACGTGAATAATTTTTTTGAGGTTTAAATATTTTATGGGTTAAATGATTGAAATAACATGTTTGATTATAAAACAATATATTACAATTAGAACATTGAATCTTTGTATCTTTAGGGCATAAATTATTTTTATAACATTTTTGACAGGTTAAATTAGTTCGACACACGTGCGAATCAATAAATTCACCATGTGAAAAATAACTCATACATTTAATACAAAATTTATTGGGTTGTATTTTAGAAAATTCCTTCATATTTAAAACAACATGTTTATTATTTAACCATAAACATACGAGATAGTCTAATTGGCGCGGGTCGCGGGTCGCGGGTAAATTGTCGCGGGTCGCGGGTATATGTCGCGGGTAATTGTCGCGGGTCGCGGGTAATTGTCGCGGGTCGCGGGTAATTAGCGCGCGTCGCGGGTAGTTGTTCCGGCTTTATTTTCTCCTGGTGTTTTTCCTCCGATTCGTTTACCGGGGGGAACATGGTTATTACAAATAAGTCAAAATGTAAATGCAATATGTTTCAGTCGTTCATGCACAGGGAATGAACCGTGAAATATCGCGCGTAAATGCCTTTTAAACGCTGTGACAAGTATATTTATTTGACAAAGTCTCTACAATTTATATAAGCCTGTCTGGAGCTCCAATTTGAGCTAGACACTCAAGATTTGATTTTAGCCTACCGACATTCATCGATTCTCATTTCGAATAATATTTATCCATGGCTATGCTATTATCGAACCTTCATTTGTATAAGTAAAGCGTTTTAAAAGCGCCTTGTATAATTAAACACATTTGTAGTTGAGACAACAAGCAACATTATGCAGTAACGTAACGCCAAATTCTGATTGTCGCTTTTGATCAAGGATTAAACGCGCACAGAAAATGCTTGCAAAGCTAGCCGTGTTAATATGGTGCGAGATAAAAACCTGCACAGTCAATATATGTTGATCACTGGCAGGTCTTTAATTTTAACCATACTCGACACAATATTGAATCTGCACCGATTCTAACTCGCGCACTAGCAGGCTGATACGGGAGGGCCGAATAGGGTGAAATACATGGCGATCAATTGAAAGTCTTCAAAATAATCGATACTTAAATAAACCATTCTATACTTGGCAACGAGGTTTCGGAAGGCAAAACATTGAAGAAGAAGAATCGAGAAAAATGAGGTGTCATTGTCTAATTGAACTGTTTGTTGTGATTATTTTTGCGGCTCTTTGCTTGCCGGCGCCGGCTTGGCGCTTTAGCTCTCACGGCGTAAAACGTCCAAGTGTGTCACAGTAATATTATTATATAGAATGTTTCGTTTCATCTGACTATTTTCTGGCATAGCATATCAGATCATATATAGAAAACAGCCTTTGGGAGAAAGTGAAACACGAAAAGAACAAGACGGAGCTCCTTTGCTAGTTGAGTCAGTGAGTCACTGACAGAAGTGGCGAGTGTGAAAAAAGCGCAAAATGACCGGCCACATGAATTCGGCATATCAATTAACACCCATCTCAAGGTGTAAATTCTGTCAAGACTCACTGTAGGAGAGCAAACACCAATTCATTGTCCTTCTTTGAAAGTTTTATTGCCCAAATCTCAATAAGTATAGAAAGCAGCGATGTTGAAATTTGCAGATAAACTTGTTACTATATCTTTCAACTGCTGTCCGGGACTCAGAATCATTTTTTTGAGGATACGAGCTTGACAATCCTTGAAATTATGGCTGTGTTAGAAATACATGTACGCAACAACCCCTCGCCCGCAATTACTGTTTGAGGCTTTAAGGTGGCCCTGCGATGAAAATTCTGTTGTGATTTTTTTTCATAGAATCGAAGTACATCACAAAATATAACTACGTTCAATTAATATTGAAGTGAAATATGAAATTTAAGACTTAATTTCAGCTTAATTTCCTAAACTTTGTCCGCCATTGCTCAAAACATGTTCCTAACGAGCCCGCGATTTCAAAAGAATCTGTTACGTCAAAGACTCAAAGTAACTTGAGTAACAAAGAGTAACAGATTTGGTGTTGTTCGGCTTATTTCCCATGGTTATGCGTAATTATCGAGTTATATAAGACTATTTACAAGGATAAGCCAATGTGGAATTCCAAAAATTTGGTCACAGGGGTACTTAATAGTGTAGTGCTCAGTTATTACTTAAAAATAAGTCAATGATTCATTTGCCAATCTGAACAGATTTTCAAAGTGCTTATTTTGTTGGTAGTTAGTGCACTGAACAGAACAGGAGTGGGAAAGTCTGCCAACACTAACTCATTTCGCAGACAGGGTTAGAAACCAATTGTGTAACTCTTGATTATTGAAATTAATAATTCCGTAACCAGGGCAACCAACCAATGTCCGCAGTTGACGGATACATATATATATATATTCCACAAACAATATGCCAGAAATTAATCCCCCAAACACAAGCGATCGGATATTGTACGCGACCGGACATTGTACCCCGTCAAGATTATCACCCTCGTCCCAGGGGACAATAAGTACTGTTTTACAGTTAGCGGTTACAGGACGGCAGAAGAAGTTGTAAAATGTAGAGAACGTTTTACTTGACGGAATTTGTTATTTCCGAAACATGTTTATCATTTATAGACCCGGAGCGAGGGGAATTCGACGAAATATTACCCCGAGGGATATATCATCCCGAGGGGTAATATTTCGATGAATTCCCCGAGCGGAGGGTCTATAGATGATATATTATACTGAAACAATCTTGAATGCTGTCTTGAAACGTCTAGAAACGTCTTGTTGTTGTTCCTCCATTGTTTACAGGCTCGTCTTGGTTTACGCGCGAGTACTGGGTACGAGCGGGGTATTCGAAC
Organism: Chrysogorgia sp. JL179-B06; assembly: GCA_035772405.1. Taxonomy (NCBI): domain Eukaryota; kingdom Metazoa; phylum Cnidaria; class Anthozoa; order Scleralcyonacea; family Chrysogorgiidae; genus Chrysogorgia; species Chrysogorgia sp. JL179-B06. The sequence goes on along the minus strand of JAYKKM010000193.1, from coordinate 1,292,153 downwards.
TCGAATTACCTGCTGATGACATCATCAGCGGGTAATTCGAGGTTAAAGCGGGAAATTCGAGTCTAAATTGACTGGTCACGTGGTACAAATCTAGCTCTTTGATTGGACGATTTATAGTTGAGGTATAATATTATCAGTTATATTTTTTGTTAAAATGTTTTGGCCGCATTTGACTCTGTGAAAGTTTTCTTAGCGGAAAATCGTTTAAACGGATACAAAATTAAACATAAACTGTGTCAGCCCGGCAGCTTGAAATTAAGACGATTTTCCTTCTTTGGTGAGTTAATAAATAGAAACGTACAGTAATAATATTAATTATAATTAATTCAGAAAAGTATTACTTTCGAGGTGCTAGCATTATATTCATGAAGAGCGTACTGATTTACATAAACTTTTCTTTGATTTTCTCGGCTTAGACAACATTGATATATATATTATATATATATATATATATAAAGATGGATTAGAACAACGACGGAAATACCGTATGACGAAGACGGAAATACCGTAAAACGCGCTTTCATTCTGACCAAGATTTATTATTTATGTGAACATTTATAAACAAACAATACAATTACAGTCGAACCTGTATTAAGCGGTCACACTTAGGGGTTGCGTAGGTGACCGCTTCAAGCGGGTCTGATTATTGTATATTAAAATGTGACCTGCTAAAACTCGGTTTATAAATCTGAACATAGAATAACTATATATGAACACAAAATAACAATGTAATGCCTAAGTTGTTAAAGCTTAATACAAGTTTGACTGTAATGTATGATAGGTGTCCGTTTAAAATTATCTAGCAACTGTCACTGCACCTTTCATGCAGTTGTGGCTCTTAGGACTGGTGTTTCCCCTAAACTTAACATATTTATATCTTCAGCTGTCACTGAACCTTCGGCGATTAAAACATTTGGGGATTTTAAATTCGTCCACTGAGGAAGGCGTGTAATACATTGTATATCTGGACAGAAATAAAACATTGTTTCCGTGACAAAATTTTGTTCGAATGGAACATACAATCCACTGACTGAAATACACAGTTCGCCTTCTTGCTGTTGATTCCTGCAGCCTCTACATCTTGGAATTTGTCCTCTTTTTTTTTCTTTTCGTTTAAGATGCCAAACCTGGGGTTGACCATTACGGGCATCGTTTGCAATGAGAATATTAACTGTATCTCGTCTGCTTATCTGAGAAGAATTTTGAGTAGAGTATCGAAGGGACTCTGGGATATCTTTTGGCGTGTTTGCCACAATCTGTGATTTCTCTTCATCTGTTAGAAATATTTGCTGCAATATGGCACTGTTCTCGGGAATTCTGCAAACATAGAGTAACGTCCAAATGATATGTTTGCAGACATCTTTACCTCGATTTCTTAAAAAGTCCGGACATTCACACGAGTGCTGAGTCCCTATACAAACTCGATAGGTTGTATACCGCGACGTGGATAACGTTAACGATAGACCACCAACATGTTCAGTATTGACATCCTTTACTTTAATATATGATTTCTCTTGTTTGGCTTTCTCGAACCGTTCAATAAAGCATTTGCTGCGTGTTGGTCTGTAGCGGCCAGATCTTGCTTGTAACGAAGGCTGTGGTCCGCTCCTAACACTAGCATTGTGGCGGTCGTGTGGTGTACTGAATGGTTCCGTGGATTCAGTGGGTATAGTAGTCCTATCGTTGTCGCAGATGTCTTCTCTTGTCAATTCCTGACCAAGCGATCGGGCTCTTCTAAACTGGTCCATTGTTGCATTTCGGCGTTTGTCTTGCAATGAAGGGCGAGTCCCTCCACGTGAACTTCCGTCACAAAACGCCTTGTACTCGACTTCGAGCTGCACATTGTCGCGGGCATCGGCGTAGGCTGCATCCAAAAGAGACATATTCATTCTGTCTCGTTTCACCCAGCTAGCATGAACTACTTCGGCTAGGTTCATCTTAGGACCTCCGCGGACATGCTGAAAAGCGGGGAAAATAAATGCTCGTCTTTTGTGCCACCAATTTAACCAGGTTGTCAGACTTGAACGTTCTGGAGTCTCTCCTATGAAGTTCTCTAAATCCTCTTTGGCCTTTTCATAAGTAGCTGCAGATTGAGCTTCAAGGAGTGCGTTACAAAGATTCTTAAAACAGCTTCTTACTTCTTGACTGAATTTCCGAGCCTGGCGGTTTCGACATTCTTTGAAGTGGAACTCGCACGTTTTTACCTGCTCCAAGACCTCTGATCCAAAGACCCTTTTGAGACCTTCCATATTTGCTCCAGCCATGTCTGTTATCCAACCACGTGGATTGAAAACATAGTCTTTTTCCCACTTACTTTTTGTAGGATTTCGTTGAAGCATCTCCAAAACATCTCAACAGAAAGGGAATTTTCGGCTTCGCACTCCATCGTTGCCAACGGAACCAGTTTTCGTAACACTGGGTGATAAACACTGGCGGTGAGGGAAACAAAACCCTTGCATCTATTTACCTTTCCATCAAAAAAACAAAACTCTTCACTCAATTTGTTGGTTTGTGTTTGGTCCATCTTTAAGGCAAACTGAGCCTTTAGAGTGCTGGATTTGAACACGAGCGAAGGTTTGTCTGGGTTACCACGCCTGTCGTTGATGGCGTACACGTAGTACGGATCTCTTTTGTCTGCATACTGTTTAAAATGAGCGAGTGCTTCATAATTGTGTCCATACGGTTCATTTGATGCCTTGATTTTTTGTTTTTCATTAGAAATCCATTTTTTGTCGACTACACTCGAAGCAGCTTGCTCTATTGACTTCCAATCGGCACCTATAGGTGTGAGACCAAAATTGTGATTACGATAAGTTTTCATATCGGGAACTAGCTCTGATTTTGAAAAAGATTTTGGAAGCGCATGATGGAAAAGTTCGGAAGAAATGGTGCAGGGAATTCGGGACTTGGGCGTGAAATTTTGAACATTTCTGATGGATGTACCCTCCCAAAATGCATCTATTTACAAGTGTTGACTCAAACACGTGATCAGCACTGACGCATGAGGAACGTTGCACTGTTTCAATTCTGCAATCGTTGGCGTCATAGATAAAATATTGCACGTATTCTACAATATGCCGGTCATTTAATATCGGTTTTAGTAAACAAAAAGCATTTGGTTAAAGAGTCTTACCTTGCCTCATTTGTGAAATGATTAGATTACTTTGAATCTGAGACGGAGTAAGGTTAGGATTTTCCAACAGCTGCTTCTGTATTTCCTCTTTCGCTCGTTCTTCGGCAACATTGAGCGGACAGGTATGTTCCCCACGATGGTACACACGGGTTTTTCTGCCAGAAAATGCGATATAACGTCTCGCAGAACATTGTACGTGATTTCCAGGAGTACGACAAACACGGCAAATGTTAGATTTTTTATCAAACTGGGTTCGATTAATTACACCATACTCTATTTTAAAATCGCAATTGGAATTGACGCACTCATACGAGCCTGAACAATCCGAATATCGTACGTCGTCGAAACCATTCCACTGCGTCTGCGAATCTTTTTTCCAAGGCCTTCCATCCCGTGTGATCGACATTCGACTTTTAGCATTATCGGCTTGGTTAATTTCGTACACTTTCAGGCCATTTATACCTTTGGGAATCTGGTTCACTTTTTCCACCTTCACACCGTTCCACAAATCCGGACCATATTTCCTTTGGTTATTCTTCCGAACCGGAGTTTCTTCGTCACTCGAGGTTGATATACTCCTGAAGAGTTGATTAGAAACAATGAGACAACGTTTGGAAGATGTAATAGTTACGATAATTGATAAGACATATGTAAGTAAACCTGTAGAAGAGAACGATTTTGGGCGTACAAACTCAACTTAAACGATCTTAGCTGAATTTATTGAACTTTGAGAATTGTATATGTTTATATATATATATATATATATATATTTATTTATTTATATATATTTATATATATTTATATATATATATATATTTATATATATATATGTATATATATATATATATATATATATATATATATATATATATATATATATATATATATATATATATATATATATATATATATATATATATATATATATATATATATATATATATATATATATATATATATATATATATATATATATATATATTTATATATATATATATTTATATATTTATATATTTATATTAAATATATTTATATATTTATATATTAAATATATTTATATATTTATATATTTATATATTTATATATATATTTATATATATATTTATATATACGTATATTTATATAACATGCATAAGCAATAACATACCTTTTCCTGCTTCTTGATTTTAAACCTTCATTCACATGTAAGAGGAACCCTTCCTGAAAAAAAAAACGTTGAATAATATTCATAAACATGTTATTGTTCTTGTTTTTATAATTGTTATTGTTATTGTTACTGTCGCTGTTGCTGTGATTGGTATAATTATCTGTTGGATGCGCAATTATCTGTCGGATTACACAAATATACTGGATTTCAGTGTTTTATATTAAGTGGAAGCCTGTCTTGAAGAGAGAAAATGCGTTATATATTGTAAAAATTATAACTAATTACAAATTTTTAAAGAATCACCTGGTTACTTGATGTTCCACCTGAGTTTGCCTCCGCCTTCACTTTCCTATCAGTATACTGCGTAATGTAGCTGAGGTTTACTGCGTCCTATGATTAATATTGAGATAAACTCAGTTTATTAAATTATAAAATATAAAGTCACTCTTTGCTGCTCATCAGGCGAATAATCCACGATCAGTTAACTTGTGTGAATGTAGTGAATAAACCCACCTGGACATCAGCGTCATCATCGCTTGATATTATTACTGTTGGATGAACAGGACTTGTATGTTTTTGCTAAATAATTTATATAATATCGCGGAATTACTTCATTACTTTAAAAACGAAATGCGAGCTCGTTTAGCTATAAGCCATATTACTAATCCATTAGATTCTGTCCACAAGTTATGCACAACTAACGTTTTTTGATCTACATGTAAAACAAACCTTTGGCTCGGTGTACGTATAACTTCCAAGTGGAAGCACAGGATCTCCAGGGTTGTATTCCTCATCATCCCATGATTCGAATTTCAATGGTGTTTTCTGGTTAGAAAATTATTGATTTCAAGAAAATTAAGAAATATTAACCCTCGTGATCCTTACATATATATATTAAATATAGTTTGCAATCAGATTACCTTGCCTAGGCGAGGTTTTACGAAGTGACGTCCAAGAGAACGGAGGATAGATGGACTCCCTTCGCCTTCGGAAGTACTATCATCATCCTATGGAAAAGGCCAGGAAAACGAAAATATAAAATAAAACATAAAAACATAAAAAGGTGCTGTTCTTGCATTATTGAAATCAGTATAATGCAAATCAGTATAATGCAAATCAGTATATCCAACCTTCAACGCAACGCCCCGACATAACTTTCCAAAATTCCACCGCATATAGCCAACGTTTTGCTGTTATATACGCTGGGGATATGAGCTGATTCATTAATTAAATTAATAGTAATTAATTGGGGATAAAACGCGGAATAATAAGCCTCGGGCCGGTAGGGAGAAAACTGCCAAAATAGTGTTTACGAGGACTAAAGCTTCAAGTGAAGGCCCTTCGTCAGAGAATAAATCGTAAAGTGAAATAAAATTTGAATGAAACTTTTATATGTAAAATAATCATGTGACAAAAATACGCCAATCAAGTATGAAAAACAATAATAACTAATTAATGAGATGCAAATGTAGGTTAAAGTTGATTAATTCAAATATTGATCAGAAAATTATTTTGAAAGTATTGTCAAACATATGCGCAGTACTTGGTTGTTTAATTGAAATCGGATTGTCAAGGAACAGGGAAATCTGCGTTTACTTCAGCCAAAGCTAGCGTATACGGCTTTTTATCACTGGCGAATTCAACATTGTTTATTGGACCATCGCCCCTTGCTGCAGATCTAACGGCTATATGGAAACCAGGCTTAAACCGGCGTATTGTTACATGTAACATTTGAAACGCATGGTTGTCTAATGTCTATATTGTCTCGGGAATATAAAACTTTCCGCAATATATAAACTGTCCGTATGGACAGCTTACCGTATTTCCTCTAATAAACGCCTAGCCTCAAATAAACGCCTCTTAAATGCCGCACACATCAGAGCGGCGTTTATTAGAAAAAATATAGAAAGTGCAATAATTGTCGAAGTGATGACACAGTGGCGACACACTGGCGCTATATTCCACAGACGTTGACTGGCTTCATTGTCGAAGTAATGTAAACAACTCAGTTTAAAGGTTTAAACTAGTATCCTAGATAAACTAGTATTTAAACTAATATCCTTCTTTTCCGGACCTCGCGCTCGGAATAAACGCCGCATCAAATTGTTTCAAAATTTAATAAACGCCGGGGGCATTTATTAGAGGAAATACGGTATACAATGCTTCTCAGCTTCTGATGATCACGTTTCCAGCATTTAGAAACATTTTCGCGCACACGCATTACATTTTCAATTTCAACCGTTTTTATCTTTTTTTACCCTCTCAAATTGTGCACTTGAATGCTTACTTGAGCCCATCATATATATTTTGCGCCCCTGGATTTTCAAGTGCGGACGCAACATCTTCCGTGCACACTACAAAGTTTGTCTGGGCATATAGACTTACCAAAAATTCACAAACGGAAGTTCCACTGACAGACGGCTGTTCTTTTGGAGGAGACACAGTCAAATCAATTTTATGATTTGACATTGTTTTCTATATAATATAAGATTAAGGAAGTAAATAGTGTTTTAAAAGCAAAAAGTGTTTTAAACATATATCACCTGGCTTAGAGATAACGCCTTCCGAACGGCGACGTCTTCATCCTCCAACTGGTATGCATTGAGCCATGAGTTTACGCCTAACTCCGAATCACTAGAGATGCCTGAAACCACTTCACTGAACAAACGTCTTGACATGGTTTACAATGGTAAAAACTTTCAAAAAAACCGCTAACCTTTAAAACGTTCTATCGAACACTCTGATCACCTCGATATGAGAGTCAGAAAGAACAAAAACCATTGATGCCAGAGGCTCTACGCCGCCCGCAAGACCCCCCACCCCCAAAACAACTGAAAGCAGCAGGTCAGGTTTACCATAATCATGCATAATCCAATCAACCATCTGATTATATGTGACAGTTTAATATGTCACTGCATATCACCGCAAACGACGACGAGATATGACTTCATATAGCAATAGTATACTCAAAAAAGGAAAGACTATGCTGAAAAGCACTTTTACGTTATGGATCACGCGGCCAAAGAAACGCTATTGCGCAAAATGGCTATTACTTGTTTGAAAATGGGCTTGATTAATGCGCACTGATATGACGCCAGATACATATACCCGCCAGCTACAGAAACTTTTTGAATGCGAGTTAGATTCGGGGCATATTCAATATTGTGTCGAGTATGGTTAAAATTAAAGACCTGCCAGTGATCACATATTGACTGCAGGTTTTTATCTCGCACCATAACACAGCTAGCTTTGCAAGCATTTTCTGCGCGCGTTTAATCCTTGGTCAAATTTGGCGTTACGTTATAAAGCATAACGTTGCTGAGTCCCGGACAGCAGTTGAAACATATAGTAACAACAAGTTTATCTGCAAATTTCAACATCGCTGCTTTCTATACTTATTGAGATTTGGGCAATAAAGTTTCAAAGAAGGGCAATGAATTGGTGTTTGCTCTCCTACAGTGAGTCTTGGCAGAATTTACACCTTGAAATGGGTGTTAATTGATATGCCGAATTCATGTGGCCGGTCATTTTGCGCTTTTTTCACACTCGCCACTTCTGTCAGTGACTCACTGACTCAACTAGCAAAGGAGCTCCGTCTTGTTCTTTTCGTGTTTCACTTTCTCCCAAAGGCTGTTTTATATATATGATCTGATTTGCTATGCCAGAAAATAGTCAGATGAAACGAAACATTCTATATAATAATATTACTGTGACACACTTGGACGTTTTACGCCGTGAGAGCTAAAGCGCCGGCGCCGGCAAGCAAAGAGCCGCAAAAATAATCACAACAAACAGTTCAATTAGACAATGACACCTCATTTTTCTCGATTCTTCTTCTTCAATGTTTTGCCTTCCGAAACCTCGTTGCCAAGTATAGAATGGTTTATTTAAGTATCGATTATTTTGAAGACTTTCAATTGATCGCCATGTATTTCACCCTATTCGGCCCTCCAGTATCAGCCTGCTAGTGCGCGAGTTAGAATCGGTGCAGATTCAATATTGTGTCGAGTATGGTTAAAATTAAAGACCTGCCAGTGATCAACATATATTGACTGTGCAGGTTTTTATCTCGCACCATATTAACACGGCTAGCTTTGCAAGCATTTTCTGTGCGCGTTTAATCCTTGATCAAAAGCGACAATCAGAATTTGGCGTTACGTTACTGCATAATGTTGCTTGTTGTCTCAACTACAAATGTTTAATTATACAAGGCGCTTTTAAAACGCTTTACTTATACAAATGAAGGTTCGATAATAGCATAGCCATGGATAAATATTATTCGAAATGAGAATCGATGAATGTCGGTAGGCTAAAATCAAATCTTGAGTGTCTAGCTCAAATTGGAGCTCCAGACAGGCTTATATAAATTGTAGAGACTTTGTCAAAGAAATATACTTGTCACAGCGTTTAAAAGGCATTTACGCGCGATATTTCACGGTTCATTCCCTGTGCATGAACGACTGAAACATATTGCATTTACATTTTGACTTATTTGTAATAACCATGTTCCCCCCGGTAAACGAATCGGAGGAAAAACACCAGGAGAAAATAAAGCCGGAACAATTACCCGCGACGCGCGCTAATTACCCGCGACCCGCGACAATTACCCGCGACCCGCGACAATTACCCGCGACCCGCGACAATAACCCGCGACAATTTACCCGCGACCCGCGACCCGCGCCAATTAGACTATCTCTAAACATACTATATTATTAGTTAATTTAATAAGATTTCCTTCAGAATCTGTACGTGAATCATAAATGATATTGTCTAAATCGAGATCTGAATACACTGCCAAGTCAACATCTTGAGCATTAAGAAATTTTTCATACACAATCGAAAATTGTTTAACTTTAACTTCCTCACCGTCGGGTATACCCGATTTTTTATACACATCACGTATTTCATCAATACTAAATAATTCGTCAATACTTTTACTAGGATGTTTACTCATCATCTCATACCTATTATCTTTATACAAAAACGATAGACCTACTAAAATAGATAACGCAAAACAACAATTTTTAATTGTTTGCGTTAACTTAGTACTGATAATATAAAAAACTCCAGTGCGAAATTTACGATCATATTTTGTTATAGATTTATTTACTTTACCCCGCCACTATAATTTTCATCTGCTTTATTTAATCTATTGTAAATTTTTTTTGCCCTAAGTAAAGGATTTTTTTTTGTTACTTGATAAATTCTTAGCTGATAATCCCAATGGAAAAGTTTGAATAACTACCGTACATTTCCAACCATTTGCTATCATTTGTTGATTACTTTGCATATGTTTTTCAAAAATATTTCAAAAATATTTTACATTAACATCACTTAATTTCATTACAGCTGTAGAAAAAATCCCTTAGGAGCATGACTAAAAATAAATCGTACATAGTCATCATTATTTTTAACACTTGTCCGTGCATAATTAATCAAATAAGTAAAAAGTAACGTCAACGATTGTATAAAAGCTATAAAATTAAACCGGCTTTACGAGCAATAGATATTGAAAAAGTTTGTTCAATCACTTTAAACTTTTCATTTTCTTTTTTATTTATTCTCTCGACACTAATAATGTTATCGTCATTTATTTGAGGATTTTTTTTTTCACTTTCAAACAAACTTACTAAACGTTCCTCTTTTTTATTATATTTAAAATTCTTCGGTTGATTCTCCATGGTTTGTTTCTTTTTTTCTTCTAAAACAAGAAATACATGATGTTTTTTTTTGTTTTTTTCTTCTTTTCCATCAACAAGATCACCTCTATTAATATGATCTGCCTCTTTTACACTAATACAGTTAAAGGTCACCAACGGGGTCCAACACTCAACCAATTACCCATATTTTCTAAAAAATGAAACTATACATATAGAAATTTATTTAAAAAAATAAAAATAACGAACCTTATATAGCCTATGAAGTTTTAGATAATGATGCTTGTGTTTTATTTTCACCAGAAATATTTCGTGAATGTCTATTAAATTTTACAGAAGATAATGAGGAAATCATTTATATTAATTATTTAGCAATATTATTTTTCAATTATCATCATCTATTATATATAAAATTGAGTGTATTATAACATTTATTAAACAAAATAATATGGTCTATCTTGGAGTTAAAACAATATTTAATTATGGTTAGAATAAAATTACCCGCAAGAAAACTCACGGGTTGTTAATAAATCACAAAGTATACGGGACGTTTTTCAATGTAAAAGTAATACTATAAAAAGAATAAGATGTCGTAAACGTACAGCACATACCCCAAAATGTTGGATCCATTTAGCAAAAGAAGATAACTTACGTGTAAAAGAATCAACTATTCCAAATGCTGGAAAGGGATTGTTCGCATGGAAAAATCAATTTAATCCAAAAAAAAAAAATAATCCAATACACGGGTCGAAAAACAAATCAAACAGAATTAAATCGTAAATACGGTATAGATGTGATTGCCAACTATAGTATATGTGAGAATGCTAACAATTGTTTGGATGCTGATTTAAGTACTTATTCTGCAGCTCGTTTTGCAAATAATGGAAAAACAGGGTCAAAATATAAAAATAATTCCTATTTTACTTATATAAACAATAAAAAATAAAACTTTTTAGAAAGTTCAAAACGTATAAAACCCCATGAAGAAATTCTTGCTGATTATGGTTCGAACTATTGGAAAAGAAAAAAACGATAAATCATAATGGGTTGTAAAAAATGTAGAAGATATATAAAATTATTAGGTAAAGGATTTAAAGGAAAAAAAACAAAGAGGTGGTGGTTTTAAGGGTAATAAAAACAACGTGGTGGTATAAAAATGACTAACTCATTAGGTAAAAATATCATTAACGAAATTAATAAAGGTGTTGGAATCTTAAAAACACTAAAAAATAAATCTCAAAAAGGGAGATTAGTACAACCGCGACATCAGTATGGAGTACCACGTAGATATGGGGGATTTTTAGAGAAAATAAGAATGTATTAATATTATAAATAAAAAAATAAAAATATTCTTCATCAAAACTTTGTCAATAAAAATATTTATTATTCCATTTTTATTTTACATTTTATCAACCAATTCAATACGTTTAAGAGTGAATTTTTCAACATTAGGAACATTGTGATAATTTCTCATTGTTGTCAAATAAAAACTACGTATTGTGCGTGCGTTTTCTACACTATTAATTGGTCTTTGTCTCCAATATAGATAATCATTAAATAGACAAGAAATAAAATAAGAAGAAACGCTATCATAACAATGACATTTTTCAGAAAAATTGTCATTTAACCAAATGTTAATTGTTTCTTTAGAATAAGGAAAACAGAAATTTAGTAAATCAAGGTTCATATACGTTGAAAATAAACATTGAAAATGTTTTAATATACAATCAGGAACAAGTTCTTTTTCTTTATCTTGAAACAATTGAATTGCAAAACAACACTTTCCACTTTCTTCTTCTTTCAGATAAAAATATAGTTTAATCTTGTAAGTAATAGAATCAAATACATCTGTAATCTTCAAAAATATATCGTACGTTTCAAGTCCATCTTCATAAGAAGTAAAACTATCAGGAAAATCCCAAAGATATCGACATGTAAAATATCCATCAGTATAGCTTGTAGGATCGTAGAGGTCATGATTCAACGCGTCCATTCTTAAACACTAAATTAATGTTCAATGTTTCAATCTTTCATAACGTGATAAAAAAAGAATTGTTTCCCAACTCTATCTATTTTTTCCATAATTCGAGCACTAAACAAAATTATTTCATACAACGAACAATGTGCATTCTCTGAATCATGAAATTTACAACATTTTTCTTTAATATTATACATTTCAATTAATGTAGAATATTTTTCAATATTAAAATGTTCCAAATTGACACAAGAAATCTTAAGTTTTGCACATAAGCTTGACTCTAGAGTTCCACCTTTATATCCAAAAACATACGCATGTAAACCATAAATCGATTTCAGGCGATCAACCATTTCTTTTTGATCCAAATGGTCCTTCTTGTTTTATATTCAAATAATATAATCCATGTAAACGTTTCTGATAAATAATAGTTTTTCGTTCTGAATAATCCAAATCTTTAAAGGCAGGTACTGATGAATCGTAACATTGAAACGAATCGAAATATCCGTTTTCTAAACAAATAACTGAAACCTCCCGATAAATCCATCGACGATTTAAAATAAAAGCTTCACCGTCAATCAAATGTGTGCTTTTTTCAAATAATGTGTCGGTGATTCTTTTAAAAAATAATAATCTTTAATAGAATGATAGGGACAATCCAGACGTGTTAACTCTTCGCATAAAGCCATAACTAAATTTGTGGTGTTTTTTATTCGGCTATTTATACTATTTTTCTACTAATAAACCTACAGTATTTTATTCAAAATTATTTGATTGGCTACTAATAAACCTACAGTATTTTATTCAAATTTTTTTGATTGGTCTTCAACAACTGTCAATCAAAAAATGTGATTGGTTAGATTTTAGGGGTAGTGAAAGCTGATTGGTTAAATAATTGTACCCCCCCCCCCCCGATAAACAAATATAAAAACACCATCCAACGTTCTACGCCCTAAAAGCAATCATACACTCATAGAGGAAAGTTACGTTGAAATTTTTGAAAAGTAAAGAAAAATCAAAAGAAAATGGAGTTGGCATTAAAGGACGTGTAGGCCTACTACAACGGTGGGAATTTTTGTGTGTTCATGGTGCAAGAAAGACCGAAGCCCGAGGAAGAGAGAACGATGGTGATGACTCGGTCTAGAAAAAGAAAACTGGCCGAAGAAGTCAAGGCTTGGGGTGTGCTGATGCACGAATGTTTAGACGCTGTGGTCGCAGAAAAAATGAAAGATACTTTAAAACAATAATAATTAAACTAAACATTTTTAATAAAACCTTTGTACAGAAATCCACTAATCATTTTAAATACTATTTTTTGTCTTTTTCTTCCAATTGTTGTTTGCGTATTTTTCGACAATGAAATGTTTTATTATCGGCTAATTTACGGCATCTATCCTCGCTCCAACATTTCCCTGTTAAAGGGGGTCGACGTCCATATTGAATAAACGTTAAAGGGTCATAAGAGTGACCCACGTAGTGATATATATCGTCATTAAAAGATCGACAAACTTCTACGGGTATTAAAAGCCATTTCCACACTTTATCTTCATAACACGGGTCTTTAAAAATAACCACACGATGGTGTACCGATAGTTCGCGCTGCTATAAGCATTTTATCAGCGCGTTGATTAGAACGACAACCAAAAGTCCAAGTCTTTCGCGCAGGACAATACATCTTCAAATACTGATGTTTAACGTTTAGTACCCATCTTTTATAGCGAAATTTATATAACCAACACGAATTCACACAGACAAAATACACACACTTCACGGATTATAATATTGGCACGGTGTTGGGGAGACGTGCGCAAAAACATCTGTCTGACGAAAATTGCGTTAACATTTATTTAAATAATGAAAGATGAAATAGATTCATAGCAACTTTGATTTTTATATTATTACAAAGTCGTTTTTACCTTGCATCTATACAGTTAACAACATGAATTTGCAAAACAGCTAATAATTCTGTCGCGCGCTATTGACGTTAGCGAAAGGTTCATATTTCTCACACCGTCGCTCGCAAAATTTACTTTAATCAAAACCCGAAATTCTCACGCAGACATATGGTACGAGTTGAACCTTTTATTTTTCGTTAAATAAAAATAAACGTTTGAACACACTTTCTTTAAGATCTTACTCAGTTTTTTATTTGAAAATAATAAAATAACAGACGAGCCGAATTAGTGGTGAGTGGTCAACATCTCTCAACATCGGTCTAACGAAAAATAGTGTTCAGATTTTATTTTTATAAAAAAAACGAAAGGGAATCACAACAGCTTTTAACTTTATATTATACACCCACGTTTTTAGCCTATTACTAAAAATAAAATAAAAAATTTAACCTTGACCGACTGTGAATAACAAAATACTTCACATTCCATTAATGACCTTGAACAAATATCCGACCCTGACCTTGAACGAATCGGGATAACATTTCTAAAAATATAATATAGCACTCTCTCAAAACCTTGAAAGACCTTAACCCTTTAAACCAATGAAACATCGTGAAAATAAACCAATGAAATCACTTTACTATTTTATAAAATCATATATAAGGAAGAGGAGGTAGATCTGGTATAGGTATTTCCTCTACTGGTGTGAGCGGGTTATAGGGTGATGGTAGTGGTGGGGGTGTAGACTCAATGATTCTACAAACATCGTCGATTAATTTTACCTCATTGTCAGACTCTGACTCCGATGAAATATCTGAGATGTAAAGTCCCAACTGCTTTTGTAAAATTTCGCTGTGTATTTTGGCCATTTGGGAATAACCTTTCCCCTTACCATATCTTGGACGTTCTTCTTGCATGTTCGTTTCTTCTTTGTACGGGATATGTTTTGGTTTGCCTTGTATGATCCTAGCCATCATTTGGTTTTATAAAAATGTTTGGAAAACGGACTTCTTTCCAAAAGCATATTCCCGATTCCCGACGATGTCTTACAAGTACCGGCGAGAAATACCTACGAAGAAAACGAGTTCCCATTACAAGAAGCAATTCACAACGAAAACTTCGAAGCAATACAAGAAGAAGAACCGTCAACGTTATTTGATTTAACAAATACCCTTGACTTTGATAATTTTATTCCTGACAATCTACTTATACAACGCTTAATCTCATCTCTTCCTGCATCATCGCTAACAAATGCTATACAATTACAATTATCGCCTCCCCCTCCTCCACCTGCATCTCCACCTCCACAGCCTATGCAGCAGGTAATAGGTGTTGAAGATGAAGAAGAAGAAGCAGATAGGATCAAACAATATAAAAAACAGTTAATATATATAAAAAAACACAAATTAACAGGTGTTGAAACAGTATGTTATATAAATATCAATAGTGATGAGGATAATGATATCATTGTTAGAGATTTAGATTCATATAAACAGCTAAAATTTATATTTAGAGAAAAAGAAAGAATAATAAGAAAATTTAATATATATAAAAGTAATAGAATAGGAATTAGATTATTAGAAAGAAACTATCGAAAAACATTTAAGAAAATAGAAAAAGTACGTAATGAGAGTATTTTAAAAAAAAAGAATTTAAAAAAAATTATGAGAAGAAATAAACGGGTTGTATATAAATATGTGTGTGTGTGAAATATTATTTTTAACTTTTTTCCAAAATATGGATATCGTTCTCGAAGAACTTGCAAGAAACAATATTAAATACAAAAGATTGAAACCGTTAATAGAAGAATGTATTACCAATCATGAGAATATGTTGAAAAACATTATTTTACTAATCAATAGCCATCAAATGGAATTGATTTATAAACAAATAGAACGTCATGAAATAGGACATATCATTGCCTGTTATGCATTAATTCATATTTTGTTTGATGGAAAACATGTTGAGGAAAAAGAAATTGAACTAATTCAACATTGGACAAGATTAACAATTACAGATTTTAAATTTTCAAAAAAAATACTTTTATTAGAAAAAACAATTCCTTTATTTACATTTCCTTATTTTTTTATTTTTACAATTTTATTAAAATGTTATTTACTATAATGTCACAACATCATGTAATTTAATATTAAAATCTCTAAAACTAAAAATATAATTATATGTTTGTAAATGGGTCATCAGATAAGCTTCTATATATTCTATATTGCATTCTTCAAGAAATATGCTAAAATATGGTGTTAATAAATTATAATCTAATAATTTCATTCCATATTTAAGTGTATCTATATCAGGATACTCAGGAAAAATATCTATAGTATCTATAGTTACAGGGAATGAATGAATTATTTGTGTTTTAGAAGTTAGTATATTAAAAAAATGTTCACATCTCAAAATTTGGGTATCAAAAATATAATCATTTACGGGGTTAGACAAAAAAAAAGTGGATTTTTGCTTACAATTTTTATAATTACAATACTGATTAGTATGACTAAAACTATTAAAATTATGTATGACGCAATCAAGATCAATATCGGTTAAATTATTATTTTCAATTCTACCCTGAGCATTATGTTTTGGGCAATACAAATTAAAACATGCGGCTATGCAAAATATATTATACAGTCGAACCCCTCGTAACGGACACCCCTATTAAGCGGACACCCCTATTAAGCGGACACCCCTATTAAGCGGACACCTAACTAAGGTCCCGGCGATTTCTTTAATAAAACCCTATAGTTGCAACCACTTTTAAGCGGACACCTCTATTAAGCGGAAGCGGACACCTATCTTGGGTCCCAGTGAACAGAATAACCTCTATTAAGCGGACACATGGAGCTCAAGATTAACATTTCCGTTAACAGTATAACATTCAACACTTAAGATTTTACAAGACATGGCGACATAATGTCTAACTAATGTTGCTATTTTTTCATGAAGAGTGAAAGTTGGTCCCAATATAGTTACAGTTTTCTTCTAGTTCAGTACATCAAACTTTTCTTTCTTCAACTTGTTCTTCAGCCAGTTGGAAGAAAAATTGTCGCCTTGAAACTTGAATTCACAAGGAAGTTCAACACCTCTGTTGATCCGTTTGCGCCCTTGATGACAACCGTCCCTATGTTAGTTGGGCGTTTTAAAAACTTCGTTAGCCATAGTGCCATTAGTTTGGGTACGTGGCCAATCACTTCCATATCGTCTGATATTTCATTTTGATTGAAGTGTGGTTTTGTTGCGTTAGAAACCCTCACAGATCTTCTAACGGCTATGCTCGAGCTTTGCGGCATTTCTCGAACAACAGCAACTGCATTCGCATCTTTCTTATTGTTTGGCTCTCGCTTAAGAGAATGCTCATCAGCAACTTCAGGCTGCCATATATATCCAAATAGTCGTGATAGCCTCGAACAAATGAATTTATCCGTATGATTTCTGTTGACATTTCAGGATTCGAATTTTTGAAAAATCTGCACGACTTCTTGTCTACTTTATGAACAACGGAAGTAAACTTTGACACAACCAAATTGCATCCTGTAATGGTTGACGTTTGTCACACCACGGTCACACTTCCCACAAGGTGTAACGAGATCATATGTCCTGTTTCTGTTGCTTTTATTGTCCAGAGACTATAAGTGTGATTTAATTATCCGGTATCTGCTTGCAGTGTGATACAAATGCGTAAAACGATGTGAGAAGCTTTGCTTCGTGAACAGTCATGCCTACCAAATGTATACAATGTGGAACAGATACTACATACACGTGTCTGACGTGTAAAGTGCATGTGTGCAACAAATCAGAAAATTGCTCCGTTTTCGCACCGGAGACAACGGATGGCTGGAAAGCAGGATCCAGTGTAGCCACTGTTTACAGTGCAATAAAAGTCTCCTTACAAACAAAAAACATGACAAAACACACCCTCCGAAAAACCCATGCAGTTCAATCCCTGGTGAAGGACACAAAGCCAAATCATCTCGAAAGAATCAAAAAAAGACCATCAATCCTAAGAAAACTAGTTGTCGCAGCTGCCTTGATTTAACTCAACGGGTTGAACTCCTTGAGTTTCACAAAAATAATCCGACATTTGGGATTTGAAAACTTGCAGAAAAATTCGGTTGCGGGAAATCTCAGGTATCATCGATACTGAAATTGAAAGAGCCGATCTTGCGGGAATGGGAAACAAACCCTTCGTTTGCGCAAAGGAAAAAAGAGAGGCCGTCACGAGAAATTCTCGCAAGTGAATGACTACCTGTGGAAATGATGTGTTCGTTGTCGAGAATCCAATATTCCTAGCTGTCAGTGGACCCATGCTTCAGGAAGAGGCCCTCATCATTTCCCAACGACTAGGAGAAGAGTCGGCAGATTTTGCTGCGTCCAACGGATGGTTGGATAGGTGGAAGAAAAGATTCAATATCACCCAGATGAATGTGGCCGGAGAAGAAGGAGATGTCAGCGAAGTAACCCTTGCTAGCTGGGACGAACGTGCACGGGAATTGGTGAAAGGGTATGCGCCACGAGATGTTTGGAACATGCATGAAACCGGCCTGTTTTGGAAAGCTCTGCCGGAAAAGAGTCTCTCTGAACGAGGAAAGCGATGTCGAGGTGGCAAACTATCTAAGCAAAGGTTTACTTGGGCATTCTTCGTGAGCGCATCGGGAGATAAAGAAGATCCCATCGTAGTTGGGAAATGATGAATTATGAATCACTCATTAAGACCTGAATATATTCTATACGGCAAATGATGATGACGATCCATTCGAACGGGAAGATATGCAAGGTCTTCAGGAGTTGTGTTCTACGCTGCCAATTACTGAATCAATAAATGCTCTACAGTTTATTGATGCGGAAAATGAGCTTCCTTCGTGTGCCGATCTTATCGACGATTCTCGGCCAGCCTGGCGAGAAGATATCAGAGGCAGTATTTTAGAAGAAGTTACGAGCGACAACGAGCCGCACACACAGGTTTCAAACGAGCCGATCGAGATCAGCGATGACAACGATGATGATGGTACTGGAGAAAATGAATTTGACTGTTCTCTCAAAGAACCAGTAATTAAATCTTCTGCCGAAGCCCTCCAGATTGCCGAGCAGCTAACAGAATTCGCTGAATACGGTGGCCTTGAAGAGCTTTCCAGTGCTCTTCTGAATGTTAACGACATTTTGAGAGACTTGCGGCTACGCGAGCCTCGCAAGAAAACACTTATTGACTCTTTCTTTAATTAATAATTTAACTTAATTGTCTAATCAGTATTTCATGTTTTTAGTTAATGTTTTGTTATATTTAGAACTATTAAATAAATATGTGGACTTATTATCAGTCAAATAGTACTGTATTAATTGTTTTACAGTAAAACCAAGCTGAATCTATAAAAAAACTTGTAACCCCATGCGGACCCCCTACTGTGCCAACCCCTATTAAACGGACACCCCTATTAAGCGGACACCTAGACGAGGTCCCAAAGGTGTCCGCTCATTAGGGGTTTGACTGTATCTATAAGATGTAGACTTACGGGCTAGACACGCTAATAAAAAAAGGGGCTACAGTTAATAAATAAAGTGCAAGATCAATTAAAATGGGGAACTCATCGTCTCTACCTATTTTATAAAGCATCTGAAATATTAATTTTCTTCCCGTCCCGAAGGAATCGGTAAACGATTCTCTTCCTGTGAAGGTGAAACAATAGGGGACATAAAATGATAATTATCTTCATGAAAATATTGGGGTCTTGTTACAATAATATATAAACTATCTAAGTAGATATTATCTAAACTAAATAATGAAGATAATAAATAAGGGTTCTTTGATAATATTAACTCGTGACGGTCTGAATATCTATGTAAAATATATTTTTCACGACTGTCAATATATGGAACAATGTATTTTGATTTTCCTCCTTGAACGGTCCAACATTTATAAAGTTTCATGTCTTTAACTTCTGGATCGTTTAACCGTAAAAAATAAAATCCCGTGTAAAATTTTGCAAACACATCCGTTTCAATCTGTAAACTACCAATAATTTCACCCAATAAATCCAATCTGCGGATTTCTAAAGCGTTGAAAATACGTGACAACTTTTAAAATATATAAAAAAGAAATGTTTTTTTCTCCAACTTTTCTTTTTTTCAATTGTCTTTCCAAAATTGGTTGTTGTCTAGTTGTAAATTTAAAAGCTCTTTTTCTTTTAGCTTGATTTTCCATCTAAAAAATCAAATAAAAATACTAATCATTACAATAATATTCATAATTCTTCAGAAAAAACTTGAAAAATACTCTCAAATAACCACATAAAAAGCTTAATAAATATTAAAAATCATACAAATTCATACTCTTACCATTGAATATTTACACGACTTCTATTGATATTCACAGTCTTTAAACATTCTACTCTTTAAAATCCTTATCGATCGCTTTACAAATATATATACATATCTCACCCTCCAATTGACTTCCGGTTTTAATTTTTTGATTTTATAAAATTAAAAAACAAAAATTATATTTTACTTCCGAAATAACCACACCCACCTCACTTTGGTTCTGGTGTTCGGTCGGGACACATCTCTCTCTCTTGCTCTCTCTGTCATTTTTTTTTTTATAAAATACTTTTTGCAACTCACTTTACATTTATTTTTTTTAATTCATTTTTACTTTTTATATTTTTTAATAATAAATACTTTTTTTTTGTTTTCTCCCACTGTGTGTGCTCGCTTGAAAGTCTTACTCTCAAAAAAGTGCGAGGCGCTTGAACCCTCCAATGAGCTGTAGTATTTATTACTAACCAGCATTCGTGCGCATTCAACCTGCAGTACTCTTGTAAATCGCGACTGGTTTAGACTTTATTGTCTGGTCTTCCTCCTAAAAAGAGGTTGATGTCAGGTGGGACTAGTCCATAGAGACATTTAGCTCACCGCCAGAGCGATCGATTGCTTGTTGTACGTCAGGGCTTTTTGGATGTTAGCATGTGGTGAAAGAGCTAGCTAAAGTAACACATAGTTTCACAGGAGTAATTTTTTTTTTTTTTTTTATTTTTTAAAACAAAAATATATACAAAAGTACACAACAATATGTCGACAGTGTTTGTACATTGCGTTACTGGATCTACCTCTATATTAAAGTTTATATTTTGTATATATATATATATATTAAATAAAAACATAACAGCCCTCTAGTAATAAAATTGGGAAGAATGCTTTATTCTTCCCAATTCCACACACTACGACAATTTCCTCCCTGTAAATAAAAAAATATATCATTTTTTTAAAAAACAGAAACACCAAGTAATCTTAAACGTATCTTACTTCCGGAAACGCCTTTTTTTCAAAAAAACCTTTTACAAAAAATAATACCCTATTTGCTTCCGGTATAACCACACACCCTCATTACAGCTCTGGTCGTCGTCAGGATAACAGCTCCGTCGCTCTCTCATTTTCTTTTTTTTTTTAAAAATACTTATTTCCCACAAAATCACGTATCATTTTTTTTTTATAAAATACATTTCAACATTTCTATTTTCAAAATATTTTTTTCAAATCACAATTCATTTTTTTTATAAAATACAATTCACACATTATTTCTTCTTTGCCAAAATAATTCTTTTTTACCATCTTAAAAATTATTTCAACAAAAAAACAACCAAGAGAGTGCCGGACATGTTTCCTTCCCGATCAACAAAAGATAACTACCATCTTCATGTGTAAGGGATTGGGATTGGCTCGATAACCTATCAGATTGCAAAGTATTATTTGAATTGACTTACCCTCCTGATTACGGATAATATTAGGATAACCAACACAGCTGGAGACTTTTTAGGACACCCCCCTAAAACCAAATGTGTCAACTCTTCGCTGATTGGTCAATTCAAATACTTACTGCAATCTGATTGGTTAAGAGCTAGTGCCAAACCCTTACACATGAATAATAATAATAATATATATATATGACTACTGATTCGAAGCTCAGTAACTTCAATATTGAAGAATTGAACGTCAAATTCAAGTACACGGAAGAAGAATATTACTTCGTCACAATTGAAAGCTTTGAAAAACCTAGCAAACGACCGCGAGATCATCATTGTACCAGAAGATAAAGGACGTGGCGCTGTTGTGCAAAATACAACGCATTATCAAACAAATATTGACGAACTGCTTCAAGACAACAGTACCTACTTAAAGATTAATGATAGACGAAGAAACCCTACATCAAACACCGATAAATCGTTGAACAAACTCTTAAAACAAATTAAAGAACATAGATCTCCATACGACCAAGACAAACAACAGCTAAATGACCGCCTATATTATAGGCTACACATCACAGATGCCACTCCTGCAACGTTATGTGGCTTACCTAAGGTACATAAGAACAATACTCCATTGAGACCTATTACTAGTTCAATTAATTGTCCTACATATCATACTTCCAAACATTTGTCCGATCTATTGTCTCATTTACAAAACCATGAATATAGTGTCAAGAACAGCCAAGAATTCACAAATAAGATCCGCACACACACTTTAGAACCCGGTGAACTTTTGGTATATTTTGATGTAGTATCGTTATTTACATCTATTCCAACTAATCCCCTCGCCCGGACGGCACGAAGCGCCGTCCAGCGCCGAAGGCGCTGGGGCGAGGGTGATAATCTTGACGGGGTGGTTCAATGTCCGGTCGTGTACAATGTCCGGTCGTCTGGTCTGTCAATTGTTTTGGAAAAAGTTTGTCCCGTGTATATATATCGGTATCCATCAACCGTACGTTTTTTGGTTTGATGACGAGATCGGATCTCACGGGGAAGAAAATAGCTAAACAAGGATATTTATGGATCTACAAGGATATTTATCTAAGGTCGTGAGCCGGGAACATTTTGTGTTATCGTTTTTAAAAATATTTTTCAGAAGCGACTTTTAATACTGTTTGTGAATATTGGAAACTGGAAAAAAGTGAAATGAGTGATTTAAACAACGAATGGCAGGTTGAAGCTGCACGAGCAGAGGAGAACGAAAGTGGACATGAAGTAAGGTCCGACGAGCAGAGGAGAACGAAAGTGGACATGAAGTAAGACTATCCGATATTTCCCGCGGGAAAACGAAACCAACAACAGGTAAGAATATATCAACAAGGTCGAAAGATTGTGAACAAAGGCGTCGAAAATCGCGAGAAGAAACTCCAGAACAACGCGAAGTTCGGCTCGCGAAGAGAAGGGAAACAAGAAGGTTGAAATCAAACAAAGCCAAAGGCGACGAAAATGCCGAAACTGTGGAATGTAGTTGACGGACAAGCAAGTTTTATTTTGTAATATTCATCTATGCCTATGGTACTTTGCTCGGACACGAATGCAGGTAAATAAATTAGTATTCTCAGTATTCAAGGATAGTACACTGTGAGTCTGTGTTGAGCGAAGGCCCTTTTATTTTAACTTTTACGTGTCTATATATTTGTATATTAGATAGGAGATAAACAAGGAGTTCGATAAACATTATAGTTTTTTGGTTAGGGTTGGTAATTTGGTTAGGTTATTAGGATTAGCATTTCGTTGAATTATAAAAGACTACCGCCTTTAATACTGCTACCGTACGAATTATGGTGTTCCATCTCCGCCAAAAATCTATATTGCGTGTCAACATTCAAGTTTGACTTTCAACATTCATATTCGTCAATCGACCATGAACATTAGGAAGTGCTTTTATGAATTATGTAGCACTACGTCGAACCGCACAGCGATGAACAATTGACTTTACAATGCGATATCGAAGTTTGCGATTCAACATTCAACTTTGCAAAGCATTAACGAAGTTTGTGATTCAACAATCAAGTTTACTTATCAAACATTTGACATTGAATTCCGATAGCAAAGTTCGCAATTCAACAGTCAACTTTGCAATGCGATATCAAAGTTTGAAATTCAACATTTAACATTGAAATACAATATCGAAGTTCGCGATTCAATATTCGACTTTGCAATGCGATATCGAAGTTCGCGATTTAACTTTCAACTTTGCGTACAAACTCCGCCAAAAAACAAATTCCGCCAAAAAACAAATTCCGCCAAAAATCATAACGTGATCCAACAACTTATCCCTACTTATCCCTATTTATCTCATGCTGATAAATATGCTTAATAAAATGGTTGTTGGGGAATTTCTGTTAGACAGAATGCAAAATTCCTAAGGTCACTAAAGTCTCAGTATATATAGTTCCATTACCCCACTGATTAAAAGTGTTCTTCTGTGATTGCAATCTATGAATTTGTGATTACAAAGTGAGTTGAAATACATAGATTAAAGAGTAAATATTTGTATATTTATAGGCCGCAAGTCGGACTTTGCAAAACATTTAGATGGTTAGCAACGTTGAGAAGTGTTTCCTTGAGTGTTTGCAAACACTAGACTGTTATTTTCAACGAGTAGTTTTAACTCCAGAATCGGGGTTTAAATGTTGAGTCCAAAACAATCCGATTTGTGGAGTTAAATGTTACTCTTCTTTTCGGAGTTAAAAATAACTCGGCAATGAAGAGTTAATTTTACTCCAGAAATTTGGGTTAAAATATAAAAATAAACTCCATATTTTCGAGTTAAATGCACTTGCATGTCTTTATTTTAAACACTATCGTAACAAATATTTTTACTTAACACAAGTTTGTATAAATAAAATAACTCAATATATATCGGTCTCTTCCTGATAAACTTGCATGGAGGCGAGCCATAGCTCGGTAAGCGAGATAGTTTTTGGCTCGTGTTTATATGAGTGAATTTCATTCCCGTCTATACTCTATATATATAGTCTCCTTCGTAGCCGCTAGCTCCTGAGGTAAACG
Source organism: Chrysogorgia sp. JL179-B06 (assembly GCA_035772405.1). Taxonomy (NCBI): domain Eukaryota; kingdom Metazoa; phylum Cnidaria; class Anthozoa; order Scleralcyonacea; family Chrysogorgiidae; genus Chrysogorgia; species Chrysogorgia sp. JL179-B06. The sequence continues at coordinate 1,267,529 of JAYKKM010000193.1, read as the reverse complement.
AGTACGTCAGTTGGCTGACAGAGCCTTTTTTCTCCCAAAATGTACGTCACGAAAGGGCCGTTGCCCGGTCGCTTTTTTCAAGTCTTATCTCGCCAGAAATCCAGATTCGCGATTTTATTTGACAGCAATCAGCCCCAAGCTCTGATATAATTTGGTATAACAGCGACAACCACTTGGCCAAACACATCAGCGTTGACTATATCTGTTCGCTTCACCAATCATATATTCCGTTCGTCGGAACGAGTTATTCCACCAATTCGTCCTCCCTTTCAAAACCGGCATCAACCATGTTCTCAGGACTGCTGAAGTCGGTTCTGGTTCTTCAAGTCAGGTTCGCCACGAATTAATTTAAGCGATTCAAGTTCTGGACAGCAGCGACGGATAACTTTAAGCAACGTACTTTTCTGTCATAATAGTTATACATTTTACAATTCATTTGTATTGTTTTTGAGGCTTCGCATATCTTCGAACTTTCTTTGCCGAGGCCGGCAGTTAAAAATTAATTAAAATTTGATTGCCTAAAAACTTGATTGACAGATTTTCGCTGTTTGTAATTTTTCTCCAATCAGATTCAAGTATTTTACTGGCTTCTTTGTCGAGTTGTCATATACCCCCGGAAGATAGATTTTAATGGCTTTGAAAATACTTTACAAATCATAAAATACAAGTAATATAATAAATATCCCATTGCGATAATATTGCCGGGCATTTTACCATTTTTACAATACACCCGAGTAAAAATACTCGGCCGTATATAGGTTCGGTTCATGAGAAGTATGAGGCTAGGCCTTAGACCACAACATAAATTGTTGTTTACGCGTGTATTTTGATCGTGTTTGTTATGATTGAGATCTTATCTCAGGAATTCACCCCCAAAATAGAGTTTAAATAACTCCGACAAGTTTTAACTCCTCTAGAAGAGTTTGCGTAACCCGAGTTGAGACGGTTAACTCGGGCGTAAGGGATAACTTTCAGATACGGTACTCCAAAAAGTAGAGTTAAAATAACTCCTGTAAAATAACTCACGCGCATGGAGTTAACTTTGATCCTCTTAAAAGAGTAAAAACTACTCGTTGAAAATAACAGTATGGCGAACGTAATTCACCTGATCACTAGCTTGCTGATCACTGGTATCACCCATATTTGCCACAGCGTCGACGACAAACAAACGAAAAACTAGAGATCTCTGGACGAAAGAAGGACCCACATGAGATAAATAGGGATAAGTGGTTGGATCACGTGATGATTTTTGGCGGAATTTGTTTTTTGGCGGAATTTGTTTTTTGGCGGAGTTTGTACGCAAAGTTGAAAGTTAAATCGCGAACTTCGATATCGCATTGCAAAGTCGAATATTGAATCGCGAACTTCGATATTGTATTTCAATGTTAAATGTTGAATTTCAAACTTTGATATCGCATTGCAAAGTTGACTGTTGAATTGCGAACTTTGCTATCGGAATTCAATGTCAAATGTTTGATAAGTAAACTTGATTGTTGAATCACAAACTTCGTTAATGCTTTGCAAAGTTGAATGTTGAATCGCAAACTTCGATATCGCATTGTAAAGTCAATTGTTCATCGCTGTGCGGTTCGACGTAGTGCTACATAATTCATAAAAGCACTACCTAATGTTCATGGTCGATTGACGAATATGAATGTTGTAAGCCAAACTTGAATGTTGACACGCAATATAGATTTTTGGCGGAGATGGAACACCATAACGAATAGCCACTGCCTTCACTAGACACTACTTTATCGTTTATAATCGTACGAAGGGCTTTCGCTCGAAACGTTGAATGTCTGAGACCTGTTACACACTATTTTGGCAGTGCACCAACAATTAAAAAGATCTGTATTTCTGCCTACAATGTACAATACACTGAACAATATTTTATCTTCAATAAAACAACCATGTCATGTTATTGTTTGTTAGTTGTAACTTGTATAATATAGTCTGCATTGACAATTGTGATTGTTCAGAAATCTTTAGACAAATTTTGAAATACTTAACTGTCAGTTAAGAGAGTTGTACTATATACATTCTGGGATTGGGAAAAGTTTAGGCACTATTAATAATACTAACTATAGAAATACAGGATAGCCTGTTCAATGCTAACACTGGTATTTACTATTGATGGGGTCCTGTTTCCTAACAAATTACAATTATTATTTATTACAAATATAAATTTATTACACATATTCATATATATGTACAATATGTTACAAAAACTAATTATAACTTGAAAGTTGTATAAATCCTACAAATGTAGTATTGTCAATTAAGGCAATAGATATTAGATAATGCTCTTACATGCATGCAATGAACAAATTCATTGAGATTAAAATAGTTCTTTAGAAATGGTGGTAAAATGCCTTCAAGACATTTCTTAACTGACATGGTACCAATCCTAGGGTTTCTATTAACTGATCAGTTTCATGTCCAGACTTAGGAAGGGTCAGTTTCTCTGCCCTGCATTGAGACCTCAAGAGCATCTATCCTCACCAACAATCGGGATAGAATCCCTAATAC